>BMAO01033145.1:170636-573984 GCA_019973975.1 Trichonephila clavata | reverse complement strand
AACATATAATACTCGACAAATTTTTTCAGTAATATATATTAATAATACTAAGTATATAATGATGTGAAAATTAAAAGCAAAGTAGTTACAGCATGTTCAATTGAGGATAAAGTCAAAAGTTCAAACAACTAGTTTATTAATAAAACCTTTAAAAAATCAACTTTTATTATTATAATAATAAAACAAGAATGTTTTCCAAGAGCCTAGCGTTGCGGAGTGCCGTGAAAATGTTAGTAAAAAAATTTTATGATAGAAAAAAGTGGTGTGTTGCACCAAGTTTAACAAATGTGTTGAAACAATGAAAAAGACAACTACCTTGCGGAGCCACAAGTACGAAATATTAAAGAAAACTTATAAAACCTTCAAGTTTAATCTGATACGTTATTCAAACATCATTAAATCAATTAGTATCACTTATCAAACCTAACATTCTATATTTACATTCCAGAATCTTTGTAAAGAAATTTGAAAAAAATAAATGTAATAAAAATATGACAGCTAACTTTTACTGTTTTTGAAGATCGTTAAAAAGCTACAAAAATTTACACTCTTTTCGTCTTGGCAATTTCACAATCTCTAATTTAAAGTGTACATTGCTTCTATTGTTTAAATCTGCATTTAAAAATTTTTAAATTTGAATATAAAGTTTAAAGAAAAATAAGTTTATCTTCAAAATTTTATCTAATTAGAAAATAGATCCACTTATTAGATCTGTTTTCTCTTATTAGAAAATTTAATTAAAACTGTATGATCAATTTTTAAGAAAATTCATGCATTCAATTTGAATTTTAGTTACAGTTCATTTTGTTCAATATGGAATGAGTGAGTGAATATTAATGTCGCACTGTTCAGCTACACGAGGGCTTTTGATGACGGACCTCGTAATTTTGAACCATGTTCAAGTGACGAGGATGACACTTGAATTGGCACCTCCCTTCCTAAATAACACACCACATCGGTGGAAGGACGTTTGAGCTCTGGACAGATTTAACGTGTATCACTCCCTACACGGTGGGTCCTTAGTGGTATTGGGCTCGAACTCATGACATGCTTGCCATGATTCGATACCTTGGCTATCGCGGCCACTTGTGGGATATGGAGAGACAAAGGCTATTATCCCTTCTTGAATTTCACATTTAGTGGTTTTTTATAGTAAATATATATATATATATATATAATCATAACTTTAAAAACTATAAACAAATGAAATAAAATACATTCCTGTAAGAAATGTTAATTAAATTTTACGTTTCGCATATTTTCAAAAATAGTAGCTCTAATTACTAGAAATAAGTTGATTTATAAAGTTAAATCTCTCTCTATATATATCATTGTAGCTGTTTTTATATAAATATAATAATAAATTATATTTTCTAAAAAATTTTTAAGAAATACATTAAAATTTCTGAAAAAAAAATTACAATATTATTCTCAAATACTTTGAAATACGAAAGATATATAATACTAAAACTAGGAAGGGCTTAAAGAGTATGATACACATTTTATAATTCTATAATTTTTTTTGTAATCAAGGCTACTATTTTAGAAAATAGCATTCGCAAAGAATATTTACTTTATATTATTCTTTGTGTTATTTATATTTTATATATTATATTTATATTTATAGTGTATTATATATTTATAGTATATTATATAGTATATTTATATTTTATTTACTGTATATATGTTTCTTATTTTCATATGCTCATAATTTTTAAAATTATGATTATATTTAAAACATTTTGTACTTTTTGAAACCTCATTCTTTTATAAATATTGTGTAAAAAAATCAAATTATTTAATTCTAATTTCAATGAATTATATATATTAGAATTTTTTTTATGTTTTTAGCTCTCGAGTCAAAATTAATACCCCTGAGACTTTTAATAACACATCCTCTCAAGTAGAATTACTGGATTTAAAAGCTTTTTAAGTTAAAAAGTGTGAAGTATTATTGCACGGTAGTAAAATTATATTGTATTCCTGTTAGTAGAAAAAAATATCCGCAATGCTTTCGTATGTTTTAATGTATTTTTATTGGGAATAATGAAATGGATAAAAGTTAGTAATGTCACTGTGTTTATTTTAAGCATCATTTGTTGCTGCAATGCATTTCTACTAAATGGGCGTTTACTTAAATGAATTTGAAGCAACTAAGTAATACAGTGTTTTTCAAACTGTGAGGCATGTCCCCTTAGGGGGGTCGTGATCCTACTTGGGGGCACGAGCATATGGAAAAGTCGAAAATAAAAGATATAAAATAGTTATTAATTTACTGAAAGCACACACCAAACAAAATACATTCTGTAATAATAAAAAATCAAATACACACACACACGCATTTACACTGATATACTTATAAGTGAAGCCTGTGTTTAAAATGTACCTGATAATTAATTTATCATTTCTAAATTAAAAATATAATTAATAATTACTAGCAACTCCCATGGACTTGTTTGTCATATACAAAATTTAATACTTATCTTGATAATGTGTGTTTGGTTTATAATTAAAGTCATATTATAGCTTTAGCATCAAGCACATTTTTATTGCTTTCAATGCATTGTTATTGTATAGGGGAAGGCAATGAAAATTATGACTGAAAATTGAATCACAGAAATTTATAAAGTTTGAGAAACACTGAAGTAATGTATAAAAAGTAATATAGAAAATGAAATCTCAATATACTAAGAAAAAATTACTTTCATAGAGAATGGGAATTTTACGCTTGTGATTATAGGCTAAAGTATACACAAGAAGAGCCATTTTAAATGTAAAAAAAAAAAAAAACTATTAACCTTTGTAACTGTCAGAATTTTGAGTGCAAGTATGCAAAAGATGCACGTATCATTGCGTTGTAAAGGTACGGCATCAATTTGTGGGGTGTAATTGTATGCATGTTCCACTTGGTCAGTCAAATCAGCAATGGCCAATTTTTGTTCTAGAGGACGCTGGATTTTTCAAAGAAATCCTATAAGTTTTCTATGGAAGACAGATTTGGTGATCTGGCAGGCCTTGGAACCATATCGACAATCTATTCAGTATGTTGGATTGCAAAATGAGTGCGGTGGAGATCGTTATCTGGGCAAGAAAATGCCTTTTGAAATAATGGTTAAGAATAATTGATCAAATGGTTGATCATCAATATGTACAACAAATTTGTTGTAAAGTTTTCTGGGATAATGAAAAGAGTTCTCCTGCTGACGAAAAAATTTCTTTCCCCCATAACTCTCGTTGTAGATCCAGTGTGTCTACGCTGTAGACACTTCAATTTCAAGAGCTTAACAGCGCTCCTTCTAACCAACTTACAGTTATCACTAGCACTGAGACAGAATCAGCTAGTTACTGATATACGTATATGTAAGTGTGTATACGCAACTTTTAAAATATACCGGTTCCGAATTCATAGTATAAACTTTAATGGTAGATACAAACCATTGTAACAATAATGTACTCTATACGAACGTATGAGCGCAAGTGACGCGGTGAGGCTCAAACAGGGGAAATGAAGGAAAGGAGAAATGGAATTATCGGTTGGTTGTGCTGCCGGTAGGGGGCAGTAAATGTCTAGCTACCGTTTATCATGATGCATCTCAGTAGGGGAAAGCGCCATTCGCAGTTGTGCTGACGTTTACGATATGAGACTTAACATATGCTGAAAATGCAGACGGATATCACATGTACGGCCGTGTAATTTGTAATGGTAGAGTTGCACTACGAATGTATCATGATCAGTTTCCTCATCGAAGCAAACCAGATCACAGAATTTTTCAGCGGCATCTTCAACTTCATGAAGCACGTTCGTTCCACGTCACCTGGCATGGTGCTGGTCGACGAAGAGCTGTACGCAGTCAAAGCATGAAAGAAAGCTTCTTGAACGTTGCAAATGATAGACCCGAGTTAAGTATAAGAGCTGTTGCTCATCACGTAAGTGTGAGTCCTCAGACCACTTGTAGAGTGTTAAGCGAGATAGAAAATCGCTTATACCTCTTCCATTTTCAACGAGTACAAGTTTTGAACCCTGCAGACTATCTTCTCCGACTGCCAGTGGGTGTACAACAATGTGCGTTGCAGCTGCACTTCATAGTTCATGTGCTGTGTGTGTGAACTGTTATGAACAGTTATAGTAAACATTACACACATGTTAACCATTTCGCAGTCGAATCTTTCAATAAACACTTTGTCTTTCCTTTCGTCTCTTATTTTTAGGTTTGTGCCTTATCGCGTCACTTGCGCCTATAATTTCCTATAGAATAAATGATTCTAACAATGTCCTGTACCTACCCTTAAAGTTTGTATCCTGAATTTGGGACCACCCTTGTATAGATGGCATACAAAATTGATTTAAACACTGATGATTAAAATTGACGATGAAAATTTTGAAAATAAAAGAAGAAAAATGATAGTCATAGAAAATGGCAGAAAAACATTGCAGACTGGTGACTTCTTTTTAAAAGGGGTGGTGGGGTTAAACCAGTTTTATGACTCATCTTCTTAGTCAAACTTCTGTTGTCTGCTTATATTGATGAGAGAAACTTTATGGAATATGATATATATATATATATATCCTCTGAATCAATTATTAATAAAAAGATTACGTATCTAAGAAAGTATTCGAAAATGTTTAGATCACTGCTTTAATCAAAGAACAACAAACCTGCTGCCAATTTCTGTTGTCGAAATACAAGTTAAAAGCTTATATATTACCATTAAGACCCAGCCCGCAAATTCATGCTGGGACGCTCTGCGTTCCAGGAAGATAGTAAAAAAGGTTTTATTACTTTTTCAAGTGCCATGTGAGTCAGTATAGTGTTGATAAACAGAAGCTGTAATATTAAAAGATAAAAATATTTTGGATCTTAAAGGGATAAGAATGCTTAACCAACGTGATCGTGCGAACTGGGTCTTAAAGGGTACCTAAAATTAGAAAAATTCATTATTATAAATTTTCTTAGTAAAATAATTAAACTAATATTAAGTAAAACCAAAATTATATCAGAATTAATATGAACATCTTTATATAATTCTATGTACCTAATAATAAAAATATACTAATAATAAATATTTTACATGCATTCTTTTTATATTACCGCTATTTATGATTTATAAGAAGATATTTTTAAACTTAAGAAAATATTCATCTAACTTTGAATATTCGTATTACATTTATCAATAATGAATATGATATAGAGTATCATAGTATATATTTATGTTTACTGTAATTAAATATCTTTATTTAAGATTATATGAAATAAAATATTTCTTTAGATCGTAAGACGCATAAAAATAAACCGTTCGCGAAGGACAAATTACTAATAATTATTCATTGAATATTCCATTTAGAAATCGAAAGTCTTATGACTCCAAGAAAGTAAAAAGAGAAAATGCTTTAAATAATTAACAAACTAGAGTATGTTGATAAATAATAAATAATGTTGAGTACATGAAATAATAAAATATTTATGTTATTATCCTAAATGAAGTATTATCAATTGCACAGTTTCCCAATTTCTTACTAATATTCAAATATTAATCTAAACAAATGTTTTTTGTTAACGTTTGCGTTTATTTTATACGAACAAATGATTCTCAGGAAAAAATATATTATTGTAATTTTTATCATCTTGAAAGATTAAAATTCATATGATTGATGATTTTATTTAAGAAAAATCATATACGATACTTTTTTGCTATCTTCATTCTAGAAGTAGTGGTTTTCTTTAAGCCACAAAGTATTATATTAAAATTAATCTAAACTAATTCAATAAGAAAGTTTATTATTATTCTTTAAATTTGTTTCGAATTAATTTTACATTCTATTTGCCAAGAAAGCAGTATTTGAACTTTTATGGGGCCTATTTATTCTTGAAAGGAAATTTTAGATATCTTTTATTTAAAGGTATGCGCTCGAAATTGTTTAAAACAATAGAACTTAAACTGTTTAGGTAAAAGTAAAAATATTTCTAAATTTTTGAATGGTAATACCCATTTTTTTCGCGCACAAATTTATCAGCCCATCGAAAAACCATGGATGGTGTTGGATTCATATTTGTACGCATCATGAAACTGCTGGCTTAAAACATATGTAAAGATCATTGTTAAGGACGAATAACCACACAGAAAGGACATGCGTTGATGTACTTTGCGTAATTCAAAGGAATAGACAGTAGAAGCACCAATCACAAAGAGCACCGTATGCAAACCATTGCTTGCAAAAAACCTTTAATGAGCTGTGTGTATGTGGGAAGGTTGTTTCTTCAATACGGTGTTTGAACGTACTAAAGAGATGACACTTACAGATAAACGATGAGATTAATTGATAAAGCTGTTTTATAAGAATGGAACAAATGCTGCCAAAACTGTCCAAGTTTTTCGGGGAATTCATACAGAGACCATGTGATCTTGTGTTCCGTAAAAACTCCAAATGATTAAGTAAAAATGATATAGAAATTGTATGCACTTGTGGCAGACCACGATCAAGGGCAACCATGACCATTTCTTACTGTTCAAGTTGCTGAGGAAGTGCATAATACGACTATTTTATATCATTGCGTATTCGAAAAGTGTTTCCTGCTTTTTTCCTGCAAAAACTCTCTTTCTCAAGCTTCTGCAATTTGTCTTGTTGATGTCCCAACATGTCCAGATGTTGCTACTTAGAAACGAGTAGCAGGTGTAGATTTTACAAGTTTGTTTTGCATCAGATATGATGAAGATAGCAGTCTGCAGCTGCGGATGGATGAGCACATTTTTTTTAAACTTCAGTTGTAAACTGCAAGAATGGAATTTACAGGGATGACGATCATCCTCACGATAAGGAGCCAGGACCTTTACTCAAAGCTAAAGTTACTGCGATGTGGCATTGGTGGCACATTCATTCTGGGTCCTTGCTTATTCGAAAAGGTCTTTTTCTTAGGTACGGAAACGGGCTCTATCATAAGTGCTCGATATTCAAAATTGCCATACACTAAGTGCTGCAGCACTTTAGTGTTAGAAACATTTTCTGCAATTTTGAAACTTCATACCCCCACTGCTACCTCCCGATCTCACTCTGATTTAATTCTAGTTTCAGAATTAGTAAAATCTAAAATGTATGCATAAAATACACAAGATTAATCAGAACTGAATGATGCCATAAAATGTAAAGCCATAACGATTCCTTCTGCGATGTTGCGTTCATCATTGCTGTTAACAATCTCCCAAATGCAATGTGTTATCATCCGTGAAGGGGGGGGAGGGCTTGTTGGAAACTTGTAATGCCAGTAAACATATTTCCTCTCTATTCATATGTTGGCATTGATCATTTACAATGCTGATTTTTGTCATTGTTTTACACACACAATTTTCATCATGCCTGTATCCTGCTAATTCTATTTATGACTTATACTCAGTGCATTGATTAAATTGTGCGAGATAAGAGATAAATGTTGCCATATTCGAAAATTTCAAATGTGTTTTACTATAACCACAGTCATGATAGCTTTATTGCTTTATATCATCACAATCTCGAGTGCATACCCTAAATTAATATCTGAAATTTTGTTTCAAAGAGATGAACAAATTGGTCGCTGGAAACTCTTACATCAAGGAAGTTTAAAATTCATGACCGCCCAGTAATTGTAAAAAAATGGGTGTGATGAGAAAAGTAAAAAAAACTTCAAAATATTCGGGATTACGTTCCACATACGCCTAAGCAAACAATGACTTTTCAAAAAGAATTGATGCCAAATAATACAATTTCCATTAGGCCTTTAAAAAGAGAGAATAATGTTATTTAAATAATGTGAACACATACTTATCGTTATACTTGAAAATAATTAATTACATTTTTAACTGAATGTATAATACATTGCATATTTTCATGAGTTTAGTGAGCCATCTATTTTCTGTAGAACATTTAATAACCAACCCAAACGCATATATAAACTTTGTTACTTCAAAATTTGTTGCACTAAATTAAAGCTATACAATTTTTAAGCAACAATGTGCATGTAGTTAAATTTTTGGAAACAATTGAGCAAAAGATTAATATATATGAAAAATTCTTTATAGGAGTTCTCTTATTATTCTACAGATTTTATTAATATATAAAGAAGAATCCAAGTAAGCCTGGAATTGATCTGTGCTTTATAACAAAATTAAAGATTTATCGATTTTTTATACATTAATTAAACTGCTTTTTTAATATTTTTTGAAAAAAAAAAGTTCAATGAATGTTTTAAAGGCTTTTTCCCCTTGTTCTACATAACAGCTCGTTGAGTTTTAATAAAAAAATACAAGTGCCTCTTAATTTTATTTTACTACTTTTTTTATAATCCCTTTAAACGATTTTCTTAAGGTTTTATTGGAAAATTAATTACGTAACACCAATATCTACTATTGAAGTAACGTAATAAAAAAAAAAAGAGTTAAAAAAAAGTTAAGTTAAATTTTGGTTACTTGTACAAAATGCCTTGCAAAGCACTTAAATTTTTTATTCTTTGAAGAAGAACCACTTTTAAATATCGTCCTTAGTATTTTGTATAAAAATGTATTTCAAATACGTACATTCTCTGAAGCCTTTTAGCATATTCTTCTTGACGATTTAATTGAGCAGTGCATAAGATTTTCAAGCTTAAAAAAGAATAGGTAACTGCTCATTAAAGATAGTGTTTGATATTCATACTTGAAAGAAAAACACTAAAAAAAATTGCAACTTTTGAAAAAATAAGTGAGTTTTACTTATCATAATTTTCTTCTTAGTTTATGTAATAAGAAATACATTTAAATAATATATATATATATATATATATATATTCATCTAAAACAAATATAAAAATAAATAACTACTAAAGATGTATCCATATGAAAATGACACATATACAAATTTTTTTGGGATAAGTCATTATAAAGGACGAATAAATAAGCAATTATTATAAATACGTTTAAAAATATACAAATAAATACAATAATACAAACAAGAAAGTATGCATATACCAAAAATACATAAATCAGAGTAATTATTGAGGATAAATACAAGTTCATAAGGAATATAAATATAATTTACTAAGGATACATGTGTGTGTGCAAAAGGAATATACTTATAAATGATAAGGATATTATTATAAGAAATATACAATAAATAAATGATAGAGAAACTTCTATATGGTGTGTGGTCAAGGTAACGGACTTGTGGACCGCGTGTCATGAGCTCGAGCCTAGTACCGCTGAAGACCCGCCTTGTAGAGGGGCGATGTATGTTAAATCTGTCGAGGTCAAACGTCCTCGAGTTGGTGTGGTGTGGAAGTTAGGAGAGGTGCATGCTAGATCAGGTGTCGTCCTCGTCATTTGATCATGGTTCAAAATTTCGAGGTACGTCGTCAATATGCTCTCGAGTAGCCGAATAGGGCGACATTCATATTCACTCACTCACTCATCCTATATGATGTATGCTAATAAGAGAATAATCCAGCATATTTAAATCAGATAAGATCCAGGCATTTACAAATTTAACAAATCCATACAAAGTTATATTACGATGTTCACTAAAAAACTGTGCTTCCATCTAATATTGTAAATGGAAATAAATAATGCCTTAAACATGGTATTTAAGTACACTGCTGGCCACCGTAAATGCAACACCCTGAAGGAAGCACACAAATAACATGAAATTTACAACATGCATTAGCGGAGGTGAGGTATGCAAATGATTAGAATTTCAGCGTAAACACACATCACGCACGCCTGTGGCGCCATCTCAAAGCGCTATTTAAGGCTTGGAGATTTCAACAATTTCAAGTTCGGCAATTGTATTTTTCTTGTTTTTCTTTTTCAAAAAACGATTGTTTATGTCTCGTAGAAAACAGCTATGAGCTTTTGATCAAGTATCCGAGTTCGACAGAGGAAGGATAGTGGCCTACCGAGATTGTGGATTATCTTTCAGGGGAATCGGTAGTCGTGTTGGACGAAACCAAACAACTGTAATGGGATATCTGACCGTTGGATGCAGGAGGGTACGACGGACCGACGTGGTCGATCGCATCCACCTCAATGCACCACTTCACGTGAGGACAGGCAAATTGTGCGCATGGCAGTGACGGATCGCTCAGTCACATCACGAACCATAGCACAGCACATTGAGTCTGTAACGCATCATTCAGAGTCTGCGAGTACCATTCGACGCCGTTTACAGCATAGTGGTCTGCCCCCAAGACGTCCATTGCTTGGTCTACCCTTGACGCAGAACCACAGATGTCTCCGCCGCCAATGATGCGATGAAAGAAGGATGTGGGTGGCAGAATGGAATGAAGTTGTCTTTACTGACGAGTCACGCCCTGTCTGCAACACCCCGATGGTCGGATTCGAGTCTGGAGACATAATGTTGCAGATGCATAACGCAGCTATTCAGCATCCTCTCTCCATGATGCTGAATAGCTGCGTTATGCATCGGCACACTGGTCCTTCACCGGATATTATGGCATGGGGCGGTATTGGATATCACTCTGGCACTCCTCTAGTACACATTGCCGGTACTTTAAAGAGCCAGCACTACATCTCCGAGATGTTGGAGCCAGTCGTCTTTCCTTACCTTCAGGGCTTGGCCACAGCCATATTTCAACAGGATAATGTGCGACCACACGGGACACGCATTACCGAAAGGCTCTTCGTCAATCACCAGATTGAATTGCTTCCCTGGCCGGCTCGCTCTCCGGATCTTTCGCCGATAGAAAACATGTGGTCCATGGTTGCTCAATGATTGACCCAGATTACACCCCCAGCTGCCACACCAGATCAACTTTGGCAAAGCGTGGAAGCTGCTTGGTCTGCTGTACCCCAAGAACACATCCAAAGTCTCTTTGAATCAATGCCGAGGCGTGTGGCAGCGGTGATCTCCACGGCGGCCACTCTGGCTACTGATTCTGGCAGGAACCACACTTCACAGAAGTCTATAAAAATTTAATCATTTGATACTTGGTCAACATGTTATCTACAAAATAAATTTTGTTGTGCTATCTCTTGTCTTTCTTGGTGTTGTATTTACGGTGGCTAGCTGTGTATATAGGAGTAAGTATTTTTTTTAGTGATTAAGATTACATACAACTACTCTAGGCTGCAAATAGCCGCGCGAATTTGTTTTCTTACGTAGAAAGTGACAAGATATGTAGTCTAAAAAGTTATTTTTAAAATTGTAACTTCCTCGACTTAATATGAAAAGACAACTTGCGCAGAATAATGCTAAGAGCAGAGCTTGTAAAATAAATATTGGTCAGGTCTCTATTTTTCAAATCAATAATTAAAAATGGGGATGAATTAATAAAACAAAATTAAAATAAAATAAACTATATAACCCGCTAAGGGAAGAAGAAAAAAGTATATTATCAACTGTAGTGCGTGATTTATGCTCAGAAGAGTCCTGGTTCTGATCTTATTTCAGCATACTTCATTAGCCATGCTTAAAAACTCATTTGTATATACAACATTACATTAACGACTTAACTGCTAAAAAAAGTTACGAAATTCACACCCCAGTGCCACCGTTTTCCTCACAAGTGCGTGTTAATACGCGGTTTATTGGGGGAAAAGAAAGACGGGGGTTTTCACCTAAAAATTGCTTACTTTCACTTTGAAAAAGAAAGGGGGAAAAAAGGGATAAAATAATAAAATGAAAATAAAAAAATTAATCGCTGGAGTGATAATATAATAAAAAACAAATTATAACTTATCTGTTCTGTGATATATCCTGAAACATGGTTGAACGCATAAACCAGTATCACATTTCGAGGTCTGCCCACTCTGCGGCCATACAGAATGGATGGCGACCACCTGCTCCAATGCACTAGACTCGATGAATACCCAACTGACGACATCGTCAGTCGGTACTTGGAGGCTCGGCGTCAAATGGTCAAGAAACCAAGCCCGAACGTTGGACAAATAATAAAACAAACATTCAGTGCATTCGTACAAAAAATTAAAAAGCTACTATTATACACGGTAAGCGAAAATGACAACAAATGAAGAATAGAAAAAAAAACAAAGAAAGAACACCTTCAAACGAAACAAAAAAAACCCGATGAGCTATGAATTTCACCTTTCCTGGAATGTACTCTTCCAAATTCCTTCGCCACCTCTTCTCTGAAATAATTAAATTCTTTAGAAGTACTATCAATATCATTTTATTGCATTCCAAAGCCATGGGACTAGTTTTAAGCAGAGCAGTACAATACAAAAAGTCCTCTTTTAGAAGGACGAGTATAAACGTCCGGGGCTCTAAAGGTACAAGCTCATCAGGGCGTATATACACGCCAGCGGTACTTAAGGGGTTAATAGCTATGAATAAAAGAGTGGGAGATATATTAACGTCGAATTTTAAAGCAACACGAGAGTTATTGGCGACGCACCTCGTAATTTTCAGCTTTTATCAAGTGACGAAGACGACAACTGACCGCACTCTCCCCTCTCCAAACTACTACACCACTCCAACCTGAGGACCAGCTCGACAGATTTAATGTACATCAACCCCTCTACATGATGGTTCTTCAGTGGACATATTCTCGGCAGGACAGGCCAGCCACGAGTACATGACCATAACCAATAAAGTGCCACAGTCACGAAATTTGACATCAAGTACTCTCTGGTCATATATATATATGAAAAATATCAAATAATCTCTTTGCGTGACCAAGTCCGTGACTCAAAAGTAAAGTGAATGTCTCCATGTTCTTCTATTACTATGCTAGTTAAAGTGAGTGAGTGATTATTAACTTCACACTGTTCAGCTACAAGAGGGCTTTTGGTGACAGACCTCGTAATTTTGATCCACGGTCAAGTGACGAGGATGACGCCTGAGAAGGCACCCCCTCTCTCTTAATTACCTCACCACACCACACCCGTAAATGGTAGGTCTTCATTGGCACTAGGCTCGAACTCATGACATGCTTGCCACAAGTCCGTTACCTTGGCCACTAGGCTACCACGGCCACACTATGCTAGTTAAAAGAATATGTATAAAAACAAACAAAAATTAGATTCTACAAGAACTTCAGTATTTTAAGCTTAAAAAAAACCAGAAATTGTTTGAATTCGTATTCAAAACCATAAAATCAAACGCAAAGTCTTGTTTTTTAAAAGCAATGTACATAAAATGGTAACATTTTTTAAATAATGTTTTAGGTAGATTTTTAAAAAAATGTAATTGCTTTCTTACGTAATTACCATACAATTATTCCTTAATAAAAAAAAGTTTGACATTCTTTTTCAGTAGGGAGCTTCATTAATTGGTTTTCGTCATCTCTAAGAAATGAGATTAATCTAATATATAATTTATTCTACGTGTTTTCGAAACATATTCCTTAAGTTATTTTTAACAATATTTTATTTAGACGAAATAGATAAATGAATATATTTACTGCTAAATGACTGACGGATATTGCTAATAAATTTCATCACGTTTAATCAGGATTAAAATGACAGATTTTCATTAAATATTACGATTATTAAAATTATTTTTATTCAGAACATTGGCTTCAATAAACGAAAAAGTTTTAAAGAAGATTCTGAAAGTAGTAAAACGAATTTAATTAATCATTTACTAGAGTTTTTTTAAGTATTTTAAAGCAAACGAGGAATTATTATAATTCTCGAATAAAATGTATTAAGTTATAAATATTAGACAAAGAAAATACCACTAACTTTGATTTTGCTCTGTGTTTAGTGCTGAGTATTAAATATTTCAATAAAGCAAAAAAAATGTTTACAAAATAAAAAGAAATCGATAAAAACAGAAGACTTGAGAATGAATAAAATGTTGCTTTTCCATTCGATTCGAAGTTTCAAGTATAGAGAAAAGTACTGAATTATCGAGCCCAAGAAATCAATATCTAAGAATATATGGAAGAAATTAGAAGGGGTATAAAAAGTTTAAGAATAGTTAAGGAAAAATAAGATCCATCGGCAATTTTTATAAATATTCAGATTAAAAAAATGTGCATGATTTAAAAATTAAAAGAGATACATGTTGGTACTTTTGTTAAAAAATTACATTAAGTGATAGATAGTAATTTATATGTGAAGTTAAAATACTGGGCAATGTAACTATAGTTTTAGTTGAATAAATTTATTGCTTTTACAAACTTCAGACCAGAAAAATTACGGTTGGATGAACGTGTAGAAAATATTTTTTTAATTTTAATATTTATATGAGATTTTAAACCTTAACAATACTCAAAATTATGAAGTTCGTTCCAATAGCCTATCATGCTTCTTCAAATTGGGATGCTAATAAACAATTACCAAATAAAAATTTAAAACGAGTTTTTTTCTTCGCCATAACTTGTAAGCGAATATGAATAATTATACTTCACAGAAATATATGATATAACATTTATTTCCGAAATCGTACTATAAATAATCACTACTACTCAATTGCAATAATCATTTCGGTGTTAAAAATATACGAAAGAAGAAATATTTATTTTTTACTGCTTTTCCCTTTTTCATCTTTTAAAAAATTCTGGTTTTATTCTAATATCAGTGTTTTGTGCTAAAACATAATATGTTCAAAATCCATTTCTCCCTTTTAAAAAGTTTGATACAATGTATAATAAATGACTTTAAAACAAAATGTTAGAAAAAAGAATCAGAACTCTATCCACCTATTAAAATAAAATATCACTTCTTTCTTTGAACTTCTATATTTTTTGTTTGTTTATATTTTTGTACTAGTTACTTCGACTGATTATTTTAGCATGAAATAAATTACTAAAAACTTTTGTCTCCAAACTGCCAGACAACTTTTCTTCCCTTAGATTTCCATTAGCCTATTTGCTTTTGAGAAAATATGCGCTTTCTATAAAAAGAAAAGGGTGTAAGAAATAGCTCAGAAAGGGAAGTAAATGGATCTATCAAAATATTATTGTAGCAGTTGAGAACAAAAGAAGAAAAGGGAAAAAAATCCCTCTCCCGCCCTCTATTTTAAATCAAAGGGAGAACTTGCAGATGATTTTTAAAAAATGCAAAAGCAAAGAAAAAGATTAATAAAAAATACAGCGCAGGGTGAAAAATAACAAATCAAGGCATCACTTTGATGTGGAGAGACTAAAGGATCTCTTTGTTTGGAAATCCGATTGCTACAGAGAAAAAATTGCTGCGGAGAATACTTAATCTAGGTAGGCGACTATTGATTCCCGAGCTGTTACGGTGTCTTTCTCCACTTCACCCTGTACTCTATCCCTGGGGCGAAACTTTTGATCCACTTTTCAATTTGATCTGAAAGCATTTAGAGGGAGGAACAGATTGTTTAGCTGCCCCTTCCATTATTTACACAAGAAGACAATTTTTCTTAAGATGAATCACGATCTACCGACAGCAAAAACCTTATTAACGGATATAATGCATCTGATGAATGTTATTCCTTGCATTACACTTTTTTTTGGTATATTCAGGGAGGGGAACTGCTTTTAATCAAATACCCCTTCCCCCTTCTTTTCAACCTTTTCTTCATGACAAGATAATTTTTTTTGAATAAATATTTCACTATGGTAATCATTTAATGCCTAAGTTATAAGATAGAAGAGTTTTGTTAAACAGGTATGAAATATTAAAGAACAAGATGTTTATTTAAGTGATGATTATAATTAGTGAACAATCCTATATTATAAAAAAATGACTTGAATTTTTAATCATTATTATTTTTTGAAGTTTATTTCCTTATTTGCCATGTATTAGGCATTTAAGGTATCCGGAATAGTACTTCGGAATAGCGATTCTTAAAAAGCTTATACATGAAATTTTTCTTAAATATTTGGTGTTTCCTGAATTAGAATATACATAGAGGATTGTTTAAAGAATATTATTACAAGAAAAACTATTTAAAGCAAATCTTTAGCAAAGAATGAAGAATGAGTAAAATAGTTCCAAAACATTATCCCTTTATGAAAAATGATTCTATAATAATAATATATTACTTATATATACAGCTAAGGTTTCGCTACAAAATCTGTATGAACTAGTATTTCTAAAAAAACTTCAATTCATATTATTTTCAAACTAAAATAATAACCGGTGCTTTTTGTTAAAATTTCAATCTGTTCTCCTTCTCTCTCGCGCTCTCTCAAATATATTAAAATATGAATAAATAACATTTTGTTGATCAGGAATACTCAACCTGCGGCCCACCGGGCCTTTTTAAGTGGCCCGGTCATGGCCCATTACTCTGATAAATTAATTTATTTATGGAAATTTGATGAGGAACTTTTTGTTAAAAAATCAAATGTATGAATTTTGCTGTTAATGTCGTATGGGTGCGAATTGATGTTTTTTTCTGATTAATGATAATATACAACAGTGTTGCGACCACTTTCTGAGTGGAAATAATTTTTAACTATTTTACTATTTTTTATATTAGATTGTTTCAAGACGATTAGGAAGCTGACTGTTTTGTAGTGAAACACAAGCATGGTTTAGTAATTGTTGATTTGTCACGAAAGTGTATTTTAAAAATACCAATAAAAATGAATCATTCAATGACACTTTTCCTGGAAGATCTCGTACTAGACACGATAAATAGGCTTTCTTGAATAATCTTTGCAACAACAAAAAAGTGTTTTGTCTATGGTAATGTAACATCGGTAACAAAGGTACCCAATGAAATTTGTTACATCATTGGTAATCATATGAAACCATTTACTGACGCAGAAATTGTGAAAGAGTGATTCTTAAATGCTTCCAATTCAGAAAAATTCAGTGACAAAAATAAAAAATATAAAAAAAATAATAATTAAAAAAAATGCACAATAGGAGTTTTAATGTTTTGATCAATTTAAACATTTTAAATTTTCTATGTTATCTTGGTCTTAAAGCATTTCTCTCTCCCTCCTCTCCTCCATTAATCCTCATGTTGCGGCCCGCGGGAAATATCCATCATATGTATGTGGCCCGGCAGAAAAAATGTTGAGTACCTCTGTTCTAAATTATATATTTCAGAAATCCTAGTTCAGTCTTTGTACAGAAGTTTTGGCTATAGGCAAAATATTATTGTAGAAGCATTTATTATGAAAGGAGAATGTTTTAGAATATGTCATTCTTTCTTTATTTTTCTTAATATTTACATTTAAATAACATTTAGTGTCGTAATGTTCTAAAAAATTATATGTATATCTTAATTCGGATGACACTAAATGTATATATGAAATGAATATTCAATTTTTTGCTTTTTCAAAATCAGGGCCCCAAACGTAGTTAGATGCCTGAAGGAGTTAAGTACTTCTTATAACTTGTATTACATAATTTCAAGGATTGCGTTCATTCGTTATTGGACAAAAATCGAAGAATTGCTTGTCCGTTTTATTAATTTGCATTTTGCTTTAGTTATTAGCATGCGTTATACAGTATTTTGAAAATTTTTTAATCTCTCTTAAAATTATCTGTCGAACACGCGTATTTGCGTTATGGATTCCAATTTTGGACTACGTTTACAGAAACTGTGGAAAGAATCTGTACCGGGTTTGTAGAAAAAGGCTTATACATCAAGACCGGTTCAGCAATGGTCTTAAATTTTTTTTACACAAGGGCTGAATCTCTAGAAGACGGAACCAATTTGCAGATCCTCAAATGTATGTATCGATGAATTGGAGACAGTAATTGAAATTAATTCCACTTTAACGTATGATTAGCTTGCAGAAGTGCTCAAAGTAATTAAAGAACCACATTCCCACAAAATAAGAAAAACGTGGATAATAAGTTATATGGGGCTGACGCTCAACCTTACGTTGTAGTATAGGGACTGAACCAAACTTTTTCTTTTAGGATGGGATATCCTTCCCCATCTTCCTCTATTTCCAGGTCATATAACAGGGATTAAGTCACCTATTTTTATCATATGGAACTTCATATCAGTGGTAATTTGTTTAATAATGAAGAATAATTGAAAAGAGAGGTGTAAGCATTTTTTAAAAAATAAAATTAAATAGTTTCATATAAAAAGGGAATTTATAAATTAGCGTCTCACAGGTAAAAAGTTGGCTCAATGCGAGGGTGGATATTTTGAAGAATTTAATTAGTCTATATTGTTGTACAGACACGTTTCTTTCTGAGATAAGCAATACGGAACTTTCTTGGTTACCAGATATATTATTTGTTTTATAAATGAAACAAAAGAAAATGACATTGGGAATCTTACGCACTGAACGGAATATCGAAACGAAACGAATGCCGATATATAATGGATTATTTCATTAATATTACAGGTTGGTTTTGGGTTTTTAAAAAATAATTGAAATCTGTGTTTTTTTTAAATCTATTTCAATGTAGTTGTCGAAGAAATACCTATAAATCATGAGCTTTATCGTACCTTAACAAATCTTTGAGGGTAAAAGGACCTTCCAGTTTTGAGAATATATATATATTCTAATTATATTACGCTTAACTGACTGATTATTTTTATTAATACCGCACCTAGGAACAGTTCTAGAGCTATTGAAGATGGAATTAGTAAGTTTAAATCCTGGTCAGTGACAAAGTTTACACCTGAGCTGGCCCTCCCTTTCCGATCTATCACATTCCATCAACATGTGTGATTTTGAGATTTCACACGTTTAGTGAGCAGCAATCGAATCCATAACTCAACAGAAATAGCTAACATAACAAAACTCGTGACCATGAACTAGTTACTAAGCCCATTTAATTGGTGAATTAGTCTAAATTTAATCTGTGGAAATGGTTGTTGAGTTATCTCAGTCCCGAACTCAGGGCCGCCGTTGTCAAATCATGGGTTCAACTCTTGGCCACTGAAGACCTTCTGTGTAGAGGAGCTATTGCTAAATCAGAGGAGGCTCATATTTGTATGGTATGGGGGTTTGGAGAGTGAAATACTAGATCAAATGTCATCCTCATTACTTGACCGGGATTTAAAATTATGAGGTCAATTGCTTATAACCCAAGTGTCGATTCAAAGTATGACGTTAATAAATAATCAAAGAATTACTAAATGTAATGTCCTAATTATTAAAGGCACAAAAGTTTCTTTTCAAAATGCTCAAACTCTCATTCTACGTTCGAGACAGTTTCAGATTAATGGGATATGGAACCGACTCACAAGTGTATGTAAGATTGTTTATTTTAACGTGAGAAAGATTGACTATTCATTGACGTCGCTCTACAAAGCTACACGAGGTTTATGGGTGAAGACATCGTAATTTTAAGCTAGGTTAAGTGAAGATGATAAATATATGTTACAGGCAAAGTATGAAACGCCGGCATTATACAAAATGCCTAGGTATTTGTATATAATGCCGGGCGTTTTAAGGTAAAGTATGAAACATGATAATTATTACATATTTTGCCTAGGCATTGTACATAATACCTATGCATTCTATTGAAGGACCAAATCTATTTAGGTAAAGTATGAAAAAGTTCCTGATAAGGCTGTTAGATCAATGACGTACATTCTTAAAAAATACAAATGTTATTCTGAAAAAATAATGAGATTGCATTAAAAAAATTATTTAAAATAAGTAAAGGAAAACGAACGTTGTACCAAATAAAATATGTATTTCTTATTAAGAAAAACAAAATTTTCATATTAAAAAGTAAGAAATTAAAACTAACTTACTTGTGTTGCAACATGGTAGGCTTGAAAGAGAGAGTAACATTTTGAATTACTTTTTTCACGCAAGGACAATTCTTATTTTGGCACTTGGTTTTGATGCCACCAAATATCCACCGAGTACACACGGAGAACGTGCTCGTTAAATCAGTGGGTCCGAATGGTGTCGCCATCTATCGTGTTGTACCGAGCAAAATCGTGCTGTCACCTTAATGGGGCTCAAAACTAAGGCTAACGACAGACGTAAAATTCTAGCCCTTAGCGGCGATGAATTTCGTGGACCTTGATCTGATGTTACTGTCGATCAGGTGGCATACGCAACAACAACAACATATACGTTTGATCAATTCTTGGCCATTAGAATTATCAATTTTGAGAGGAATTTCGTGGTCAAGAAAATCTTTATTTCTAAGCAAGTTCTTAGGCCATAAAGTAAATTGTGAATTCGCATATACCTGTTTTAAAATTCCTTCAGAATGCCCACGTTAGTAGAAACCATCCCATTTCCCACTCATAAGTGTCAATATATTGACATTCGGAACAAATCACAGGTTTCACGACAATGCCTTTTTTAGTTGTTTTTTGTTTTTTCTAGCAAGATTCACAAAGGTGTATGTACAGCTCTATTCAATGACGTGTAACGTTTTGTATTTGATTGAAAGTCCTTTTAGATTTCTATCGTGTCCTCCGTGTCCAGTAGCCAAATGGGCTTCAAGAAGTATGTTACGGCTGAATATCCGCTGTGTGTGTGTGGGGGGGGGAGGATGCACGTTAAATCTGTCGAAGCTCAAACGTCTTCTAGATGGTGTGGTGTGGAAATTTGGACCAGGGGATGCCAGCTCAAGTATCGTCCTCGTCATTTGATCGCCAGAAACCTTCCAGTAGCTGAACAGTAGGATGTTAATACTCATTCATTCAAGAAGTACGTGAAATAACTCAGAATCCGTGACATAATATTGTATAGTACTGACTTTTTCTTTAACATGTTAAATGAGTTTACTTTTGTTTTTCGCAATCATCACATCATAGCAATTCAACAACCAATAGTCCCCTGGGTTCCTTCTTAGTAGTCATTTTGGCATTTTTTATATCAATTATTAACTTCTGGTAAGTATTCTGTAGAATGCCTTGGCAGCGTGTGAAATATGAATCATATCATACATTGCCAGCTAGTTTTAGGCATTATATAGAATGTGCCAGATTTCATACTTTGCCTGTAACATATGCGCAAAAACCTGTATACATTTTTTGAGCAGTTTAAATGTGGAAAATGTCAAAAATTAATGTAGGATACTGAATATGTTATAATCTGAGATGCAAATTAACATAGAATCATTTTAAATTTGAAAGTCGAAGAGAATTATATTTATTTGTCAATTACATAAGAAAATGTTTATTTAAACGTATGTATGACATGCTTCTCAGTAATATTGTATTATGAGTTATTACATTGCTGAAAGATACTCTTATTTATACAATATCAAATTAAGGGGTCTCATATACCGTTTCAAATTACAAGAAAAAATCTATTTTTGTTAGCTTATTCAATAGAAAAAATATTTCTGAATATTTTAAAATAAGCTGCGTTAAGATATTCGAGATTAAGAACGCAAGTTATTAAGAAAAATAGCGGGCAAAAAAGGTGATTTAAACATTGTTTACATTTTAGCTGCACGGTGACATTTTATAGTGAACAGATGTATTTCTCTTTTTCTAAGACATTGATTCTCCTTTTGATCTAATACTAGAATCCAAGCCTTAGATATTATTATTTTGAGTATTAACTACAATTTATACTACCTCTCAATAACTTTAACTTCTACTTTATTTTGATAACGGGGATTGTGTGAACCTATACACGTGAGTGCTTGCTTTCTGCATATCATATTCTAATGAAAGTTTTGGGAAATAAATTTTTTCTTGTTTTCTACTTTTGAAAAATGTATTCCAATGACTCACTCGAAAGACCATCTGGTAAACGTTCCTCAAAAAGGAAGTTTACTTGTAATGTGCCCAGAAGGGGCAGAATTGAGAAGTGTACAGGAATTGCTAAGCAGAAGTACATCTGATGGAAGATTCAGCAATTAGATATTGATTCCTTTTTTATTGAAAATGTTGATGGTTTCAACGATTATAGAGTATGTGTCATTATATATGTTTTATTGAATATTAAGCTTACAAGCAATCAAAACTATGCTTTTTTCAAAAAGTGTGGTGAATATATCACATTATTATAAAAATGCATTAGAGGTTTATCAGTGTTTTTTTTACTCGATTGAGTGCTAGAAATGTAGTAACGTGTTAGTTAAAAAACTCAAAAATGTTTGATAAATAACGAAATATTCCTGAAATACACAGATATTAATTGGGATGTGGACAAATGGACACTGCCATGCAGCAATGACAAAATTCTGGGGTGCCATGGACTTTCATGGGTAAATATTGGTAACTTTCTATTATAAAGCTGTATGCAATAAATGCCATTTGCAAAAAGGAGAACCAAAATTCCTTTTTATATCTATTAAGTAAAATATTTACTTTAATTAACAATTGATTATTTGGTTATATCTTAAGCAATGCACTATCTATTTGTTTATTCCTCCAAATTAACAAACCAGGAAATAATACTAAAAAAAATTAAAGCACTTTAAAATTGCACATAATTTTTTGACTTTTTAAGGATGAGTGAGTGAGTGAATGTAGGGTTTAATGGCGCAAGAGCCGATTTCGGCTAAGCTGCGCCAATCAATCGTTAAAATATTAAAAATCCATTTAAAATACTCAAATATCGTTAAAAGCTCACACAAAAAAATAAATAACAATCAGATTTTGGTGGGGCACACCCCACCAAGTCAGATAAGGTTAAAACAGCTGAGAAAAAGAAAATCGAATATAAAATATTTTAAGTAAAAAGTGCTAATAACAAGTTTTGGTGGGGATTACCCCCACCAAGTCCGATAAGTGTGATTCAATCACGTCCCTTCCGGTGCTTGGTCGGAGTTAAATATTTTTTTTCCATTACTTCGTCACTTCTGCTTCGACATCATATATAAGCATGTCCTCTTCTTCTTCTTCTTCGAAGTCTGTACGGGAGAACTCTTTATCGGTATATGTGGTGCCATTTTTATATGTATTGCTGTTTCGTTTAGTTTTTGTAGAAACTTTTTCCTTCTTGTTCGTTTTTTTGGATGTTTCTTTTTTAAATATTGTATTATAGATGCCGAAGGGGGTTGAGTACAGGAATTGGATGTGGAAGCGGATATATTTGATGAAGTTTCCATAGGGCTGAACATAGGGTTGGTGGTGGAAAGTATTGCAGCAGAAATAGGAATTGGTGGCTGGGGCTCTGATACTGTAGTGGCTATTGCAGAGATTGAGGGCAAGAGGTGTGCTTGGGTTGAAGATGATGTGGAAACAGCAGGAGTGGATGTTGGTATATCTGGTTTTGGGAGGGATGAAATTGGTTTGAGTAAATTTAAAGGTGGACATTTTATTTTTGTTATATTTTCATCGGTTTGTGTAGAATTATTTACAGTAGAGGGTTTGGCAACTTGAGCATAAGTTTGAGGTTTCCCTATTTTCCATTTAGGGCATAATTTAGAATCCGATGAATGGGGCTGTGTGCAGTTAATACATTTAAGCTCTAGAATGCAATCTGTGGAAGCATGTCCAACAGATGCACATCTAGAGCAAGTAAGTTGTCCACGGCAGGAAGTTTGTGAATGCCCGAACCTCTGGCACTTAAAACAGCGCAGAGGATTCGGTATGTATGGGCGTATTTTACAGTTCAGGTAGCCGGCTTTTACGGATGTGGGTAGTTTTGGGCTATTGAAGGTTAAAATTAAGAGTTTGGTTGGAATAATATTTGCATCTTTTTTAATTGTAATTCTTCTGACCTGAATTACACCCTGGTCAGAAAATCCATCAAGGATTTCTGCTTCAGGGGTGGTCAACAGGTCAGATTCAGAAATGACACCGCGGCTGGAGTTTAGGGATTTGTGAGGACTCACTGTCAAAGGGATTCTAAAAAGGTTGTTGCCAACAAAAAAGATTTTGTTTGCAAAGCAGAGGAAGTTTCAACCAGTAGGTCACCAGAACGTAATTTTTTCACGGATTTAGGTTCTCCACCTATTCCTTGAATAGCTGTCTGGATTGCAAAAGGAGATTTTCTGGACATTTCGTTATTTGGTAAAGATAAAATTAAAAATCTAGTGTAGGTAGAAATTTTGTCAACGTTAAGAGTGGGTAAAATAAGGCCTTTACCCGGGCCATTCTGAATTGGATCCATAAGCGTAGAAAAACCTTCATTCTGGCGTGGCTCCACCCACCACGGAGTCCAACAAGGGAGGCAGTGTGCCGGTCATCTGGCAATTGCCAGGCACGGCGCTTACCTGGAGTACACCCAGAATATAGTGCTACAGCATCAGGGCGAGGATCCAACGGGTAAACCCGCCACCCCTTATCTGCAGCACTAACCCTACAGCAATGTCTCCGAAAAGACTCATCACCAGCCGATTGACAGGAGCGGGCTCACTCCTGCCACCCGTCTACAGCGAAGCGTGGGCCAAAGGGAACGCAAAAGGTATCCCCAGAACACCATTTTCCTCCTTACGGGACGCCGCACACGGCAAACATGCGGGTCGGAAAACCAACGTTGTTAGTAAGAAAACAAAGAAATAATGCGAACATCAAAATAAATCATCAAAAAATATTAAACGAATTGAACGCAATACAAAACGAAAAATATAGCATTAATAATGAATATTGTGAGTAATCTAATAAAAAATTAATCAATAATTTTGTACATGTAAATTTCGAAAAATTGTCTGTAGTCTAGACGGGAAAAGAAGAAAAGGGAAAATTGAATGACAAGAGGGTCGAAAATAGAGAAGGATCACTAGGGTATCCCGGGTTCGTGAAACCCGTATTTACCAAAGACAGTAAACCCCTTGGGAAAAGGAAAAGATCACTAGGGCACCTCGGGATTGTGACACCCGTACTCACCTAAAGAAGGTGAGCCCCCTGAGGGGACTTTTTAAGGATATGTGACCCCTTAATGACAATGTGTGAGCCGAATAAATTGGTGTTTATTAACATCATACCACAAAGTGACGGACTTCATAATTTTTAAACTTGGTCAAGTGGCAAGGACTAAGCTGACACCCCATTCAAAACGAACTAAAATTCATATTAACGTTTAGTGGGGAAGTATCAACAGACGTAAAAGTCAAAAACTCTCTCTCTCTTTTGTTTACTTTTAACACAATATCTCAAAGGTAAAGGACACACAATAGGAACTAAAAAAAAAAGATAACTTCAAATTTTAAATAATAATATTAAAATACTCACTTAACTCTTCAAAAATCCTTCGAGGCAGAGTCCCTCGGGCTCAAACTTTAGGATGTCCAGATACCAGCTACACTTAGGCAACTCGTAAGTAACTTGGAGAACTTCAATCTAACTCTCAAAATCTAATCCAAACAGCATATTCATCTCCAATTTACTTTTACGCTTTACAATCATCAATCCACTTAGCAATCTCTTAATACAATTTATATCTTATCATCCTACTTTCTTACAACAGATCTCTTGAAATAGCAATCAGATCTATAGATATCACGTTTCCATCAAAGGCAAAAATCTCAAATCAAATAATCAATGATTTCCCTAGATGTTAGGGAAAGTAAGTGAGAACATGCTACACATTCTTTACAATCATAACTTTGAGCCTCGACAGATTTAAGGTCCATTCCCCCTTTACTCAAATGATATTCAATAGGCCAGAATTCTTACTAACGCCTAGACAGAAACAGATTCAACCATGACTCCTATGAATAATTGAATAATTTATAAATAAACTGCGTACACGAAAAATAAAATTGAAAATTTGTTAATGAATTACTAATATGAAAGAGCATGACAATAAAGACTGGTTTGGTTCTCAGCTACGGTGGGCTCAGCCTCACTAGCATGCGATTCGCTCGGGATTGAAAAAGTAAAATCTTCCCCTTTCATCTCAAGGGACACTTTTCAGGTAATATCCTTTCACTCTCACAGCACAGAAAGAAAAAGACTAAATTTGTTAGATAGTACTATAAATTAGGGGAGAAAATTTCTACTTATTTAAATGTATATTAGGGTAAATTGAAAAAGTTTTCACTAGAGTTTTAAAACCTATCCATACAAAAAAGATATTTCATACATACAGAATGAAAGGAACAATAAAATAAAAATTAATTTATATGTTAAATACTGCAACAAGTGGAATGAAAGTTTGGTATTTATTTTTTTACAGTAAAAAGTCAGTGACACTTTTGTTAAAAAAAATGCATTTTAGTATATTTTAACATTTATAGCAATGTGTGTGACAGGGCACCTAATAAGTGTTTAAAACATGTTATAAACAAATTAAAGTCAATTCCTACTTCTTTAGAAAAACTTACTGGCGCCATCTGTTGCACGTAAATCTAACTTCGCCAGAAATAACGCAGAATTAATTTAAAATTAAAAAATAAAATTTAATTAATGAATTAATATTTGAAAAAAACTATGTAAACGACAAGTGCCATCCATTGAAAGTTTTAAAAAATGTATTTAAACTTTAATGGATGAATAAAAAATATTTTATTAACGATTAAAAATGTGAACAATATATATATATATATATATATATATAAGTAAATATATATAGGGAGATAGTGAAGTAATAGTAGGAATTGAAAAATACTGGATATCTTACAATTATTTTTTTAAGAAACCTATATATTGTCGAAATGACAGTGCACGAAAAAGTGGCAGGTGGCAGGATTAATTCGACAGTGCAAGGAGAGACAGACAGCTGGGGTTATGAAAATGTTGTAATCTGCATTGTACTATTTCTACTCAGTACTAATTTATCAATAATAATCGGTTTTTGTTATTTGTTTTGTAGAAAATTAATTTTAATTTGAATCCACAATCATCCAACCCTCTCTAATTAAATCAATTTTTCCTTCATTTTTAAAAACTCAACCTCTTTATTGCAATATTAAATTTTGAGAATACTTTTTTTATATCTAATTATTTTTCTCCTATTATCCATACCATAAATCATCTTTTCTGCTGAAGTAGGTTCCAATAAATAAGATAATGTTTTCTCCAATGAACCGAGATTCATCTTAATATATATATTTCGCTATGTACATTAAGAAATGTTCAGTTTTGACAATAAAAAAAGGGGAAAAAATGTATAGATTGCATGTTAAATAGGATTATTTACAGCTGTATCTTTGAGAGGGTTTATATTTGTTTTTCTTATTACGTATACATAAGGAAATTAATCAGTCATCTCTCTTAAAATGAATTTATTTCTCAATAAGTTTGTCTTATAATGAAGCTTAAATTAAAATATCATATAAAATTAGAAATTATAATTTGAGACATCAGTGTATGTTAGATACCTAAAATTATAAACATCCTACATGTAAGTGACTGGTTTTTGATTTCAGTGAAACTGGAAAAAAATGATCACTTAATCACGACTCTTCGGTCACTAGTGAATTTGTGGATGCACAGAATCAAAACACATTGTAATAAGTTGAACACCTTTATTTGACTTTCAAATTACTATCAAATGTTATTTTCATGAAGGGAGATATCAGTTTATTATTTGCTAGCTTAAATAACTATAACAATAAATTCGATCACTCATCTTTTGACGGTCAGATCCGAAGCAATGCTGTGGATAGCGTAGCTTAGTGGCCAAAAAGTAACATAATCGTGACATAGGCAGGTCATGAGTTCGAGCCTAGTGCCACTGAAGATCCGCCGTGTAGGGGAGCAATGCACGTTTAATCTGTTGAGAGCTCAAACGTCTCCCGGAGGTGTGGTAGTAAAAAGATGGGTGCCAACTCAGGTGCCGTCCTCTTTACTTGACCATGGATCAAAATTACGAGGTTTTTCACCAAAAACCCTTGAATATAGCTGGACAGTGCGACGTTAATATTCACTCACTCACCCGACGCAATGTTACTCGTCCTGATATCACGTTTCGTGGTCCGTAAGATCTCCTTACTTAAAAGCTCCGATAGCTTCATTTATTAAAACCTTAACACTCTAACTTCAGTATCAGCCTAGCGACGATCGACTACCTCTCTCTCTTCACTTAACTTCAAATATCAACTCACATTAGTATAAATCACGGTTCCTCCACGGAAAAGGGATTTTATAATCACACAACAGTTATATATATATATATATATATATATATAAAATTTTCCTAGAGGATTACTAAGAAACGAGAATAGAACCCATTACAATTTTAATGAAGAAACGAATTTAGTGGTAAATGAAAATATTTTTTTTATTGCTGAATGTTGACAGAAATATAAGCTTTTGTGTTAGTAATTAGATATAATATATTGAATAGATTAAAGTATAATTTGAGTGATTTTATTTGCTCCACACTTTGCTTATTGACTATATATATATATAATCAAATTTATATAATCAAAATTTCTCTACAAGAGAGAGATGAATTAACATGATTAATACTTAAATGAATTGCAATTGCAAGATAACCAGACAACAGAATTTAAAAGGTGATATGAAAAAATTGAAATAACAGAGTAAAATATAAAAGAATGAATGCTACAGTATTATCAACATTGCTGACTTACGACAGCTAGTATACAAAAAAATTCCTCTTAAAAATTTTTTCTCTGTATAAAAGTGGGGTGGAACATGTTTTTTGGCCAGCCAACCTTCCCCCTTTCTGTTAATAATACCGAGCAAAAACCAATTGGACATAATGGATAGGAAATCTAAATCCATTATGTGAATATATATATATAGTCAATAAGAGTAATAACAATTATTCTTACTTTCAGAATTATAACTCTGACTTTGGGGAATGTAATCAAGAAAAATAGACATTCCTTAATAAATAATACTCTACTACTCCTGTAATAGAAATCAAACTTTATTTTGTTTTGAAATCATACAATAAAAAATTTCTTCTAGATTCAAACTCATATCATTGTCGTGTTTCTGACGACAAAGGGTATAATAATTTAAAACCACTATCAAGTTAAGCGAACGACATCTAAACCTCTAGCATTTGATCTTTTTTTTACTACATCACATCCTTTGAACATTTTGATGCCATGCTGAAATTAATGTGCAACATTCTCGTCATTTTTCACGATGGCCTTTGGCAGAATATGGATCTATACCGGAGATTCGATTTCAGTTTTCCTACCACTGGGGAGCTACCAGAATCCGTAGAAAAAGGAGGACCAAACAGGTTGCTCAGATTAGAAAAATCTGTCTCACTCTCTCTCTCTCTCTCTGTATATATATATATATATACAGGAGAAAAAAGCGACTCACTCACTCATCATGAGTTGTCCGGAACTATAAGACTTACGGAATGAAATTTGGTAGGCATGTTCCTTCCGAAGAGTAGAGATCCACTAAAAACGGGTTTTTGCGAAAAACAACCCCAAAGGGGGATATATATAGATATATATATATATCTATATATATATATATATATATATGTGTGTGTGTGTGTATAATCTGAAGATATAAATTATACTGCAATTTTTTGTGTTTTGTTTTTTAATAGTCTATGAGTATTCCTTCAGTTTCAAGATAATTCAGATTTCATACTATATATAACTTCTATTAAAAATTTAAGGGACAGTATTGTTAGTAGAGCTATATGGAGATATTCAAAATTGTGAGATTCACCACCAATAACAGGGTGTGCTACTTCAAAGGGGAGTTAAAATAAATTGAAAAAAGTAGAATGATATTTCTTTATTTTTTTACATCAAAACTCATAACACAGTGATTAAAAATCCCCCCCCCCATAATACCTTATTCGTATTCGGCTTCTTCCTAATTCCTAAAATATATACTTAATAAAATGCGATCGTGTTTTTGTAAGGCTTCACTTATTAAATCTTAAAACTCTACTTTTTTGTAAGAGTAAAAATTGGATATAGTAATATTTTTCAAATAATAATAAAACTGGTACCGAAAAATTACTAAAAAATACATTATGCACATAGTAATTAAATTCTCGCTAAAAATAGATCGAGAATTTACTATAAAATCGAATTTTAACTGCGTATAGAATTACTTATATTTTTATTACACAAATTTTCACTCTTTTGTAAATATTTAATAGACATAGTATAGATTTTTTATCAATACCTTTTTTGACATTTCTGTTTATTAGCCACATAAAGTTTCATACATATTAGTAACAAGGTAATGTTGAAATAAAACACACACACATAGTTTGCAGAATAGATATTGTACGCAGCAAAAAAAAAAAATCATTGGAAAATCGTTTGAGAGTTCGTTAGATGATTCAGAACATCATCTTGTGTGAAAGGAGCGTGAAAAAGCTATTAACTCCCAAAATTTGTAAGCATTCCAGTAATGATAACTGTAGCTCTGTACTGTGGGCAAGTACTATGACTCATGAAACAATGGTGATGCTTAGCACATTTGTGTAATCATCATCCAATGCACGAAAACCCCAAAAATCCGTTTACTTTTCATGTAATATTCATGATTTTTGTGCTCATGAAATTCAAGGTTTATACTTAATTATCAACTAAAAATTAAATCAAAAATTTAAATCAATAATTTAAAAAGTAACATTGTAAGAAACTTTTAATTGAGAATAAGAAATACTATACATTTAAACCTGTTCCCCCCTCTCTCTCTCAGAAACCAAAAATAAATATTTAAATTTAATGCTTATAGCTACTTCTATATCATGATATAACAGACATTAATCAGAAATACATTTCACTCGCATTTTATGATAGAAAATAATGCAGCATTCAATGATTAAAAAATAGCCGGCTGGGTACCGTAGTTGGTCTTGTACGCAGTGCCTATATTTCGGGCCTTGGACACACACAGAAGATCTACTGGCCCCTTGGCACTGGCGGATTGAAATTTATTACTAGAAAACCTGATTAAGTCCAATTTATCCGGGCCCTTCCAGGCCTCGGGTGCCTGGGCACCCGCCCCAATCCCCCAATGAATAAACTGGCACTGGTTGTACGCCCAACTTTGTGAATCCAATCCCGGCACAAGTCGGTGGATTTTCATCATGGGAAAAATCAACAGCGTCCATTTTGTATGAAAATGTGGCATGTAAAAGTTCCCTTGAAGGCCTGTTTGGCTTGGGTGCTCTCGGCAAAATTCAATTCCTAGAACGGTTTCACATCTTCAGAGCTCAGTTACCTTGATCTGGAAAGGAGACTGGGCATCAAAACTATTTGCGGTGATTGGTGTCCCACATATATGGTGCCGCACTAAAAAGTGATGCCAGTTTCTGACGAGTTGTACTAGCTCTGCAATGGTAAAATACCAATTTAAGCCCCATTAGAAATTTAAAAAAATGATTAAAAATATATACGATAATAACAAAAAAATTTCTTAACTAATTTGTACTCTTATTCTGCAACAAAAGTAGAAAATATAATTATTAATGGAAGTAAATTAGAGAAATTTATGAAATGATCTAAATATAATTTATAACCTAACTGCGAATTAATTTTTCTGATACATCTACGCAGGAATATCGTTTTTCTTCCGTAATGAGACACAGTTTTCACATAATCCGTTATAAATTATGTATCACAAGTACTTATGCATACTATTACATATATTTATTTTATATTTTCCGAAATTTTTGTTACATAAATTCTTCAGAATCCAAAGAAAATTAAGCACAATTTATATGCGAAGACCAGTATCACGAGCTACTGATTTTCACATAAAGTTATGGGACGCTTAATAATGACAAACAATAAATACCCATCATAAATATATGGAAACTTTACCTTTTGCGAAAGTTCAGAATTAAGTCTATAGATTAAAAGCTACTATTTTTCAATCATTTGAATAGCTTTCAGACAACACTGACAAATTATGCTAACCATTTAAATATATATGAAATGTATTCTAATTTAATAATATTCATAAGCGTGCCTCATTTGCATTACCATCCAACATTTATAGGAAATTAATCATTTACAGAAAATTTAGACAATTACATGACTGCAAATTTTAATATAATTTAAGGTCCTATATAACAAAATAGGTTTGAAAGTTCGCTGGGAAGTTTCTATTTGGCTAATGTTCATAAATTACCAGCAGGCATCTACTACTCTTTAAAAAGGTAATGAAAAAAATCTTTGCTTGTCCTTGTTTTTTTATATATATATACAGAGTGTCCCAAAACTCTACACAGGCAGATTCTTCGTTGAGAGTTCAAAGTACTGTACATGTACGATCCATAGTTTAAGAGAAAAATACATGAATGATGATGCATGATGTGACCCTAGCGTATTCCTGTGTTCTTGAACGTGATTGGCTGTATATGACATACTTCACTGCTGGATCGGACGTGAGGGTCCGGATCTTTTGCCGCCATGATCTCCAGATCTCTCAATGTTGGGTCTTTCCCTATGAGGCTGTGACGGATCTATACGTGACCTTCTGAAAAGTCCTCTTGGGGAAACTTTGGGGCTAGCTTTCGTGTTAATTCACAGTCATCCCTCAAGAAGAAACTTTGATATGTAGATTAGTTTGACAATATAAAGTAAAAAAAAAGGTTTTGTAAATGTAAGATAGAAGGAGCAGAGGAACTGTTGCAGTGATACGTAGGTGAGATTTATTTCATTATCACAACGTGAGTTAAGGAAGGAGTTTGCTACTATAATAAATTAGTGTATTGAAAATTAATAATCCAAGGTAGAGTAGGTTAGATTAAATTAAGCAAATTACTAGCGTGTGTTTACTTATTGTAGATTACTCTATTTATATCACTCCTAGGGTCTCTTCTTGTAATTTCACTTGTGGTTGATTAGTGTGCTTGAATAGTAGTAAAATAATAATTATTATGGAAGTTTCTGGTGATGATTTGTTTCCCCTCCCACCCTTAGGTAGGCAGGACGGTGAAGGAGCGACTTCAAATAGAAGTTGCTTACAAGGCAATCTCAAGGATTTGGTGCATCGAGACGTAGTGACTAAACAAACGTATTCAGTTGTTTGTCTGCATACTGCTTGTACTTCGGTGGGCCTCGCACTACTGCGACGTGTGCACTCATTCATTCCACGGCATTCTCAAATCTGCATCGATATGCATAGTGGACATTTTGAACATCTGCCTTTTTATATGTTTGAAAATACTGCTGTTGAGCAGTGTTTTTCCTAGCAGCAGCCATGCATTTGTTTTCCGTACTTTTCTCGTAAACTATGGATCGCACAGGAAAAATTATTTCAGCATTTTTATGTACTTCCAAAGAGGAATCTAACTGTACATAGTTTGTGACTATTTTTGGGACAGGCTGTACAATATTTAGATATTGCCATAGAACGAATAACAGCCCTACAATTGCAAATTAAATGAATTGTAGTTTTTCTCTCTCACTGGAAGCTAAATAAATTTTAGCATTGGACAGTTCCAAATAAAATATTTCACCTATTATGCTAAATTGCTTTATGGTACAAGTTAAGAAAAAATTAAATAATTTAAATATGAAGAAAAAAGAGAGTGACAGTGATATTATTCCTTAACATTAGAGGGGAGCCTGTTTAAACAAACCTACTTTTAAGACAGAATATTAATATAGATAAATATTTTTCTCAATTGTTTTTAAAAAATCATATTGAAAATACCGTAAAATTCGGCGTTTTACACGCAACGCCATAAAACGAGCACCTATACTTCCAAGCTGCAATTTTTAATTTTTAGGGATTTTAATTTTTAGGACGCATAACGCACACTCTCCTCCTTTTTTACGAAGAAACCTGAAATGTATGTGAGCAATACTGTTATGTTTTGAAGTCATTTATTCGAGGTATTTTTCCAAAGTTTAGAAAAAAAACTAGCATACTTCTATAAAACTGCAATCCTTTGAGTACATAAGGAATATCATTACATTCAAATAAACAGAATTTCAATATATGTAGAAGTCAAATTTTTTTAGAAGATAATCTTTTTTTTAAAGCTCTCATTTTCATAGCCGGCGTATAACACACCCCTTTAAATAGCGATCTTATTTTTTGTGTTAAAAGTGCGCATTATAAGCCGGATTTTACGGTAAATCAGCATAAAATATAAAAAATAAATTTCTATCTTTAAGTGACTTTATTGTGCGTTACTGAATATTTATTCTTCTTATTTAGTTGTTAGAAATTATATTATTATAATATATTTCATACATTACAAGACTTATGTAACAATTCAGTCAGCTTGCTTAGTTTCTCAAACAGTGAGTTTACCAGAAAGTTATGGTGTTGACGAAAATAAGTTCTTTCTCCCCTTAAATATTAACACGACCTCAATAATTATAATACGTAAGAACAATAGAATAATAAAAGAAGAGAAGTAGATAGAAGAATAATAGAAGTTTTTGTGACTTATTTCATGAGTGTCCAAAAAATCTAGTTTTTTCAACACACATTAGTTCTTATTATTATTTAGTTAATGTTTCCATTCTTAGTAGTTATAGTACATTAGTAACTTTTATCATCCTCATTTTCTATAACAAGTTATACTTATCAATTGGAAAAAAAACAAGTGTAGAAGGCTTATTAACATATATGGACGCTTTTGTGTTTCAGATTTCACCATTAGATGTAAAGGATTCACATCGAATGGAATCGATTGCTATTAGGCAGACAATTATTTCTTTGTTGTCATAGGTAAACGACGAATGTAAGGATGGATAAAGGATGAATATAAGGAACAATTTTCAAATTACTTGGTGCATACGTAGTGATACATTAGCAGCAACAAGCAAATTTTGAGTGTGAGCATATCATTATATTAATACTAGCCATTACACGCGCGCTTCGCTGAGTATTTCATGATGTTGTATGAATATGCACTGTTTATATGTATAAATTATTGAATTCCCTCGCTTGGAAAAATATTCCTACAACTCTCGTCTCTTAATTTAAAAAGGACAGAACTTCTAAATAATAACCTCTAAACATTTTTGAAAGTGTAATATATACACTTTTACACTCTCGCAACCCCTTTCAAAGTGGATTTCCGGAAAACCTATATATAGACAGAGAGAGAGAAAGGATCTCTTCTCAATAAAATAAATATTCTTACAAAATTTGAAATCTAAATCTAATAGTTCAAAAACGGAATTTTTATTTTTTTATGATTAAGCTTCAGTAACAAACTTTGAGAGACGATTTCCGTAAGACCCGTTCATAGCAGATTTCAATTCAGTAGAAGAAGCATCATACTAAATTTCATTAATGTAAATCTTGTAGTTTAGAAAAATGTATCAATACGAGGTGTGATACACAAAAAAAAACGTGACTCGTCAAATAAATCATTGTACTTACAGAATCAGTTCTCCGTGACATTATCACCTTCAACGCAGTTTCTTTCAACATTCTCACACTTCTGCATTTGGTGCTGACATTACTGGTAACAGTTTGGGAACGAGGGTTTTGGAAATTCCTTTTGGAGAGCTTCCGTTTTTGCCTGAACCTCTTCAACTGAGGTAAAATGGGTTCCTTTAAAGTAAAATTTAACTGTAGAAAATAAAACAAAGTCTCATGGTGCCAAATCAGGTGAATAAATAGCATTCCCTCATCATAGTAATGCTTTTGCTGGTCAGAAACTGCTTGATAGGTTGGGTCATGTGAGCTGATTCCTTGTCTTCGTGCAACAGCGATCCATCACAGCCAGTGCAGTAGTGCAACCTAATGGACGATGAAGAATTTTTAAACACTGTTTGCCACATGCATTCTTACATTGCCATGGAGTAAGTTGACTTGAGTAAAGATTGAAAGTAACATACAACTATATATAGGCATGAAAATGAAGACTTGACTTGAAGAATAGTGTCATTCTGTAAAACTACACGAAGGCTATTGGGGACGGACGTCGTAATTCCGAACCTCGACCAAATGAAAAAGGGGACACTTGAAATGACACCCAACTTTCTAAATTTCCACTCATGCCAACGTGAAAACTTTGAGTCTCAACAGATTTCATGTGTATCAGCTCCACTACATGTCATTTAAAAAACCGCAGATACGGCTGTTAATTGTGCCAGAGCCAGAAATGTGTATAAAGTAGGTACGTGATTAAATTACAATGACACGAAATTAGTCGGGTGAAAGGCCAGTATAGTGTTACATAATGAAAGAGTCAGACAATATCTCGCCACATTCAGATGAGGCCATTTTAGAGTGATAGGCTGAAACAAGATTCACTCGAAAAGACGATGTTGTACCATTCGTTTGTTCAAGTCCTGCACTCAAAGCACTACTGCAGGACTTCAGACTTGCAATCAAAGGTTATCTTAGTAAAGGACACGTAGCGGAAACTCTATTCTTCTTTTGACGGTGTTGAATGGTACGAGCTTAAGAAGAGTGTTGTGCAAAACATTCCTAACTCTTGCACTTGAGTTTTCAATGTTACAGTGATCCGTCATGGCATCACACAAAAAATGCCTTTACTCATAGTTACGAGGCTGTTGCAATCATTATTCTATATTTGCATCACTGTCCATAGATTTTACCCAAAGTAAACACAAAGCTTTTGGAAGGATAATTCGCAATCTCAATAAGGCTAAATTATTCCTTTATTAATCTCCAAAATGTGTTCGCCTAACTTCCATATTATTTGACGTAGAATAAAAGAAAAGCACAATTCTAATTCTAAAAAGCAGCTTTCTGATCTTCAAATATGTAGTTTATAGGGTGCGATGCTTGCGTACATGATTTATATGCATGCAACAAAGACAATCATTTTGAAGACTTGTCAAGGTCTATACGTAGTTCAAATTTAACATCTTTCGGGTACTTTTTCATGTTGTTTTATTTTTTAACACCATTTTATAAGCTTCGCTTGTATGTAATCTTTGAACTCAAATTATATCCCTTTTAAAAAGCTCGAATAATTCTAAATTTTGCTCACTTGTCCAGGACCGATTACAATACAATGATCTAATAATTTTGTTCCATTGTCCTAATCAGGATCATCAGGATTGACGATTTACCATTTTCAGATCCCATCCCGCATCTGGCGACTAATTTCAGATCCTATTTTCAAATTTGGCGACTAAAAGATTAAATTACAATTTAGTTCCATTAAATATAAAAGGGTGTTTTTTTTAGTTTTTTTAAACTATAATTTTTATGACTAGATTCGTATTTAAGTACGCAAGAAAGATGCTCATAATCGGATGATTAATTTACTGAGATTTTTTTTCTGGAATCTTTAGAGCTAAATAAGTATTAATATACACAGTGGATTTAAATTATTTTTTAAAATGTTTTGAATGAATATGTATTTTTCATGCATTTTTATATACAAATATGTATGTTTAAACAAATATTGAAAGTACTTATCTGTGTGAAGCAGTAAATATATCATACTAAATGGCAATTTTTTAAAGAAAAATATGCTTTGGGAAATATTTTTAGGAATATTTCTCACAGCTGTTTCGAAGCTCTTTGTCTAAAGCTCCCTATGCATTTGACGCGGAAATACAAAACCCATAGTTCGAGATATTAAATAAAGTCTTTCCTTTTTATTTACAAGAGTTTTATACTCATATATTCCCCATTTCTTCAACTGAGAGAAAGTTTAAAATTCTACATAAAACAGTGCAAACTGTATTTAATGAAAGAACTATATATGCAAGACTGTTTATGATAAAAAAATGCTAATAGTTAAGACTAGATTAATTACTAATACTAATACACTGTGCAGCTTGGTTGCGTGTTAATGAAATAAAACCTAAACAAATAAAAATTACTAAATCTATTTAATTCCCTCTTAGTTTAATTGTTTTGGAGTACCGAAAGCTTCCTTTTGTACATAAGATTAATTCATTCCAGTTATTTATGTGTTCTAATATTTGTTTTTAAATTTCTGACAGTCACAAATAATTAGTAATATATAAAGCAATAGAATAGGATAATATAGTTATAATTTTCAATTTATACTGGTTTATGTTAGAAGAACTTTGGGACAGAAGCGAAATGCTTCCAAGTTCGGTGCTTGAATTCTTTTTGGGAAGGACATAGCTTTGAATTTTCTACGCCAAAAAGATAAATTAAGGGTCTTGATTTTAAACATTATTATACTTATGATACTTGAGAGATACTTGAACTTGTATCTCACTCTTAAATCCCGAACTTCATCGTGTGGAATGGATCCTGTTTATATAATTTAAGGGGACACAGTACAATTCGAATGACAAAAATCGGTCAAAAATCAAATCTCATTTTCTTAGCCTGAATTATTTTTTATATACTTTTCTATAACCTCACAAAATTTAAAAGCTCTAAACTTAAAACACGCAGAATTTTGATAGCTTTTATGTTCATTTTTATTCACATCTCTATGGCAAATCAAAACTTGAAACTTACTTATCTCAAAAAGATAAAATAACTAATTTATCTTCATTTAAAATGCTAAGGCTTTTTTTTCTATTGGGCCTAACGCTTTGAATTTTTTTTTACCTATTGTTAATAGTATATGTATCAAAAGTTGGTATGCGTTTTTGAATCAAAGCAATACTTATTTCTTAAAAAATAATTGAACTCAAAATTTATGCATTTTTTAAGGAATTTTCAATAAGCATTCATAAAATGAAGTATTGTAGAAATACCAGTCATGTTATCGCAAACCCCATACTAATTTTTGTTACACATAGTTTTACATACTTGTAAATCAAATTTCATGCGTGTACGTAAATTTTTGTAGGAGGAGTAGCATTTTAAAATCACTTTACAAAATTGAAGTGTTTTCCTTAAAAAACTAAATGGCTAGCTTTTTATGAAATTTTGAGCACAAAATCTGTTTTACATAGTATACACACATAGGAAGCAATCAAAAAATTTTTGAAAATCCTTAAATTAAAAATTTTTGCGTAAATCGTACCATGAATTAAATTCAGCATTTAAATTCAGCATTTAGACTTATTCCAAGGTAAAGTTTGTTGTGTAGGTGGACTCGAACCATAATTTTACAAAGCCCTCTTTAAAAATGAAATTTATGGCAATAAACACTTAATTACAGTAGCGCCAAAAGGTCGATGAAAATTAAATTTAACTGAAATGTGTGGAGGCTATAGTGAAAAGTCGGAAGCTGAAATACTAAAGGATTAGTCTGACTTTGAAGATCAAATTTTTGATTTGAAAATTCATAATATCCTCCCCAATAGCCCCCAAATTCAACTCTTGAGAGATATTTATTTGATAAAATGAATGTCATTCGAGTCATTATTCTCTAATGCAAGTGAAACCTGAAAAAAATTACTGATTTATCTTAGTTTTTAAGTCAAAAAATGTGTTTTGACTTTTATTCTATATTATAGGATCTGATAAGAGAAATTATTGAGTAAATATATCTGCTAGACTATTTTTCTTTGTCATTTGATTAATGCTAAGGGGGTTATTTATACCAGGATTTTCCCTATCTCCAAAATGTCAGAAAGGACAAAGTTTAAGGAACATTTAAAAAAAAATAACTGGTGCTTCAATCGCCAATTTTCTTGTGTGCATTTATTGCTTTTTCATTATAATTTTAATGAAAGCATTAAAAAAATTGAGTAGATTTTTCTTAAATCGTATGTGAAGTAACATTGGAAAAGCTTCGAAACGATAATTCATGTACATTTTAACACGTAAATATTTTTTTAAAAAATTGTCATTGAAACATTTATAATATAACGTTAAAATACACGCGCAAAGTTTCAAAGGTATAAGATGAGTAGAACTTTAAAAAATGTTGTTCCTTTTGTGTTGAAATTTATACTTTACAATACAACTTTGAATACAACTTTACAATGGCTTCACGATTAAAATAAGTAATTTTATTTTCAAATAAAAATTGAAAAAAAAAAACAATTTTTTTATTGACTTTTGTGAAGTGTAAAATGAAGAAATTTTTTCTCAGTAACTAATTTTTTACAACTCTAACTCAGCATTAACTGAACTAAAAGTTTTCAACGCAAGCAATAAAACAGGTTTTAGATATAATTAAAAGATTATTGCATTAATGTTTTCCTCAGAGAGGTGAATCCTGAAATTCTCCAAAAAGTTTAAACTCTCCGAATTTTTAAATGTACCACAAGGTGAACTCCCCCCCCCCCCGTAATCACATTATTCCGCGAACTTTAGTAACTAAAAGTTTCTCATCTAGATGGCGCTGGGGGGAAGATCGCGCACTGCCAGAATTTCCCGCTCTCTCGAATTTTTCCAAACCGCTCCTAAATTCCGGTCGCAAGTATCGCTCCTTCAGTGGCCAGTCTCCGCGCCGCTGGATTAAACTCAGATCGGACAAATTCTTGGAATATGATCGTGTTGACTGTTGCATTCTTTGCGTTCTGCTGCGGAAGTGAGTTTTTTAATAATTTCAATTCCGTAGTTAGATTTTTCATCGACTAAAATTAATTTTCCAGTACCAAAGAAATAGTTTTTAAAGTTTTTCCGCTTCGTTAAAAGTTTATCAAATAACAGAAGGAAGGAAAACGCGCTGGTATATTCATATCCTTATAATTGTTTAGCGATAGTAATTTGATTTTTTGGAAATGATAGCGGAAATTCATTTTTAAATTGATGTAGATGATTGATTTTGAAATAATTTTAGATTAATGAAACATTTTATAAAATCTTTTTAAGAGTTTTTGCGTTAAAACACGCATTGGTAACATACGCTACTCAAAAGCCGGTTACATAGGTACTTTATATCACCAAAAAATACTAGTTGTAAATATTTTCTCTTAAAAAAGTTTAAATAAAACAGTTCGTTTTGATCAAATGAAAAAAATATGAGCAATTTTAATTTCTTTTAAATCAACTTTAATTAAAAAAATTATTTTTTACTAAGTTTTTGCTTAAGTGATGTGAACTATTGTATTGTGCAGGATTTTTTAAATAAATTCTTGATCGTTTCTGAATAATTTCCTTTTTTACATCAATTGTTTAAAATTTTTCTTCTATCAAGTCATTAGTACCTTTGACACACTTCATACGAATTATCATTTTTTCTCTTTTTTCAACTATTCAATAACTATAAAAACTTAAGCGAAGAACCGTAATACCTTTTTAAAAATTTTCATAGTCGAAATTACGCAAGTTATCTCTAAAAAACGGAACAAAATATTGCGCCTTAATTTTATTTTGCCCCGTTCATATTTATATCCGTTATGTTTCGAGATAGTTAATTTTTCGTAAACATTAGTTTTGAACAAGTTACTATTGAACGGAAAGTTAAATGTTTTCATAATTTACTACAGGTTGCACATAAGAACTGTAGTTAATTCAGAATTATAGTTTAATTAACTTTTGAAAATTTTATATTTAATCGTAAAAGAATAGACTCACTATTCGACGGTAACAAAATTAAGTAACAGTATTAAGTAATCATTATAATTAACTTTGCCGTATAGCTGTTTCACAAAAGGAACACAGAAATGTACTAAAGCAATCAATTTCACGGAAAAATTCTCCCTTTTCCGTTATTCAAAATTGTTTTCAAGTGTATTTAAATTGGAAATCTTTGGAAACGCATCTGAATAGCGTCTTTTAGAACATTTCAGGAATAAAACATTTTTTCCATCCATCATCTTATTGTGCTCATTATCACAATCAACTGATATTTTTTAAAATAAAAGACGCAAATTAGAAACCAATTGACAAATGTTTTAAAACAAAATCTTATTTTATTATTCTCTTAAATATTTGTACTGACAATAGAGAGATTAGTTTGCTTCTTAGACTTAATGGGCGTTTTTGGAAAACTGTTTAGGGATTTCGCAAAACTTTTGGAAGTCTGCCTTTTTAACTTGTCTTTTAAGCATTGGTGATTATTTCTGAAACGTATTTAAACAATATTTATGTAATTAAATGAGAACCGTTAAAAGTCATTTATAATATCTTTTGTTCTTAAGAGAATAATGCAGAAATTATTCGAAAATGCTTTTAAGAGCTATTATTCTTTACATGGTATACAAGTATAATAAAATTAGAAGTATATACGCTTGAACGTTTAACAAATAAGAGTTTCTTGATCCACTTAATATTTATAATGCGAACTAATTTATTTTGTAGACATAGAAATGTTCTAAGAAAATTTGCGATAAGAAATAAATTTTAATGTAATGCGTATTCAAAATATTTAATGTAGTACGTACTCATAATAATTTACAATGTATTTTAATCTTAATAAGAAAATTCAAGCAAAAAAATTTATAATAATTCCATTTAGTATTTTTTTAAATTTACGTTTCAGTTTTTATGTCGAAATTGGTTTAAAAAATGATCGTCATAAGTGAAACATTTGAAAAATTAAACTTTGTAAATGCTTTCTAACCTCGGGTGCTCGCCTTAGGCCCATTAGAAATAACTCTATTGTAGTTTCTAAGTGAGGCGTGAATAAAAAAATTAAAAATAATATCCAAACTCGTAAGAGAATACATAAAATATTTAACAAACATCTGACACTAAATACGCCATAAATCTTCTTTAAATTGAAAAATTAACTATTTATATTGAATTAATTAAAAATAAACTATCATTAATTTACGAAATGATTTTTAAAGATTTCTAAAAAAAAATCAGTTACATTCTTAACTGCGTTAGTAAATTGCTGTAGCATTAATGAATCGATTTCGTAAAAGTAATGTATCCAATTTCTTAATATTTTGAATACACTAATACAATTTAAAAAATTATATACTTCGCACTCGTGTTTCTCAGAAAAAGTTATCAAGTACACGTAACAATGAATTATGTAACATAACTTCGATCAAAAACTTTTTACGCTCGTATATTTCACGAAGTTGAAATATTCTTTGAGATAACTCCAAATACTGAAAGGAAAAATACTCTCTCCAGATGGTCAAAAATCCTCCTAGAAAAATAAATTTTTGCAGAAATAAATTGTGAGCACCTCCAATAAAGGACTTGTCAAGAATTTATTTCTCAGCATTTATTGGAAAATAAATATTTTCGAAGAACATATAAGGTATAACCAGTAATAAAGAAAGCTTTGTATAATAATTTTTCAAGACGAAGAAAGGGAGTCTGGCAATTTATGTTATAAAAATTGCTTTTTAATAAGACTTTTCTTATAAGAATTCCTTCAAGATAAGATTTTTTCATTCAAACAATAATTTACTGGAACAAACTCTCTTTTTAGATATTGTATTAATTTTTTTAAAATTCATTTCAGCATTTAATTATAAATTTTTAAAACTCAATTTTATATCTTAAATTGGGAATTTAATTGATTTTTTTTATTTATTTAACATTTTTCAAAAGCGCTGTTACCAAATTCTAAATACTAAATTTCATTTAAATAATGCGACATTAAACTAGCAGCCTTGTCTAGAAACATTGTTACCATAATAAAAGCTACTAAAACGATTCTTAACAGAACAATATCTTAATAGATAGCCATTAGTGGAAGTATATATATTTAAATGGAGGACTTTTTACGGTGAATTTCGCATCTTCTCTTTAAAAGAAACATAGCCGTTAATTTTTGAGAATGTTAAATTTCAGTATACGATTATAAAAGTAAAAATAATAATGAGATACTAAATTCCAAAGAGGGAACATTAAAGTAACAACACAATGGCGTATAATATTATTGCTTAAAACCTTCATCACTTAGAATTTTAAACTTCTCCGACAGTTTTTTTTACCCACGAATTGTTTGATTTTATGTTTTTTATTTTTCTAATTAATTTATTTAGTAATTCAACTGAAGAGATAAATCACACCATTCATATATAAGAGTGTATTTTTTTCGGGAATATTTATTTATTTTTCGTTGAAGTTTTAATAAGCTTCATCACATAGAGCTGTGTTTTAACTCTCGCGATTTTTCAGAATTATTTCTTCTCTTTGATGCCCAGTTTCCTCCCCAGAAGGAGGCACCTGAGCTCTGACAATGCGAAGTTGAACTTAGGAATTTAATTTTGCCGAGAGCCCCCAAGCCAAACGGGAACTTAAAGAAATTTCTTACATGCCGCATAATCATACGACATACTACGGCAGAATTTCTTAGCTAGCTATTTTTTTATGTTAAATTTTTATTATTCACAAGATGGCTAACTCTTCTATGTATATATATATATATATATATATGCATGTGTGTGTGTAAGGATAGCTATTTTATTACCTAAACAAAATTCCATTTCCTATTTAAAACTTATTTTCCCACAGTACATATTTGCTTACAATATGAAACAGCTAATATTTTTTTTTGAAAAGATATTTCAACATTGAAATACCAATCTCATCTCATATCCATTTATGGTCTTAGGGTGTTCTTTCCAGCTTTTCACTCTTCTTTAAAAACCTAAGTTAAAATGTGATGATTTAACAGTCACTGAAATAAATACACAATCCAACTCAAAATCGGATACAGCTGGTATTGGTTTCTATCACAGTAAGGCTGTCTAAACGAGTGAATAAAAAACTGTTTCCCACAATGTCTTCCTGGCTTCTTCGAAACGGTATATGTATACATATATGCATACTCTTTGGCAAAAAAAAATTATGAAGCACCACGAAGAAAGTTACTGTTTTAATTAAAACTAAAATATGTAAATTTCATATACATAAAATGAAAATAATTTAAAATGATTTTCAACCATCTGGTGGTGAGGCATGCTTGTATGAATCGATATAAGGAATGATAATTGATAATCTCGTCTTGCGATACATTTACCTGTAACACTTTGAGGAGTAAGAATCTGGTTATATACCGTACTCAAAACATGTTTGATTGGTGAAAAGTCTGGTGATGCTGATAATCTAGTAAGAACATTAATAACTCGAAGGAAGTTCAAAGACATACGATCCGTAAGGGACTTCTCACCATCTAGTTGAAAAATGATCTCAAATGACGTGTCAGGAAGCATAAATGCAACCAGCCGTTTAATGTTCTAAACATATCTTGCGGATGTTAAATTTAAACGCAGAATATATCTAGGGAAAAACTTCTGTTGCAATATATAGTACTCCAAAACATCACAAGAAGGATAACGGCTGCTTGGTATCGTAAAACAAAGACTGATTAGAATCATTGACCTCATTCCGATGGTTATTTTCTCTAATTCAAAAATATGATTCAGCTCTGAAAAGTATATGACGTCAGTCTGCTAGCAGCAATGAAGATCAGCTATGACACCACTGCAGAGTATTCTGTAGATGCTGAAGAATACAGGATGGAAGTCTTACAGGTCTCTGTGAGTGTCATATTTATGAAGGTGGGGAAGGTAGCACTGGTGATACATAAAAGACGTTAATTAGCGGATAATTTTGTCGCAGGGACAATTCGAATCTTTCACAAAAAAATTCGAGTTTGTTTCATATTCATACACCTTGGGGTTCCAGGAGCATAATTTACTCTACCAATGAAACCTCGTAGTATTCATCACCACCAGCACCTTTGCACATTTATGTTCGTGCGGGACACATCACAATTTACACTCAATATGACCAGCCATCTTCCCATATTTCAGCTATCATCTAAATTATTCAATTATCTACAAGGTTTTCAACAAATCCCTATAATGACATTAATAGTAGTGTAAGTAAGGAATTGGAATACAGACAAAAATACACGATAAACCGTCTGAAACAGTTACCTGTACTAAACAATGCTATTTGCATATAAGAAACACAAATTTTTTGACTTGATCAAATTAATTCGTGTTTTAGGTTTCCTAATATGTAGATTAATTGAAATCACTTGGGTTTAAAGTTATAAAAAGGTTTTTTTTTTTGTGAAATGCATGTGAGAGCTAATCGAAATTTTTAATTCTATGCTTCGAATCACAATACAACGTCAGAGTTATTAAATGTGCGCCAAATCGGTGTTATTTTAAGAGTAGCTAATGAGATTAATGGGGATTAAGATAATATACGTTCTGTTTCATAATTATATGCTAATTTAGTTTTTACTTATTAATTATTTAATGAACTAAAAAGGAAAACTACAAGTAATTGCTAGATTTACTACAAACAACAATTGCAGATTTTGACCCGGTAGATCAGTGAATTCATTATAATCTTTTGTTTCATGGATTAGAAGCTCAAAATACATTAATTAATTAATCTTGAGTAACTGATAAAATATTTGGAGTGCGAAGTGAAGAGGAAAGAGCACATCTACTAAAAATGTACACTTTTTAGAAACGGCTTGTAAGAATTTATGTGCAGGCATAAGACATCCGTTAGCTTCACGTAATCGACCCTGCTATACTTATATATATATAAACTTAGTTCAGAATCAATAAATAAAGCATGTCATAGTGCAGGATATCTCAAAGTGGGGATAGAGATAAATTTAGTTTCTTGTAAATTCGGGATTGTAGAAATTTTTTAAAAATGTATTCATAAAATTATTCTTAAGCGCATATATACACTGCTGGCCACCGTAAATGCAACACCAAGAAAGACAAGAGTTAGCAGAAAAAAATTTATTTTGCAGATAACATGTTGACCAAGCATCAAATGATTAAATTTATAGACTTCTGTGAAGTGTGGTACCTGCCAGAATCAGTAGCCAGAGTAGCCGCCCTTGTTGGAGATCACCGCTGCCACACGCCTCGGCACTGATTCAAAGAGACTTTGGATGTGTTCTTGGGGTACAGCAGACCAAGCAACTTCCACACGTTGCCAAAGTTGATCTGGTGTGGCAGCTGGGGGTCAATCGTTGACCAACCATGGGTCCCATGTTTTCTATTGGCGAAAGATTCGGAGAGCGAGCCGGCCAGGGAAGCAATTCAATCTGGTGATTGACGAAGAACCTTTGAAGAATGTTTGCCACGTGTGGTCGTGCATTATCCTATTGAAATATGGCTGTGGCCAAGCCCTGAAGGTAAGGAAAGACAACTGGCTCCAGCAGCTCGGGGATGTAGCGCTGGCTGTTTAAAGTACCGGCAATGCGTACTAGAGGAGTGCGAGAGTGATATCCAATACCGCCCCATACCATAATACCCGGTGCAGAACCAGTGTGGCGGTGCATAACACAACTGTTCTGCATCCTCTCTCCACGGTGTCTTCGACCATCGTGATGTTGCAGACAGTTGCGTGACACGTCAGTAAAGACAACTTCATTCCATTCGGCCGCCCACATCCTTCTTTCATCGCACCATTGGTGGCGGAGACGTCTGTGGATCTGCGTCAAGGGTACACCAAGCAATGGACGTCATGCGGACAGACCACTCTGCTGTAAACGGAGTCGAATGGTACGCGCAGACACTGAATGATACGTTATAGATTCAATGTGCTGTGCTATGGTTCGTGATGTGACTGAGCGATCCGTCAGTGCCATGCGCACAATTTACCTGTCCTCACGTGAAGTGGTGCACTGAGGTGGATGCGATTGACCACGTCGTTGCATCGTACCGTCCTGAATCCAACGGTCACATATCCGCATTACAGTTGTTTGGTTTCGTCCAACACGACTACCGATTTCCCTGAAAGATAATCCACAATCTCGGTAGGCCGCTATCCTTCCTCTGTCGAACTCGGATACTTGATCAAAAGCTGATCGCTGTTTTCTACGAGACATAACTGATCGTTTTTTGAAAAAACCAGAAGAAAAACACAATTGCCGAACTTGAAATCGTCGAAATCTCCAAGATTTAAATAGCGCTTTGAGGTGCCACCACAGGCGTGCGTGATGTGTGTCTGCGCTGAAATTCTAACAATTTGCATATCTCACCTTCGTTAATATATGTTGTAAATTTCATGTTATTTGCGTGTTTCCTTCAGGGTTTTGCATTTACGGTGGCCAGCAGTGTATATACAAGGTGTCGCTATTAAATAACGATCCTGATACTTTAATTTCATACAAATTTATTTATTATCATCTTCAATATATACATCTCTCCTCTATCCCTACAACGTTCGATGCGAATCTTCCGTTGTTTGAAACTGTGATTCGAGTCTTCATTTGTCAGCTCTTACAGAATGCTTCCTCTTTCTCTTTTCCGGCTTCAATGGACTCAAATCTTGTTCCTTTTAATACAAATTTCTCCTTAGAAACAGATAGAAGTCACATGGGGATAGATCCGGTGAATTAAACGGATAATCTAACACTAGGATGCTGAACTTGGCAAGAAACCTCTTGACAGACAATGCTGAATGAACCGACTCATTGTCTCGGAATAGTATCTACAACTTTTCCTTCCTCGATTCGAGTCGTTTCTGCCTTGTTCTTCCATGGATCTCAGCAAGAAAATGAAGGTAGTAAACTTGATGTTTAGTTTGACCTTCAGGAATCCATTGAAGGTACACAATTCCATGAATATAGAAAAAACTCTCATCATTGCTTTGAATTTTGAATTGCACATTCGAGCCTCTTCGGCTCTTGGTGTATGGGTGATCATAAGTAACAAATCATAATTAGTCATACTTTATTATCCTTTTCAATACTTTTGAATCATTTTTATTGACATTCAAAGTGTCAGTGCAAACATGTTTGAGAGCTTTTTGTTGTTCAAAAGTGAGAATTTTAGGCACCATTTTGACACACACTTTTTGCATGCCAAAATTGTTACATAAAATTTGCCGTATGGATTCTTTGTAAATTCCTATAGTCTCAGAAATTGCACGAGTACATAATTGATGATCAAATCGACCCAGATCACCGTTTTTTCGATATTGTTATCCATTTTTGATGTGGAACGACAATCCGGGCGTGAATCATCTTCAACATCTTCTCGGTCATTTGGAAAACACTCAAAAACCCGTGCATGCGATAAACTTTCATTGCCATACACTTCTTTTAATAAACTATAAGTTTAAATAGTGGTTTATCCAAGTTTCATGTGAAGTTTCTCAACAATTCGTTGCTCTATCGTTACACCTATCATTTTTTCCGGCGAATAAAAAAACTAACTCTAACGCGAACGAAGATTACTGTTATATGGATTTGTTTACAGAAGTGAGAGGCACTGCATTTCAAATAGAAGACTTTAAGCTACATAGCTGTCTGTCGCTGGTGTTTAGGACATGCTTACTTCTTCTGTAGAAGCGCTTCAGTCTCGTTATTTAATGATCACACCTTGTATATTCAATTTTCCTTGTATTATAAATTAGTAAATGTTTCAGTATACGTTATGAATTATATACTTCAATATGCAAACTGCACCTGTCTATGTATTTGGTCAAGTTAAAAGGACCAAACAGTAGATAACTTTTTTGAAATTAAAATAAGTAAACAAATCTCATGTCATACATACAATACATACATTTTTTTAGTTATATTATTGGTAGAATATTGTATTGTTTAAATAGATTTATTCCATTCTTTTATTTGGATACTAGTTCCTTTTTAATAATGCATTATTTTATTTTGCTGCATATATTCCACTGAAAATGCAATGAAAATAAACTTACTTTCATATATAACTCTCTAAAGAAGTATTTTGTTTTTAAAATCAAAATACCACGTTAATTTACTCAAAAATGTTACGGAATTTTGAGAACTTTTGAATGTTTTATATCAGAGATAATGCTTGTTCTTCAATAACTCATTTTATTCAGTGAGATATATCATTTTCTCTCAATGTTGTTTGAAGCAAAAATCTAATTTCATCCTTAATCAAAAACTTGAGACGAATTACTCTTGATAAATTTAGTTTTTGAACAAAAAGAGATTATTCATTAAATTATGCATACCCATGTTGTTTTGTTTGAAAAGTTCTTTTTTTTTAGGATATGGTATAAGTTATAAAATTATGTGAAGAGAATATGTAATAAATCTTTTTTGGGTACTTCAATGCTTGCTTGACAGAAAAATGTAATTTATCTTTAAATTATACATTTCAAATTACGTTCTCTCCTTAAAATAAATATAGCTTAAGGATTTTGGATGTAATTTTGAAAATATACATGAAATGAGAAAAAAATTATTTTTTCCTCTTAATCCTTTCATTGCCTTTGTCATATTAATATAGATAGATTTCTAATAAACTACTGAATGGGTGAAAACTTGTTAAACTATAAAGGGTTGCTAGGAATTTTTTTAGAAAAAATTATTTTCTGGTTTGTAAGCACATTTTCTCCTTTAAAACCGATTTCGAGCTCTGCCTTTTTCTATTGAAAAAAAAATTAGAAATATCTGCATTAAAATATTTCACACACACACACATTTACATTTAAATATTACTACAAGCACAATAGAGATTTTGAATTTTTCTTAAAATTTTATGATTTAGAGCATATAGTATTATATAGTTTACTACCATGTTTCTCAAGAGTTTTATATTTAAAAAAATTAATTTTATAATATATATATATATGTATATATATATATATATACATATACACATACATATGTACTTGTTTTCCAAACTACTTTTAAAATTTGAAATTGATGCTCCATTCAGGACAAAAAATATAATTCAAGTGAAAGTATATAATTCATGCATTAAACGAAATTTTAAATTAATCATCTAATAAAAATTAAATTCTTAAAATTCCTAAAAACAGAGAAATATATTATTGTGAATTGTAACATTGAATCGAACAAATTTTATGGACGATAGACACTTACAATTTTCAAGCATATACAAAATTGATTGATTTATCTTATTTAGAATAAGGGTTGTTTTAATGAGTTAGTAATTTGTAACACTTTAACAATGTATGTACTGAATTCTCACTATATCTGTTAAATAAAACTTCTCCCAATTAAAACTTTTAGAATTATTATAATTATTAATATGTACTCTCTCTCTCTATATATATATATATTTCTACATTACATGAAATATGAATGTTAATTTTCCAAAGATGTATCGTGAAAACATTAAAAACTCTCTTTATTTATAATTCTTCTATATTGTATCCGTAAAATGTATTCTAGAATGCTTTTGCGACTTAAGAATGTATAGCACCTCAAACGTTGATATTCGATGACTCCATTATTGCTACATCGATTAACAAGTTCAGCTTGATTTACATAAATAAAAACATTTCTAGTCACTTTCAACATATAATGGATGAATTTTTAATTATTGTAAACTGTTTATAAAAATTCTAATTAACTAAATATTGAATTTTAACTTTAATTTTGGCACTTTAAATATCTTGGAAAATTTTGGAGACAGAATTTGCAGTTATCTCGAGGGATCAATTAATAATATATAGTCTCTGATTGTCCTCTTTCGCAAGGCTTCTTCGTCACTTGACCGTGGTTTAATATTACGCTGTCTGTCGTCAATAGTCCTCGTGTTTCTGTCATAGTGGGAATTTAATTAATGATTACTTATTATGCAAATATAACTCTACCAAATCATGCAAATAATAAAACTTTTATTGCCATAGACGGAGTGGTATGGATTATATATTGACATTTTATATAAATCATACTAAAATTATACAAATATGAATTGTTGTTTTTTGAAACCAAACCTATATGTAATATTACTGATGCATATGTATATTTGTGCTTTGCTTGATGATATTCCAGAAGTTCTTGTTTTTTTCTTGGAGTGACGTTTCTCTCATGATGAAGTATTCTCGTGGAATGATCGTGTAATGCCTGATATGACAGCTTATCCAGCTTTTTTCCTACCAATGACTTAAAAGTATTTACCAGTTAAACTTTTTTAAATAATATACTCAGAAGATTAAAATCTAGGGCTATTATTGAAACATTAGAGTTTTATTTGGTTTTTCTAAGTTGTGCAATATATGTTGAGCTATTGATCAATTTGCTTATTTATTTGGGGTACGTAAAAGGTTTTCTTTTGTGTATTTTCTGATATTTCAAGGTGTACATAAATGTTTTTCAATGAACTATGAATAACAACACACCAAAGGAAATAGTGACCGAAGACGCCAAAATAGTTCCTAAAGTTTTGGTTTCGGCTGTTGGAAAAACTATTTATACTCAGAACTGTTTTTTTCTCTCATTGGTAAAATTGAATTAGCTTGGACTCCCCTCGCATCTTTCAAAGAAAACCAAGATTACTTTTATAATGAAATGTCTTTCTTTTGGTTTTTTTACCAAACGCTTAATGTTTTCGTGTTTCAATACTTCTCGTAAATATTTTTTATCGGGACATCTCCAGTTCGTGAATTTTTTCTTTTGAGCTTAGAAAATAATGTTGGCAAGTAAGCAAGAAGTTAGACTTGAAATCAAAATTTCTACAGTTTCTATAAAAGAACTACCGTTTGGGGAAAATAATCTGAAGCTATGGTTTCCATAAATCGAAGTCAAGTTTCAAATTTCCAGGATATCAAGAGTTGAGGCTAAATACAATCATGTAATGGCTGACACGGAATCTAATGCTTTAGATTGTATAAAATATGGTTATAAATCCACCAGGAATTGATAAGTATGTTATTTTACAAACAGAATTTTTGAGATGGATTCTGTTAGCAATGCATCAAAACTTCTATCTTGTTTCGGGAAATTGAACTAAGAGGCCAGCGACCACCTATTTTATTAAAAGGCATGCGTGATTTAGCTGGCAAACACTCTAGTGATGATTTACCTAAATCGATTTGGTTAAACAGAGTTCCAGCCAATATTAAATTGGTCTTGGTAGCCTCGAAGGACAGATTAAATAGCTGAGGTGTTATGGCTGATTAGATTCTTGAACTCGCTCCTCGAACAAATGTAAATTACACTGAAATTAGTCCAAAAAGTACCTAACAATTTAATGCTGGAACAAAAAGTTTCATAGCTGGCTTAACAATCTCTTAAACTGATGAATAGTGTCAAAAATGGTCAAATATATCATAGGAGTAGAAATTTATCTTTAACTCGCACCATAACTTATTGACTAATATGGCAAGACCTCATCGCAAAATAGTCATCCATCATATTGATGGATTTTATTTTTATCATGCGAAATTTGGAGCCCTTCAGCATGCAAATGTAGGAAGCTATACGGACAGTCGACACTTAATCTGGTACATACGTTGAAAAAAGAGCAAGGTGGTTACCAGATGATTTATAAGACCATCAGAAATCAAATCTGTAGAATTTTTATGATCAATATTAGCGCAAGTATTGTATTTCTTGTTGACACTGCAAGAAGAAAGCTAGCATTATTTCACAAACAGATAATAATGTTAAACAGGAACTCATGTTGTATACTGCAAATGGTACAGAGATTCGTACTTTTGAGGCAAAGTTATTAGACTTGGATTTGAGCTTACGTTACGTATTTCACTGTAAATTCATTATTGAAATCGACAAATTATTGACTTAACCAAAAGCTATCTTTGAACTTAAATAGTTTTTGGCTATTTGAATTTTTATTATCGTTTGTTAACTAAAACATAGGCAACACTTGATGATTTTATGAAAATTTCTGAGAAAATGATAATCGTATAGTAGTTTGGACAGAGGAATTGTTAAATGCGTTTGAAAAGTGCAAACTTGAACGCACTGATTCTGCTACTTTAGCTTTTAAACCAGCCTATTTCAATAACTAATAAAGCTTCCTAAGTTTGCTTGAGAGCTGTTTAACAGACTCGTATTCTAAGATTTATATAGTCCATTTCTATATTTTTTCCCGTTTAATTTATTTATTTTTCAGTTGCATTACAATAATCTCTGCTTCTTTTTGTATTTATTACTATTTAAATTAAGAAAAACAAGAGTTTCACAAATTTATCAAACAGGGGGATTCTAAAAAGCAATGCCAAATAATTAGATATTACATCTCACTAAGTCAATTTTTTTTTGTATGAGAAGCAAACACAAAAGTATGAGAAATTAAAACACATTTCATACTTCCATTATCATCGCAAAGCCCTTCCTTAAGCACTTTTTTCAATAAATGAGCAAAACCACGACCACCAATAAATATCATAACTACAATGCTGTGATTGGAAAATCATTACTGCGGTAAAGGTCAGGTGATGTGTTGTCAGTGATTTGATGCATTTTCAAGAAAATACTGATTTTGCTTTTAGTTCGAGCTTCACAAATAAGGACATACATGCTTTGATGGACGATATATGTCCATAGTTACCTGGATGTTACTTTAGGGTGCAATAAATAGCACGTGATAGAATAGTCCAATGGCTGTCTGGATTGCAAGATTTATAGGACTTTAATTATATCTTATGAGGGATCTGAAAGCCCTTATTTATGAGACTTCAGTTGACTTTACAGGATAACTCATCGTTCAACTACAGGCATGTGATAAATACTTGTAATTTTGAATTTATTCGCCACTCATTACATTGAGGCTGTCAAGTTTGTATTATTTTTTTCATGTTCTTAAGTTTGAGCATTTATTATGAATATTGCTATAATAAAGCACTTGAAAATGGATGCTGTTAGTAAAAAAATAGGTTTTTCTTTTATTTTTTGTCTATTTTTTACGACTCACTTTTGTCCAAACATTCGTGTACTTAAAAGTTTTTTGTTTTGTTTTAAGAACTGTATTTCTCCTCCTTTCAAAGGTTTTCTCATAATTTTAGAATCATCCTACATATTTCTCGTAAAACTAAGAGGTAATGAATTTTTATTTATCGATACATTATTTATTTTGATTACTGAACTGTATCTCCTTTCAAAGGTTTTCTCATAATTTTAGAATCATCCTACACATTACTCGTAAAACTAAGAGGTAATGAATTTTTATCTATCGATACATTATTTATTTTGATTATCATTCTGAATAAAAAAATTAGAATGATGTGTTATTTTGTTTCATCTATGAGTTTATGGTTTAATGATTATGTTTAGTAATATGTAACATTATGTAATAATATGTGCTCGGAAAAAAGATATATGCATCCGTATGTGGAAGGTTGAATTTTTATATATAAGGTTTATGTAATTCCTCTCTAAGTTTTTGATTTCCTGTTAGAACATTCTCAAATTCAAAACAGATTACATTCTAATCACAGCAAAGATTATCGAATCAAAAGTTCGAAATCATGCTAACTGCAATTCAATTTTTTTTTAAATAAATGTTTTGAATTTTTACTTTATTTAAACTTGCCATACTCTGAAGAAATATGACACGTAATTTTCAAAATGTCTATGGAACCAAATTTATACAGAACATTAATCATAAAATACAATGAATGTTTTGACTGCAGAGCACATTTTCATGGTAAACAGCTTTACGAAATATTTATAAAGATATTCAAATTTTGTTACTTTGTTGAATTGAACTAAACATTTTTAAATGGATTCTTTGTTAATACGATGAAGTAATCACATTGTTTAGAGCAAATGTTTAATATAAGACCCACATGAAAATATGTGATACATATATATATTTACCACACACACACACACACACACACATATATATATATATATATACTGAGATTAGTTCATTTATTTTTCCTTTAGAATTAAGTTACAAAATTCTAAAAAAATTCCTCGTATTTATGTGTTCTCTAAAACGCAAAAAATTTATTTTCGTCTGTTGGAGTTAAATTTTGTCTCTATAAATGCAATATATATTCAAGTGCATAATTCGTACGTTGTTACAATAAATTCCTGAGTATGAAATATTGAAACATTTCTAAAATATTCTTTTAAGTTCTATTTTGAAATAAATAACTAGCTTTCTGGAAGCAGAAGGTAATATTAGGAAACATTTCATAACGAAAAGAAGTTTTTTGTGATGCTTTTTTTTTTCAATATCAATTGGATGCTTATAGGCACGCGTATTATTTTTAATCCAATTTAATTCCATTGAATGCATTTCGCTAATACATTCATTCCTATCCCAAGCAGGTATTCAGAGATCTATATTCAAATGAAACGCAAAGCAGTTGATTTTTTTAGTAAGCAAGCAGCGTGATAAGAAGCAGAATTCTCAGAGAAAAATATTTCTCAGAAGGGAATCGCGTAGAGATAAGAAAGTGCAGACAGAAAAAGAGTGAGAGAAAGAGAGAGATTGCAAAGTATCTCATAACAAATATTCTGTGCCTATGAAAACCAAATATTGAAATGGAAATCAGATACTTTTTTCCGTACTGGATTCTCTTTTTTTTCGTTCATTGACGCAAACGTACTTTTTCGGTACGTAGACCAAAAAAAAAATAGACTTATGGGTTTTCTTTCCATGAGCTATACGTGGTTAATATTGAAAAAGGTGTTGTTTGCCATGCCATATATGACATAAGAACTAATTTTTGGAATGCGTATCTTAGCATAAGAATAGAAAATAGAGAATTGGAGAACTTTTTAAGAATTTTACTTGAAATATTTACAAAAAATAATTTTCTATATACGACGAGTATTGTGCAGTTTTAATTGTAACTAAAGTAATCAAGGTAGAAATTTATTTTTATTTTTAGGATTTCTCTACTATCCGGAGTTAGACATGTTTTCAAACGTTTCTTGACATATAGAAAACTGTCATTGTAGAATTCAGCAAATAGCGTGGAAATCCATTGTTTCACTTTTTGGGTGACGTCTTCTGTGTTGTCGAATCTTCGAGTTTGTGATGTTTTTATTGGTTCCGAGAATAAGGAAAAGACGTTTGGAGTGAGATCTGAAGAAATGAGTGGGCGTGGCAAAATTTGAAAGCTACATACCTTTGATTCCTCAATATTCCTTCAAGATGAGAGGGCAGGTGCAAAATGCAGGAGTATTATTTGCAAGAAGACGGATCCTTTTTGTGATAATACCGGGCCATTTCTTGGTCAGAGTGTTGGGAAAATTGTTCAGCAGTGTCCAGTAATAGGCACCTCATGGTATGACCCGTCTCCAGATAACCTGTTAAGATGACTCCACGATAGTCCCAAAAAACAGACAGAATGATCTTCCCTGCAGACTTCTGAACCTTAGCTTTCTGAGGGAGGGGGTTGAGGAGATGAATCGAGAGGTTTTTAATAATTTCGGTCTTTGGATTATTTAGGGTGTTCCAAATTCGACAAATTTAGAAGGGCAGCATGGTGAAGGCAGCATGAATAATAAAAATAAATAATAGGCAGCATGGTGAAGTAGCAAGCCATGTTTAGTCGGAGAAATTCGCAAAAACAGTTATGTAGGATGTGATGAATATAGTAGACTGAAAAGAGGCTATACGAGGTGAGAAATGCATTTTTTTTATGTAAAGCATGCTTTTATAATACGAACAATTCATCATTGCTCGACGTCAGAAACATGTGATGGACCTATACGCGGTTCTACTAATCCCTTCATAACACTTTTAGAAAAATATTTATTTCAACCAACTTTCCCCGAGTAAGAAAGCGTGATTATGCAAATGAAGTATATTATATAAATTCTGTTTCCGCGAGTTTGAGAAGTTGGCAAGTTGGAGTTAGCAAAGAGTTGGCCAGTGAGTTGGCGAGTTAGTTGTTAGTTGAAGTTTGAAGGATCGTGGAATTATTAAGAGATTTTTGAGTTTGTTCATGAAAAGGATTACGGAGAGTGGATCTAATGACAATGATTAAATCCATATAAAGATCTCCTGCAAGATTCAAGTGTAGGATCCGCTTCATAAAAGTGCAGGTATCGTGAGCTTTGTTTAATTAGAAATTAGCTTATTAGGGTGTGACGTAGTTAATATTGAGCGTATTTAAGCTATCGTAGAATCAGTTGAGGGTTCGTAGTATAATCCCAGTGTTATTGAATCTTACCTCCACGCTCTTCTATTTCATCGCTTATCTTAACTAGATTGTTATTGTGTCTGATTGATATTTTGGTAACAATAAATTAATTAGATTTAAATCATGTCTGCATATTATTCAGTTTCTCCCACACACCTAGCCGGGTCTGTGAGTAGACAAGGGTTTCAGATTGAAGCAGGAACCGTCCAGCATTACAAATGCAATGACAAGTGTTTGTCACAGGAATTGTTCGAAGTTGCGGCTGCGTTAGTCATAGCACAGCTGACACTGACGTATGAAGTATTGTAGCACACTTTCAAACAAATCCGGTGTGCTGACAAAGTCAGCTGAAATGACGACGATTCGTGCCTCGAGATCCTTCACTGTAGCCACCAGCATCTCATACACAAGCGATTTCAAGTGGTCTCAGAAAAAAATCCAAGAGAGGGAGGTCTGGGGAGCGTGGAGGAAAAGCAACAGGTCCACCACGTCTTATTCACTTCTCGGAATATGTAGTATAGTGGTGGTTAAGCACTGGAATCGAAAAATAGTCTGGTGCACCATCGTGCGTTAACCACACATTCTGGTGCGCAGTGGGCGCTACTCCCTGACTAAACGAGGTTTGCGACCCTATGTTCTATGTTGATTTGTCATCCCCTTGCTACATACTATCACTGCTCTGAATTTATCGGTCGAATTTGGCAACGACCTGTATTAATTAGTTTTAGATTTATCCATTGTTAACTGAGGACAAAAATTTCATCTTCATCCAAAAGATTAAATACCTATACCGAAAAGTCACGCACTGTTTACTTCTGAAAAGCAGTCGGTTATCATGGAACCAATGTGCTGACATTTCTAGCCATGGGCAGTTCTCTGTGAATAATTTTCCACCCGGTGTCCGTAATTAATATGTTTCATTCATAGTCGTTTGAATGGTTTCTCTTTGGTCTAATAAGATAAAGCCTTGCTCTTTCTTCACTGTGGCATCATCATCTGCAAGTGAGGACAGTTTTCGTGCATCATCTATGAAGAACATGTCTTAAAATTTTTTTTCTGATGTTCAATATTTGACATTTTACATATTTGATCATAGTAAAATCAACTCAGCAATTTTTAAAACTTTTGTATCAAACTATTGTCATTTTTATAAAAATTCTAAAAAAGGTAGGAAAAAGTAAAACTATTGAGAAAATTAGGGGTTATTCAATAAAGTTATGAAAACAAATGAACTGTAATACAGCATAATTTTTATACACCTGAATTTATATAATGTCTAAAAATATTTGAAAATTTCTCACAATTACTTTAAATAGTTAAATTATTAAAAATGTTTCTGATTTACAAATAATTGAGGTTGTATAATATTTATAAATCATAATTATCGCTAAAATCATTACTCGGTGTTAAAAAATGGAGAGAATAAAACAGTAATACTCACCTCGACTTAACGTTATCTCGATTTACACGAACCCGGAGCTATGTGATTTTCAAATCTCGTCGATTCGTTTTTTGTTTGGAAAAAAAAAATGGTAAAATTGGTGAAATTGGTAATGTGATTGAAGAAGTTGGTGATCTTGCTTGGTAAATAGATTTAGCAATGGATTGTCATGACATTCAAGAACTGCAGGATTGCTACAATCAGGAACTAACAATTGATGAGCTCACAGAAATGCATAAAAGAGAGCAAGATATTGAAGAACTAGAGTCTTTAGACCCAGTTCAGTCAGAAGATTGAATGACGGTAGGGAATTTGGCAGAAGACCTCAGTTTAATTAAAAAAAAGATTATACATTTTAAAAAATATACTCCAACAATGAGAGTATTTTGTCAACAAAACAAGGAATAAAAAATTATTATTAGCGTACTACGAGGGAATTTTGTGGGAGAAAAAAATCTCTCTTTAAGCCGGAAGACTAACTTATTGGATTTTTTGAATCCTTCTACATCAAAATAACATCGATTTCAGTTTTTGTATTTCAGTTATTTAAGAATTTATGAAACGTTTTTTTTTTCTAATTTATTATTTTCTATCGTCTCCAGTCCGAAATAAAAATAACTTCTATGTATTTATATGTGAAATCATACATCGAATTACGCGTATTGGACTAAATGCGATTATATATCACTCATTACCACTTACGAGTAAATTCGGAGTATTACTGTATAGAGTTTGGATCAGATTTCTATAACAAAACAATTTTTTCTAAAAAACTGTTACTGACTTATAACTAAATTCAATTAAATTGTTAATCAGATAAAAGTATCATAATTTTGTTACCTTTGATTTGTTGATAATGATATCAGTTTTAATTACCTTTGATGAGAGTTGCAACTTTTTTGCCTACTGTGTGTATTTGCACATACAAAATGCTTACAAAATGGAAAAGCCTAAATAAAAGATGTGATAGTACCCGAAAGACGAATCAACTTATAACCAAACCTAGAAATGCATTCCACTTAGGGTTTCTGAAAAACACATAAAGTTAAATGCTTAACTTTCAGCGCTGAAAATGAGAATTAACGGGGAAAAGTTGATTTATATCCTTCATATTGGAGAAGGCCTCAAAGAAGATGCTAAACTGGCGTTCAAATGTATCATTATACTGTTAACACTATCGAATGAAAGACCGAGCATCCTATTGTAGACTCTTGTATGGCATGGGGTTTATCTTATACGCTGCAGTAGCTATTATCGCTATAAGATCGTACAGGAAGACCTCAGGTTTCTTTTATATCAATAATTTTACATTTTACTATTTAAAATTAAACTCGAAAATTAAAATTTGTATGTTTTTGACTCTAAACAGAATGTAGTTTTGGAAACTATTTTTGAATCTTCGTCAGTTTATAAGATTATTCCACTTATTTTGTCGAAACAGTTTGTGATTATTCTGCAAAATGGATTTTGTTGAATAATTAGCATGCTTATATATATAGTTAAATTTATAAAGAATAGTTCTTACATTTTAGTATATATGTTATCATTTAAACAAAAAAAACATCATCCGTTATTAAATTTTGAAATGATAAATGCTTGCTTAGAAACTTTGTACAATTTGTATAAGTATTGGATTCTTTCTCATAATATGGAAGGCAGAAAATTATAAATACATTGATCTGGATTTAAACAAAATGAGCTCCTTGGAAATCCGTGAGGATATAATATTTGTCCTCTATTTTTAATTCAGAAATATTTTGGGACATATTTTAAGTTCCATAATTGTGGTTTTGCGCAACATTTGTTTTCTAAGCAAATTGTAAGATGTCCTTAATGGTAAAAATAAAAGGACTTCTGATGCTTAAATAATAAGGCAGCTTACAGTGAAAAGTTGAGAGATGAAATAGGGAAAGACTGAAGAACTTCATCACGACCCCTCTTATGATAACAAATAATGCTTCGAAACTATGTTTATGCTTCAAATATGTCACACTTAACTAAATCACCATAGCAAGAATGTATTTATTCACACACCATTTAGGTTGTCTGAAGTAATTTTTACGCATTTGTTAAAGGTAGGAATTTGAACAGACGTTTTCCATCAGTCTGTAGACTGATGTTTAACAATATAAATTTCAGCATAATGACGTACAAAAATTCCTCGACAATTTATTTCCACTATGTGGAAGGCGACAGAAAGTTTAATGATGCTTCAATATGTATGAGTTCAATCTCACATATTTATTCAGTTTCCGTTAATTTACTTACACGATGTTGCGAAACAAATACGATACAGATTTTGGAACCAAATTAGCACACTAATTTAAAATCAGCTTTAATTTTGAAAACATTTCATTAATGCATCGAATGCATTTTTAAACTATGCAAAATGTTTACATTGAACTTAAAAATTCAAACAAATTTATCCGATGTAGCACGGATACATCGCTAAAATTAAAGATGATGTTAATGTGTTTATGTCTTTTCTAAAGTACTCTTTTCGATGAAAGAGACAGCTGAAGCATCTTACCAAATAACATGCTATGTATTAATTTTATGAAAACAAGGTTTTAACGTACAACAAAATTCTACTGAGAAACAAGTTTATGTTAGAAAAGTGCATACCGACGGTTAATTATCAAGTAAATCAACAGAATAATCTATGAAGCACTTATTTATCCCTTTAACCTTATAAACTGCCCTGAGTAATTTTTATTTTTCGTTTAATACGTAAACGTAAATTGCTCTAATTTATTGCAAGTAAACACAATAGTCGTCACGACTACTTGTAATACGTGTGCATCAGGTTGAATGACTTAAAAGAAAATTTATTATTTTTGACTGGTGGTTCGAAAAATTTGAAAATTCAGCGTGAAAAATATAGTTGAACGCCACATGTTCACTTATTAATCTGTATTGTCTGATGTGGCCAAAACCACAATAAACTGATTGTTTTACAAATCTATCTTATCGAAAATAAATGCATGGAAATTGAAGAAAGAGAGGAAAAATGAAGCATTCTAACAGCAAATTATTGAGGACAGATCTCGCAATTTCTTGTAGAGGTCGTAGCTGCGACAGCCTAGTGGTCAAGGTAACGGACTTGTGGCCACACAGCGTGCCATGAGTTTGAGCCTAGTACCACTGAAGAGAGGGGACAGATACAGTTTTAAGGCTGATGCACGTTTAATATATCGAGGCTAAAAAGGTCCTATCTTTGGTGTGGTGTGGAAGCTAAGATAGGGGCTGCCCGCTCAGGTGTCTTCCTCGTCACTTGATTCTGGTTCAATATTAAGAGGCCCGGTGCCAAGAGCCCTTGAGTGGTTGAATAGTGTGACTTTAATATTCACTTACTCGCTCATGCCCGTAGATGTCAGGTGATGAAGATGACGCATGGATTCCATTCTTCTAACTTCCACTTCACACCAGGTGTGACGAGGTCTTTGTGTCTCATTTGAAGTCAATGTGCCTAGAAAATCACGTTTTAAACTGCAAAGCTTGTATTATTAATTATTGGTTTCTACAAGCCTCAAGCATAATAAGTGAATTCTTTATCTCTCTTTGTTATTATTTCTATCTAATTCTAACAAAAATAATATGTTTTTCTGATTACTTTAATCTCATTACTTAAAAGTTTTCAACATTTTAATTATTTTTTGCTTCAAAATGCAACAAAAGGAGTCATTTCTTTAATCTCCGGTGCAATTTTTGCTCTTTTTACAGTTAAATTAGCCTTAAGTATTGTTTTTAATTATTTAGAACACTTATGCTTTTTTAGAAAAGTAAATTTATTATTCTTTCCATTAAGTTTATTTCTCTAAAGGGACAGTAAAATCAGAGCTTTTCATATTTCCGCACTTTGTAGAACATATTGTAGCACATGCATTATTAATTAAAAAGAATGATTATTCTAAGATCATTTGTTAAGGAGTTAGCCTTATATTTCAGTAAAAGTATGTACTTTAATGACAGTAAAAAGTGTATCTTAGGCATGGAAAGGAGCTGTAATAAACTTGATTACAACCAAAGCTAAAGAAAATAAACGAATAAATGTTTAAAAGCATAAAAAGAAAGAATAAATAATACATATTAAGTGACCGACTTCAACAATTTCGGCTGAATATTTTTAAATTTTCTTTAACTGCGTATACTTTTTTCCCCATCAAAAATATATAGCGTTTCATTATTGTATTGACTAAAATAGCGGAGAGTGAAAAATATTTGAAACAAAAATGACTTGTTCTTTCGACATTTTACATATATATTAAATATATATGATAAAAGACAGAAATTAATTAAACCCTAATACATTATTCATTATAAAAAGCGATGTAAAATGCATCAATAAAATTATGTTTTAATAAAACGCTGGAATTTCAATACTTTTTTCTGTATTTACATTGAAAAACAGTATTTTTTTAAACTTCGTTAATTTCTACCTTTTATGCAGATACACATTATTGTTCTAAACTACAAGACAAACGCAATAAACCAAGTATTATTATTTTATATTTTCCTTTAAATATTTACATTTCTACTCATATAAAATGAAATTTCTTTTTTTATACTTTTTAATTCCCTTTACGAAGAAATAATATATTATTTGTGTTTTAATAATTTTGGGAAGAATTTAACAGTTTTTGCTTCTTTCTACAAGTTGTAAAAATTGTTTTTGTAAAATTTATCCACTTGAGGAAACACTAATATAACTATTTTAATGAAAATTTTTATATAAAAAGTTAAGAACAATTAAAGTTTGGATTGTGTTAATCTTATTTCTTACATCCATTTTATTTGAAAAGGTTTTGAACAACAATCATTATAAACTAATCAAGTTATAAATTATACATGTGGGTTACGTTAGAAAAGATTAATTTATGTGGAATGAGAACAATATTAAAGGAAATGCATGAATAATTTATTATTTAATCATGTTGAACATTAAGATTCATTGTTATATTTTGTGAAGTCAGATCATGTTTCTCTGGAAAAACAACCAAAGTTTTGATCTTAAGTATAAACAATTTTTTCAAATTACTATAATACTATTACTTCAGTACTATCATGCCTCTTAATTCCCACAAAAACAGTCGAGAAGAACCGTGCATTTTCAAAATAAATGCCAGAAAAAGATTTCGGAGGATACTTAATTCTGTCATTTAAAAAGAAAAACTTATGTGCATTGCATGAGAAATGACATTTACTGAAAAGAGGCTTCAAACGATATGAAATCACGCATGTGTTTTATTTGCAGTGATATTAAAGAAATGCAGCGGACGAAAACTAAAACAAATATCTGAAACTCTAGTAAAACAGTGTTGAGAGCCAAAATAAAGTTTAGCAACATAATTTCAAATATGAGAAAGAAAATTATCCTTAATTGCTCAAATGCTAGCATAAGTGTTAGCTTAATATTGTCTCAAATGGGTGGAATAATTTACAAAATATTCTTTTAGAAACAGATGAGCAGATAAGAATCCAAACAATGTGTTTTATTGAGTTTTTTTTCATATTATTACGACCACTTAAAGTTGGTAGCTTCTTTAGATTTGCTTCACATTTGAGCAATTCAATGGCTATTTTTGTGGTGCCCCGTAATTTTGAGCTATGGTTGCATATATTAAAGATTTAAATATTTATAGAATAAACTTTATATGTATAACCTATTTTAGAATCAGACAACAATAATGTCGCCCACTATCCTCATTTTTAGGAAATGGTGTCCGTGGTAGCCTATTGATTATGGTATCGGACTCATTTGCGGCATGTAACAAGTTCGAGTCCTAGTTCCAATGAAGACCCGCCATGTAAAGGAGCGGATGGACGTTAAATCTGTAGCGGTTCAAAGTACTCTCTCTGGCTTATTGTGGAAGTTCGGAGAGGGGAACCTTATAGTGTGACGTAAACCTTGTAACTGGTTGCTCGTACACCACCGTACGGGCTACCAAAAGCTGCCTCCAATTTGATGTTTTCTTCTTTCTATCTTTGATTAGCACATATTTTTAATTTTTATAGTGAGATTATTAGTGCTAGTATTTTTAAGAGATGTAATATGTCCATGGTACTGAAATACTGTTCATCCGGGATTTTCTATTAAAAGCTGAAATTTAGATTCTTGAAAATATTCGATGAAGAACAAGGATTGGCAAGGCAAGGAGCAATTTGTTGCTTGAGAAGATATGAAAATGAAAAGATAATAAAAAAAAGTCGATATTATATCTGTCTTCATTGCAATGTAAGACTAAGTATTACACCATGCTTCAAATTGTGTGTGCACATATATATGATCACACACAAAATCCTCAACCTTTGCGAAAGAAGAAAGAACATGAAATATTTTTGTTAGTGTGAAAGAAATTCTTTTAAGACACGTATAAAACATTCCTCATAGCAAGCAGAGTATATTTATAAGAATCAAATATTTAATGGTTTTGTGTTCCACAATTATACAATAAGAAAATCATGTGAAAACTTTAAAATACAAAATAAAACAAAATTCTCGCATTCTGTTTAGTATTAAGCTTAGTTATATGCAGTAGAAAACGTGGCTTTTTTTGGAACATTTTGGGCAAAAAAATTGACTGCTTAAGTTTTTTTTTTAGTAAACATTCCCTCACTTATACTTTACATGATAGTACAAAAGTTATTCTAATGGTTGATTGTGAGTATAATTTATAATTCAGTAAAATATTTTACTGATTGGGATGACACATCAGCGTTTGATGAAGAATATCTCTTATTTGTTTGACTAAAGAAGGAAACAAGGGTAACTTCGGGGAAAATATCTTACGACAAAAAGTGTTTATTTGTTAACTATCCTAAATAAATTATTATTTTAAGAAATATGCTACGAGGAATTCATGAGATGCTGATTGATTTTCATTTTATGATTAATAGTGTGTAGCAGCTCACATTTTATCGTTAATATTATGTATATAGTATCAACTTTTATCATTAATTTTGTGCAGTAACTTTTATTTACTGAATTAAAATTGGTATTAATTAACTAATAGGAGTTAACAATTAAAATAGAAATATAAATACATCGAAAAAATTTTGCGTGATTGAACTTGTATTCAAGTTATCAGAACTTCAAAATGTTTAGAATCATCGTGGGAACATTTTTTTCAATTAGCACATCATATATTTTGAGAAGTTATTTGTATGACATCAGAAAAAATTTTTTAAAATTCATTCTTGACTTTGAATATGAAATTAGTAACCATGACATCATAAGCGTTTTTATTGTTCAGTTTGATATCGATAAAATACTATTTTAGTATTAAAATAGGGTTGCTACTACCTCCACTAATTGCAATATTGACGTTTTCGTTCCTTAGAAGCTTCTATTTGTCGCTGTATAACCATTAATCCTCAGATATTCCATCCATTGGTTAGAAATATGAAGAATTATTTAGTGAAATATGAAGTCTTCTTCAAAAAAATATCTGTCATATTTTCATTTCAAAATATAAAAAATATGAAATGAATATTCATTAACTTACTATTACGTATAAGGAGAGAATTAAAAGGCAGAAAATAATTTAAAAATGAAGCTCAATGGAGTTTTTAAATGAAAAATAACCCAAAAATACCTTTCTGGTCATTAAAAATACGTAAAAATTGAAGATTCGTCTTAAATATTTAGTATTTTTGAAAGGAAAAAGGAATTCTAATAATGCCGCTAGTCATAAAGTTTGTAAGTACTAAATTTCAAGTTCCTTTACTGTTACATTTTATAATAATAACGTAAAGGAAACTGGATACTTATACGTAAATACTGCGTACCATGCATTGTAATGAACAATACTCCAGGGAACATTAAGCCTTATTTTCTCGTGCCTAGTTCCTACAAAATAGCTTCTAATTTCACTGTTTTAAATTGGTTTGTTGACAAACGTGTTGGTCAATTAATGGAAAATAGAACGAGAATGCATGGGGTTTCTTTATCCCTTTCTTTTTATTATCATACTTTACTTTGTGTACAATCTTTCATAAGTATTTAAATTATATGACAGGAAAGCTGCAATCTTTATACTTAATAGCACGGAGTCACGCTATACATATTTCTAACTGAACGCCTTTTCTTTAAAAATATCTAGTTTTCTAAAAGTTTAAGGAACAATCTCGTGTTATCGTTGTTTTAATACTTAAGATATAACGGGAATTAAAACTATTCTTAAGTTAATAATTTGATTGTATTACAAGTTCACTTTTATTTACCAAATTTTATTGCTATTTACGCGCTTTAAATAAATTCTGCAAAATTTTTATATTAAAAATTATCCATTCTTCAATTAGAATAGGTATTTCAGTTTAATGTTCCAAACTGCAATTACTTTAAAGTTATTAAGAATTTAATACAATATTGCCCTAATTCTGAAGTAACTTTTTACGTACTTTTAAGGTATCAGACTACTTGCGACAACTTTTTTTAAAAAAATGGAGATATGGCGATTTTTTTTGTGGTTTTTAGATTAGTTTAGTACATTTTAAGAAAAATATGCTATAATTAAGAAGAGAAAAACAATTTGTTATTACTAAAAGGGAAAGAAAATTGGTAAAAATTTACAAAAAATAACATAAACGGGGCCCATTCTGTACCAAACGTTTATGAACAAATTTTCAATTTTTCAATTTTGATGCATTGCTATGTTATTCGTTTTTGAAATGACTTATAGCATCAGAGATATTTTAATTTTTACAAAAATTAGAGCACTTTATCTTAGTTATTATATGAAATTGCTTAAAAAACAGCGATTATATTGACACTGTAAATTTTATAGTAATGCACTGATTGATAAATCAGAAAATAAAAACATTTCTACTATTATACAGAATATACACACAAAATTTCAATTAATTACATTCAAAACCTTTTTGAGCAATTGCTTTCCCTATTTGAGTTTTTTCAGAAAGCACACTTCGAGTAAAACGCAAAATTATAAGGTTTTGCTTAAAGTACTAACATCTGCTTTTAGTAAAACACTTGTAGTTTTTGTCTAGTTAACGGAATATAATAAACTGGGTACTTTCATAACATAAAGCTAATAAGATGGCCTATAAAATAAAATTTATTCAAAAAATTTGCAATTTTTATCAAAATTCACAATTTTAGGGTAGCCGAATACCTTAAAATGCAGGGAAAATAAATAAATTAATCACTTATTAATTTCTATTAATTTCCATTATTCACACACAAGTATTGAGAAATACATGTATATATATAACACTATGTATCCATAAAAGGAAACTCTAATCAACCTGATTAGTTAGAAGACAGCCAAATGACATGATTATAATATTCTGGATTGTACAGTATATGCTTAAAACTACAGAAAATAGCTAAACATAAAAGAAAACATGACTTTTAAATTTTGAAAAATATACGGTATATTTTTGTGAAAAATATACATTATATTTTTGTGAAAAATATACTTTATACTTCTGTGTATATGCTAAGAGTTTTTGGAACTTTTTAAAGTGAAAGTAAGGGGGTTGGCTTATAAATATCCGAATCCGATAATCTTGAAAAAAATCTTAAGGCTTTGGCAAAACATTTTTTAAAACATTTTCTGTTAGCTGTTCCTAAAAGATTTTAATCTTTTAACTTTTTGGGTGTTTTGAATGGAACTTTTATTTTAAAAGAAAAAAAATCACATATATTTTTCAAAGTCAGTATCATAACTCGAGTTTCTGAATATTTCATTAGATTCGCATTTACTCATTGGGATGTCTGTAGCAAGTTTGAACACCAGGACATATGGAACATTGTTGATCACGTGCCTATACGAATTTATCTTTCCACTCATTTTCCAAATAAACAAAATGAAGCAGAAAGTATTACTAGCACAGATACAGTATAAGATAACAGATGTGTGAAAAAATATGTAATGAACTGTCAGAAATAAAACAGTCATCGTTTTCGTTTAACATTACTGCAATTTAATTGGGAAATATTTTATCCCTTTTACTGGCTTTTCGCCTTCATAGTCACATGTTTATAAATACAGGAACTTTTTTTCGATTCGGCCTATATATGGGTTTCAAATTTTAGGTAAATTCTTGAGGAGAAACACACGGATCGGCATTTATTCTGAAATATACAGTAATAAACAAGTAAAAATTCCTTAAAATGAAAAAAAATTCTCTAATAAATATACATTTCAAGTGACAATACAATTCAAAATGAAAAGAACTTCCTTACACATGAATGATTTCTACGACACCTCAGTGAAATGATACGTCATCAAAATCCTCACCCAGCTTATATACCATATGCCCACCAAAATCCCTTGCCACCCTTATAGCTTTAGAACGGCAGCTGTTATGTTCATAAAAACGGTGTCTAGGTATAGTAAAACAGCTATGCGCTACTGAATAAAACCACCTACAGCAGTGGAAAACTGTGGAGTTAGTATTCCTATCTCAAAAGCGGAACGAGATAGGGGAAAAAATTATCTGCAAAGTTGTAGAGCATTGCTGATTTAGCACGAAAAGACACCTTGTGGACATTAATGCAAAGAATACAACGGCTAAACCACGCATTTGTTTTTTCATGATTTCCTACACTGTGACGTTAGAAAGATACAACTACTTATAATAATATACCTTTACTAGAGATGTTCAAACTTCTCACCGTCAACTGCAACGCATATTTGGATCCTCGTTTTAATGTAACGTTGCGCACTCTACATAGAGCGTAAAACGTTAGCCCAAGGGCATGAAACTTTAACTCCAGCGCGGGAAACGTTAACTCAAGCGTTAGCTTTTAGGTCCTGCAATGTTTGTAGGTGGGCCACATACATCTTCGGCTTTTGGCATCACCATATGAAAAAGTTCAGTGAAGTAAGATCAAGCGAATGTGGAGGTCAATCTTCGACATTAGTATACCCAATTATTTGGCTCCCGAATTCATTGATACGGTACTTCTTCACTGGAGATGGGTAGTCGCATCGTCAGGATGACCAAATAATTGGGAATGGTAGTATTGAAGAATAGACTCCACATTCACCTGATCTTATTCCACTGAACTTTTTCCTATTATCATAACTGTAGCAATAGGTGTATATGACCCCAAAAACTTTGCAAGACCTTAGATGACGCATTACGGATGTTTCTGCAAACTTGTCGCACTCTATGCTCCAACTTGCGCAACATGACATTCAAACGAGGATCTAAACGTGCATTACAGCTGATGGTGAGAAGTTTGACCATCTCAAATAAAAGTATATTTTAAAGCTAATTTTTTCTTTCTTTCTCAGATCGTGTTTTTCACGTCACAGTGTAGGAAACCGCGAAAAAACAAATGCGCAGTTTAAGCGTTCTATTCTTTGCCTTAATATGCATAATGTGTCTTTTCGTACTAAATGGATGATTGCAGCTTTGTAAATCAATTTCATCTCTATCTCGTTCGGTTTTCAGAATAGGAATACTAATTCCACAATTTTCCACCAGGTGGCTTTGTAAGTGTTTTTATTCAGTACTGCATAGCTGCTTTACTATACCTAGACACTGATTTCATGAATATAGCAGCAGCCGTTCCGAAGAGGATGGCAAGGGACTTTAGTAGGCACCAACACAATGACGTAATGACGCAATTATTTTTTAAAAGCTTCTGTCAATGGTAAATTATTTATTCCCCCATTATTCAATATAAGATAAATGCATTTGCTTAAAAATAACACAAGTATTAGTTATCTTATTTTTCTTGCACTTTTCAGTCGATAATACATTTTTCTAATTCAATCCATACAGCTTAAAAAAAGATCAATAGCCTGGATCCTCACTTAATGAATATGTTTCAAAGAACATTTTTTTCCAAATTAAATATCAAACAACTGAAAAAAAATATGGTTGTCAGAACGAATGCTTCTTTAGTTCCGAAATGAATTAGCAAGCATATTCTGACTCTAATTTACAAATGAATTAGTGCAAAATGGGGAACATATATTTAATAAAATTGAGATTTACTCTTTTAGCAATCTCGAAATTTATTGGACTTGAAATATTAGACTGGGAATATAATACTTATATAAATAAGCTTATTTTTCACTTTCTGATATTTTCATAATCATAAAAAACATGTTTATGTATATTTTGTCAAGATATGGTGTTTTAATAATTTTATCACTCTAAATATTTATTATTCAAAGCCCCTTTTTCAATAAAATAAACATTCAAAATATTTTTAACGAAAAATGATAGTTCTCTAAGGAATATATTTATAACTATTAATTTGAAAGGACATTGCAAGTTTTATTATTATATTTTATGAAAACTATATTAAATAGCGTGGAAATCTTTATTTTACATTAAAAAAGTCCCACTATAACAGACATGACAAATGTTTATTCAAATGCACGAATGCTTAATTATGAGTGTAAAGTTCTGCATGGCTTACTTTTCGACTGTAGAGTATTTATTCTACTATCTATTTGCTAACAATGAAGTATTATTGAATTTTTATGGAAGAACAAATATTTTGTAATAATAAAAAGCAAACCATATAATTTTAACAACTATAAGATAGCTTATTTTATATTAAATTTTTTCATGTTTTATTAGTAACAGATTTATTTTATGTAGTGTCTGAATTTCTCATATATCGAAATGTTTTTATTGATCTCACATTGTAAAAATTATTTCATACGTGTTTGACATGTTAAAAGGATATAAGAGATTAACTGATTTATTAATATCTAATTTTATATGGTCTTTATTGAAATTTTTCCAGTATATTTTCCTAATCAATTCGTTCATAAGACATTATATGGTAATAATTTATTTAATGCTTATTAATTTATAGAATCCCTCTTTCCATTCAAATGTTTTCAATTCTTAATTTTTATTAACTCTAATAAAAATCTTTCAATTGCACTTTTTTACACTTGAGTACCGAAACAAATTTTAGCATATATTTATAAGGAGCCCCAGAAGTTCATAATTCCTCCGGTAGCTGGCGCAATCCAATAGTCCGTTTTCAGTTTTTTTTTTGTTTTGTTTTGTTTTTGGTTGAGGATGGATAAAAAAGAAACCCTAATTTTTAGATAATTGGAAACACTCAAAAATATATTTTACCCCAGTTTTTTTCTTCTTATTTCTGTTATTTGTCTTAAAACACACTTGATAACATTATGCTATCAATAACTTATGCTATCACACCGAACTATAGAGAACTGAGCAATAGTACTATGGTTGCACAATTCAGGATTTTCATCTTAATTTTTTTCCTGTTTGGGTAGCGAAAGGAATTTTATCAAGTTATATCAACCTCAATTTGGGGGGGGGGGGGGTAGAGTAAGAAAGCAATATTTTAATTTTTTTGAGTATATTGAGTGAACGTAAGATTTTATTTATATACTTGTCGTGAAATATAACCTCCCCTAAGATTATCATCTCCCCGTCTACCGTTAACTGTTTCTGGACGTGTAGGCGGATTAGAGAATTCAAGAGACATAGTTACAAATCACTATATTTATTGATACTTCTTAATCAAGGAAGGCTACAAACACACGATTCAAATTTAAGAACAATAAAACACAGTGGAGTATGAGAAGGAGTTACTACTAGCGGAACTACGGAATCGGGACTGAATCCACGAAAGATCAACACGTACAATCACAGCTAACACACGTACACGTATTCACAAATTTCTAAATCACGAACCTTATTCTTGTAACTTCGGCAGGTTCGTCGTGGTGAAGAATTATTATTGGCTGAATCGGATAATGGCTAAGGATCCACACTCGACTTTCCAATTTCAATCTTCAGCTCTTCAGCTTAGCTCGTCGCGTCACTACTAACTAATACTGTCAACAACTGCGTGTTGATTTACCGATGCTTCAATTCGTTTGACTCCAAAAATCTAACTCTTCACTTTACTACTCTCTCTTGTTAACTCGCGAAACCCGAACTTATGTAATATTTCTCATTTGCATAAATCACGCCTTGGCTCCCGGTGGAGATTGGTTGAAATAAATAAAATTTTAAAGAAATATTGAGGAGGTTAGTGAAAACCGCACAGATCCGTCACATACTTTTTGGCTCAAAATCCTCTGCAAAAGATCCCCTTTTCTTTTAAGCAAATATAGGTTTATTCACTTCCCAACTGTTCCATTATAAAACGAAAAAATTTAAATATGTGTTAAGACAAAACTCCAAAGAAAACAAATTATTATTTTCAAATTGTTAAAATTAGGGGCATTAGAAATAAATATATTGCGCTTAAATAACATCATTAATATGTATGTATTTTTTATGATTTTCGATAATTTATTTTTGTGTGAAATGCTTTTATATAAGAGGGTACGGAGCTCAGGAAAACTAATAAATTTATGACAAAAATTATAAATATAAAAATAATGAGTTTACTTTAATTTATCTTTAGAAACAAGAATTATTCAAACGAGGTCATATATTCAAATCCTCTAGAGTATTTTAGTGTTAAGAGACTTGGGTACTTTTTATAAACACTTTCCGCTTTTATTGCATTTATCTTTGTCAAATTGAACCTTTTGATATTCAAATTTTTCCTCAAGATTTAAATGTTTACTCTGAGCGAAAACAATTTAAAATTGTTTTGTTAATAATTTAATAAAAAAAAGTAAAATATTGTTTTTCAATTGTTTTGATATTTAATTCAAAAATTTTACAACTAAACACGTATTTGGAGGTAGATTTTTTCAGAAAAAATTGTTTTTATTTTCGTTATATTGCAAAATCCCATGTGACAAATTCTTTATTTTTTAACAAAATATTAGAGCACATTTGATGAATTTTATGAGCATTATTTCAATTTTTAAAGGCACAAGGAAATGTTTAAATACATATGAAAATGGGACTGCGAAATATTTTTATAACGTAAAAATCTATCAAAACTTTTTTAAATAAATTTTGATCTATGCACATTAATGCTCAGTTACATTGAAATCGAAAGAAAATAATTTATTTTTGAGTCCCATGTTTCCTGTCTGTTTGATTTTGTATCATTTAAGGCAGTCTGGAGAAACATCGATGCATAAGAAAATTGCGTGTATGCAAGTCATATTTAATAAACTAAAGCATATTAATTAGTGTTGTACACTTTTCTTTATCGAATGATTAAATTTTTTCCCTCGTTCTTTGTGTTTTCTTCACTTTTTATTATTCTCCCTCGTTATTCCTTTTGCAAGTCCACGTGAGTTACCCCCAGCGTACCCCTTGAGGACACGAATATTAATTTTATTCCGGTGATCAAAGCACAATAAGTACTATAAATTTTTTTAAAGCCAATTTCTACTTCGTTAGAAAAACGTACTGGCGCCATCTGTTGCAGATAAATCTAACTTCACCTGAAATAACGCAGAATAAATTTAAAATTAAAAAATGAAATTTAATTAATGAATTAAAATTTGAAAAAAAACTGTGTTAATAATAAAAGTCATCCACTACAAATTTTAAAAAGTGTATTTTAATTTGAATGGATGAATAAAAAGTATTTAATAAACGATTGAAAATTAGTACAAGATATATATATATATATATATATAGGGAGGAGTGAACTAATAGTAGGAATTGAAAAATTTAAGTGTGTCATTAAATAAAATTTTTGCACGGTTTATTCGAAGGTTTTCTTCCAAATTTCATTTTATAAGCTTTCCGGGGAGTGTGACAATTCCAATTGATTTTCACTCACTTATGCTGAGCGCCACGTGGGACGTAGATAGGGTAGTCCAGAGGAGGGCTGAGGGCTTTTGAAAACGAGACAAAGAAAGAGCGGCTAAAAGAGAGAATACCGAAATAATAATAATGAAAAAAATAGAATCTAGCTAAAAAAAGAAAGGGAAACTAACACAATAGACAGATGTCTCGGACACAAAAGATTCCAACATTATGAATAAGAAATTGCATTTCTACTTTTCTACGTGGAGCTTCTTCATATTCTAAATAAGATACGCAGTTGAAAGGAATATAAAGACCTAATTTATTATTGAAGATGGCTTCTGAGAAGCTATTCACGTGAAAAGAAGAGAGGCCATTTTTTTATCCTAAAATGTGTGTCAACCAATATTTGATGGATTCTAGGAAAAACACAAGCCTGTTACTCGATTTTATCTAATTGAATCTCAATCCTGTATGGATGGGGGGATCTTTAAAGGAGGGAGGTAGTAAGGTAAAGAGATGAATAGAGAAAATGATACATACAAGGGTTTGTCTATTAAAGACTTCATAAAAATCAAGAACAAGTTTTAGAGGAGTAGTGGAAACAATGCTTGTGTGTTTTACTGTATTTCTAAGAATGATATAATCAATCATGGACAACAATCACTGCTCATTAATTTTTAAAATTTTCTTGATACAATGTAAGCATCTTTTTTGTCCAAATTGTAATTTTTCAACAATGTGGGTGGACTTCATACCGTCAAATGTATTCAAGGAATTGATTGAGTATGTGCAGGGTTTTAAAAAGAGTCCCTACATAATAATTATCAACAATGGCAATTGTGAAGTATTATGCTGATAAAAACAATGGACTTCGAATACATGTTTTTAATTCTCAATGTCATTTAGCTTGAAAAGAAATTCAAACGAAATTTTAGAATATAGCTGTTAGTTATTTAAAACTACTAAAAAAATAAATTTCAAAGAACTATGAAGTGTTTTGAATAAATGTAGGGGAAAAAAAGGAAATATGGATATTGATTTATAAAATTAGAAATTATGTTACTAAATATACTATCAATAAATGTATTAAATATTAGTTATTTAGTTCTAGTTGTTCTTTATATTAGAATAAAGATTTTCTGATTTGTGAAGAAACAGCCACCTTGGACAAAATAATGCACCTAACACAATATTTGTGACAGAAAATTGAACTATTGCAATGATGATGCATTTACAAATGCTAGGAAAAAAGTGATGAAAAACAGAACAATGCATACAAAAAATAAAAATAAAAGGAAGCGAGTTAAAAATGAAAGAAAAATAAAGTATAAAAGAGCTAAAATTTAATTAAAAAATACAAAAATATATAAGCACTACAGTTATTAATAAAATAAACTGCTAATATTTATAAACCAATAAAAACGAAAATAAGATGGTAAAATGTTGATACATGATAAATAACACGATACAAATAATAAATAAATAACAAATTTTCCAAATGGCGTTGCAAAAATAATGCGTAAAATAACAAACATTTATAAATTGCATAGTAACAAAAATAAATAAAACAACAATAAATAAAATACTTAATTAGTTGTTTGGAATTTTTGATATTGAGTGCTTAAGGGACATATTTTGCTCAACAGCAGTATTTTTGTTTTATATTTTGAAGTAAAGCATTTCATAAATCTAACTATTTATGAACCGTGGAGTAAAAAGGTATTTTTCAATAAAATTAAATGAATATGAAGGAAAAACATACATAATATGACACATGGTGGTTTTATGACTAGGGAGAAACCCCAGCCAAATCAATTACAGTTGAAGAATGTAACTTAAAATGTTTAAAACAAGCAGCGTTGAATGCGGGCTATCCAGTAAAGATATATCTCATTGCTAGTGTATAAGTGTTATGATTATATATACAAGAATATTTCTCTATGAAAAAATATTTACTGTAAGTCTCCTGTGTCCGATTCACAGACATGTTAAAAATGACTGCTTTCCTTCTATTTGTATGATGGGGATCTCTACTAAGAAATGGGAGATTTTCCGTGATTATGTTCATAAAAATCTCTTGATTCCTTTGATTCTGTTAATGTTCGTGGTAAATTATTTTAATGTGTATTACAATAACACTGTTGGAATAGCAGGAAATATTACATCATATGCAGGTTTAGTACCATTGAAGATAAATAAGAAAATGAAAAGGTAAATAATAAACAAAATAAAATATAACCAAGAAAATAAATAATAAACACAATACGTAACAATTAAAATTCATCTGATCAAATGACTCGAAAGATAAAATTATAAATAACAAAGAAAGTCAATTAATTTTCCATCATTGGGAGTTATGCTGCAGAAAAACTAGAATTGATTAATTTTAATTTAAGAAAAGCTGATTGCTTCTTTGAAAAGATTTGGAACAGTAAAGCATGCAATGTGGAATGATTTATATTCTTCACTTTTTAAAAATAGTTTAAATCGATCTATGACAGTCTTACGTTTGTCCGAGTAAACCTTGAAACTTCGATGTTCACTTAGAAGTTATGTAATCTCAAAATGGCGAAATTGCTTATTTTAGAGCTTAAAAATTACGAACAAAACGAAAAATTTCGTTTAAAATGCTGTAGAGAGATTGTGTGTCGTTCCTTTTAAAGATGATTTTGTTGGAGCTTTTGATTTTTATAAAAGTTTTGTGAAACATTTATTGGAGAGGGGATTTAAGTAGCTTTTACTAAGTAGTACCATGTTTTTTATGTAAGAAGTGAGAAGAAGAAATAAGATTTTCTCTCTCTTCTCTTAGGCATTTCAGAACAGTAGGAGAAAATTTGTTCTTTTGGTCGAAAAGTTTTAATTTAAAGCTTGATTTCTCCACGTTAGTGAGAACAATTTCATCCAAAATACGTACATTAATGCGCAGAAATTTGTTAAGTCCATAATTGGTATTTTAAATTTTTCTGATTTAACCCCTTAACAAATTGCAATCATTTCTAAAATTTTTTTGCTCAAAGTATGTAAAAAAAGGCGCATTTTTAATTACGTATAATTAAGCATAATACTTATAACATAATGCGAAAATGGAAGAAATTTATTTTAAATTTCCAGTTTAAAATTTTCACTTTATTTTTTATTTTATAATTGTGAAACACAAAAAATGTTTGCTTTTTATAAGTAATATCTGCATGCTATAAAGAACGTTTAAGAAATCTTAAAAGATTTTCTGTCATACTTACAAAAAAATTTAATGATCGTAACTCTTTCTCAAACAGTTGAGGATTCTTTCTATGTGTGAGTACATATGCATATGCAGATACATTTTGAAGTATGGTATAATACTAAGTCTTACATTGCAATGAGACAGAGATAATATCAGCTTTTTTTGGATTATCTTTCCATTACTATTCCCTTTAAGTAATAAATTGCACATTACCTTGTAAATCCTTGTCTTTTGTCGAATATTTTAAGGAATCTAAATTTCTACCTTCAAAGAAAAATTCCCACTTTCACCACAAAGAAAATCCCGGATGAGAAGTATTTCCGTACCATGGACAAACTACAGCTTTTACAAATACACGCACACACACAAGCATTAATAATCTAAGTATAAGAATTAAAAAATAGGTGCAAATCAAAGATAGATAGAAAAGATATCTGTGCCCGTGCAATGTAAAGGCAAACCGATTGTGGCCAGCTTTCAATAGCCTGTGTGATGTATGGACAAACAAGTTAAATACTTAAAATAATACAGCAATATAAGTGCTCTATTATCTATCTGCCCTCACCTTCAAAAAAAACCAATGCAAGGGATCTTGGTTAAACGAAGGAAATTCTAATTTTACTTCATCAAAAATTACTTTTCTGTTCGATATATATTGTTTATTAACATCTCCGTTTGAAGCTAAGAGAGTTAGATTAGTGACTGACATTATACATGCATCAGCCAGTCTGCACAAAGAGATCTTTAGTGGAACTGTAACTAGAACCAACGACTCGACCAAAATAAAAGCAGTCACAGCTATGACTATTCGGCTACCACATAAAACAACTTGGGATCAAATTATTTATCAATCTTTTTTCGCATGCATATATAATAATACAATTAAAACCTGTTTTGAATTAATAATCGAGGACGCGTTTTAAAACTGGATTTTCCTCTATTGAAGTTATTTTGTTTCAATGATTGAATAATTTATTAAAATGATGCAATCTGAATTTGTGAGCCCTAAACTTTACAGCACAAATGATTAATGGATCAACTTGATGACTCTTTATACTTACAATTTTATTTTATTTCGATACAGATTAAACCTTTATTTAAGACAAAACAATTTTTTAAAATTCTTACCGTAAAATCCTGCGTATAACGGGCATTTTTAACACCAAAAATATGCTCAAAATTTACAAGTGCGCATTATACACCTGATATAAACATGATAGCTTTTAAAAAATGAGAAAAAAAAGAAGAGCATTAAAAAAATTTGGCTTCTACATGTATCGAAATACTGTTTCTTTAAAAAGAATTTTATTCCTTTTGAACTTCAAAGGCTGTAGTTCTAGAAATATACCATTAGCCTGAGATAATACCTCGAATTTTAATAGCTTAAATTAAGGAACATTGTACATGTATATTTCAGGTTTCTTCTTAAAAAAGATCAGGTGTGTTATACGGCGATTACACCAAAAGATTAAGAAAATGCAGCTTGTGAAAGTATAGACGCACGTTATATACGCCGTGGCACGTTGTACGCAGGATTTTACGGTATACGAAATATGTTTATAACACTGAAATATTTCAGCTATCTAAATAAATTTAGACAACAGAGCTCTTGAGCTTATTCTACTTTTTCGAAACAGAAATTAAACTGAAACGTTGATTGAATATACAGAATATTTTCCATGAAATTTAACGTACAAGTATCTAATTTGTTATTCTGATGATAATGTCATTGCAAAATATTTCAGACAGTTTCTGTAATAAATATCTCTTAATGCATTAGATCTTATTTTGGAGGCTTTCTCAGTATCCCGTATTTGCATTATTTATTAGAACATGCTCCCTGAATTTTAATTATTTTTAAAATTTGAATTCGAAAGAACTCGCTCAAAAAAATGTTTAGAGAAATAATATGAAAACGAAAATGATAATATGGAAGGATACAATTATAAGCTTATAGAATATAATAAAATTTATACCGTTAATACTACTCTTTTAAAGGATTATTTCAATAAAGATACTTTATAGTGTATTTGGTAAAATTTAACCAGTAAAATATTTTATTTTAAATGATTAAATAGGTTTCTTAAGCATCATTTTCGTACCGCTTTTTATAACATGATCGTAAATTTACCTAATCTTTGTATTATCTGTGCAATCCCACTAAATTTGATCTAATTTTTCACTAAGTCGTTAGTTACATTTGTATCATTTTACATCATTATTCGGTTACAAGTTTTCAAAAAGAAACAACAATTTTAAGATTTCAATATCATGTTTTGCATATATAAATATTTAATAAAATTAAGAATGAACTTTCAAATGCTATTGATTTAATTCGAAATATTTAATGATAATAACACTTGTAACACAAGCCCACGCATATATTGCTACTAAAATTTCAGACTACCTTTGCTTCTTTGTTGAAATGGTCTTGTGGTCGGAAAGATCGTTTGCAAGACGAAGGGATTACCGTTCCAATAATAGTAAATGGATAGATGTGTGTGTGTGTGTCTGACATTGACGACAAAATAGATGTCCCTTAAAATTACTAGAAGGCTCTAGAGTGATTATTTGACCAGAAAAGCTTGGAAGCTTCCAGAATATTTTTACAGCCTATATAAGAATGTTACAGAGAAGTAACATTAATGAGTCAAGGCTAGACAATGACAGGGTTTTTCCTTGATCTAATACGGATTTGTATTGCTGTGAGAAATTTGAATTAAAATGTTGTTATGGATTTTATAGGTGTTAATTGTTTATTGTTAATTTTCTGCAATTTCTGGAAAATTACAGAATAAATTACGATTATCTCAAAAAGAACCTACCTACTAACTGCAAGGACCTTTCACGCACTTGAAACACGATCTGCCAAGTAACTACACACGCACTCACATCTATCTATCTATCTATCCTATCTAACAATATATATATATATATATATGTGTGTGTGTGTGTGTGTGTGTGTTGTGTGTGTGTGTGTGTACTAGTTCATCATTTAAGGTATCCAACTACCCTAAATTTGCGAATTTTGCCAAAAATTGACAATTTTTTTTATGATTTTATTTTATAGGTCATCTTATTAGCTTTATAAAAATACCAAATTTATTATTTTCTGTTCACTAGAGCAAAACTATAAGCGTTTTAATTAGAACATATGGCATTACTTTAAGCAAGATGTCAAAATTTAATACGCGTTTTACTCGAAATGTGTTTCTTCGAAAATTCTCAAACGGGGCTAACGATTGCTAAAAAGATTTGAAAATAATTAACTGAAATTTTGTGTGTATGTTCTGTATAATAGTAGAAGTGTTTTAACCTTCAGATTTATTAATCATCGTTTTATTACAAAATTTACATTTCCGTATGTGAATATAATCACTGTTTTTTTAAGCAATGTCATATAACAACTAAGATAAAGTGCTCTGGTTTTTGTAAAACTTAAAATATCTCTTATCCTGAAGGTCACTTCAAAATAGAATAACATAGGAACACACCAGAATTGAAAAATTGAAAATTTGTTTACAAATCTTTGGTACAGAATGGGCTGCGTTTATGTTAATTTTTGTCAATTCTTACGCATTTTTTCCCATTTTAGTAATAATAATCTCTTTTTCTCGCCTTAATTTTAGCATATTTTTCATAAAATGTTCTAAACAAATCTAAAAACAACGAAACAAATTTCCATATCTCCATTTTTTAAAAAGTTTTTTGTCGCAACCAGTCAGCTACCTTAAGTTTTCACCTGTGGGATTTTGTGTGATTCATAATGGTCTTGAACCCTCCAAGATTTCACATAATGATTAATTTTTAGTTTTTTCCGACTAACGGGGAAAATATAGTTCATCACATCTGATTCTTCTAAAAAAACTGTTATGTTCACATTTCTTAAAACAACATGATGCAATATTGCATCTGCCGCATATTCAGACCAATCATAGAAGACCATAATGAAAATCATGTGGTTTTAAAAGTCTCCTGTTGAGGAAACTATAAAAGCTGATATCTCAGGAGAGAACAAAAAATGCTTTTGTTTATAGTATTAATGTTCGTGTGTCTTTGTGTTTTGTTTCGTCACTGTTTTGTGTTGTATTTCGTCGTTGCCTGTGTCGTGTGAGAGCTTTAACTATCTACTTAAATGTGCAACATCCGTAAAAAAATGTCTCTTCAATCTTTCAATGACTGCAACAAATCAATAGATACTACCAGTAAAAATTACTTAAGTCAAGAGAAATCTTTTCATATATATATATCACATTTCCGTCTTACCAATATACTTCTCCAAATAACAGTTTACAATGAGAAAAAAGAAAAATATATTTTGATCCAAAAAAAAATACTACGACTCTTGTCATGTCGAGTCACTCCTTTATCTTCAAATATTTCATATAATCTGTATTCATTCGAGGTTTCAAGATTTCCATTCTTCAAACAGCAGGTGTTGGATAAACAAAATTCCTGTTCGAAGTCTGAGAAAATCTTTTACGGAAGCGATGAATAAACTTTAAATCTCTACAGAATGCCATAGTGATTTTTTTTAAAAAAAAATATCTATTTTTTATTCACTTTCTAGAGTTTCTGAACGCGTATTTTTATACACACTCGTGGGAATCAATCATACAGATATAAATCTTTCAAAAGAGACACAATTCCTTTCATAAAATGCTTAGTACTTTAGAATATTAAAGATTAAATTTACTGTTATAGATTTAGTTTGATCTGCAACATTAGCGTTCTAGGAGCTACTCTAGGGTTAAAGGCAATGAATCTCGTAATTTTTTGCCTTGCTACACTGAAATGAGCTGATACTACTTTTTTTAACTTCCAAATCCAGCTACTTGTAGATTTTGGTTCAACTCTTAATTATTGTACTTCAGTTATAATTTTTTTACTTGTTGAGTCTTTAACAGAATTACAACTCGTACCCGTGACTGCGCTTGAATCTCTTTGGTAACGAAATTAGTGACTATGGATATCGCAACCCATTCATATGGATCTTAAGCTTATAGCACTTCACAAAAAATTGCTGAAATACGAGATTATTATTTATTTTGAATTTCTTTCAGTTATCATTATATATCACAAACAAGTGAATCTCAAACGTGAACACGTTGTGTTGACATTGAGCGGTTTTTTCACCAAAGGAAGTTTTAAGAGTAAAATATCCTCTCAAATGTTCCTTTAGTCACTTGATCACGTTTCAAAATCTCTAGAATTTCAACCAATAGCCTTATTATTTTTTTGGTGCACTCTTCTCTTGAATTAAATCAAATCAAATTGAATCTTTTTTATTATTAAATTGTCCTAATAGCTAAATAGCTAGCCATACACTTTAACGAAAGATGAGAAATTTATTATGAATGTTCTTCATATAGACTGCATTTTAATCTTTAAGCAGCGACACACCAACTGAATGCCTAAACACAATTCAGTGCTTAAATAAAATTGCAGAATTCATTTAATATGGTTGGACTGTGGCTTTACAAAACATGTTGGGATCCCCGGTAATGAAACAGCCGACCAAAAAGCCAAGTACGGAGCCGAGTCGTCTCAACCAGAAGCCCTCTTGACCCTCAGAAGTGTGCTAATGTATGTTCTTATAAAGCACATACATTAACAAATGTACTGCCACGACCCAAAAAACCAAGTCTTGAAAATCCACGCGAAACCCTGGCTATTGTGGGTCCTAAACAAAGGCACCAGGAGAGAGTCAAGGCAGTTGCCCGCTTTCGCCTAACCTCCGCGAACATGACTTCTTGGGAGTATACCTCCACTGGCTTGACCTGGCTGCCCTGCGGCCATGACAGGATGAATAGCGACCATCTGCTGCACTGCACTGGACCATCATCTCCTGAACTCGATGAATACCCGACTGACGACGTTACCAGTCGGTACTAGAAGGCTCGGCGTCATGTGGTCAAAAAGCAAAGCACGGGTGTTGGATAAATAAATATTATGAACGCACAATATTAAATATACATAATAACGGAATAATGTATCCTTCACGCAACTAAGAAATATTGCGATATAATTAACACCTATTTAATATTACTTTAATTGATACTATACAATTTAGTTTTTTAATATTACAAACTTTACCATTTATAAGAAAATTTAGCAAACTCGTACGATGTATAGCGATGTTATAATTATTAATGGAAATTTTTCCATGCCTTTTGCATTACCTTTATTGAATAAATTTAAAATATCACTCTACACCTTTTTAGCAAATGAATATTTTAGAACACTCTGTTAAAGCGATTTATTTAAAACAAGCGATAAAAAAAGTGAATCGATAAAAGCATCTTAAAGTAAAAAGCAAATGCGCGGAATTTCAAAATATTCAGCCAGGAAGAATTATTGCTTATTACGTTATTATAGTTACTTTATTTTGAAGTATTCACTTTAATTATTAGAGATGAATAATTAATACGTTCAGCTCTATTGTTATACATTACCGAACTGAGATAATTAATTTCTGCCGCTGAAATACCTAAGGATGAAATTTCAAAAGCCGGTTCTGACAGATATTTTTAAAATTAATATTATTATTAATAATTATATAATCGATATAAAATATTTTAATTATAACAATTTTAAATGCTCAATTTAATATATTTAATATATATTGTAGATGTTACATGTACAATATCGGTTTGGAGACTATACGAATGGAAAAGAATAAATCAAGTATTCCATTTTATAATTAAGATGATTATAAAACATTATTTGAATCTCAACAACTAGAGCCTTATGTTGATTTTTTTAGAAACATTTAGATATTTTTTTTCTGTTTATACTTTGTAGTACTTAACAATCATATGATTAATTAGTTTATATAATTTGCTATCATCATTTAGTTCCGACGAATATAAAAATAAACTTTGCCTAAACTTTAAGGAGTTTAATTTTATTCCACCTTAACAAGTTTTTCGAATGCTCAATCTAATTACCTCACATCGAATACAATTATATATTTATAATTTCTGTTTTTGACAGCTATAGTAAATTCGATGGAATGTTCCATAATTAAGATATAATGAAATTGTTGTGAAAATGACAAGTTTTCACCTTATTTTCCTTTTCATCTTATTTAACTGTAAAGTATATGACTTTTTTTCTTTTTTAACGTTATTTCTCTCTATTATTTAAATATCTATTTCTAGTTACCATAAATTAATCAAGGAAATTAAAATTTTTATGGTTAGAATTTTATATAATGCCCAAATCTGTAATTTCGTAGTTTGTATTGTTGATATGGCAATCCATGGTTGAAGAAATTCGTCTAAACTGGTTACGTAAAGAAATAAGCCATAGTGGATACAGTTAATCTAAAAATCAGAAGTGAATCAAGTTCGGGATCATCACACATTGATTGCTTTTTCTTTGCAGTTGCTTCTTCTGTATCTGATTTGATAAAAATTACATGAAACTACACAAATAGGCTCTTAAGGACTAGCAATAAAATGCAATATAAATATATGATGATGAAGGCATAACTTGTTCAAAATTATAGCAAAAGAAACTGAATACTTTGTAATCTTCAAAAACCTATGGACTGTACTCGCCTTCGCTGCCCTACTCTATGCTCTAAGAGTTTGGAGGAACGCTACTGGGATGCAAGAAATCGAATGGTCCATAGATTTTTTTTTGTCACTTAATTGTTCTTTCTTGTTTTTTGCTTTGTCCACTTTTTTTATGTCAGAGTTGCCTTTTGTACCCGACATTGGAAATAAAACTTTCTAGAAACTAAAATAATTTTAGAGATATCTGAAAGCGTAAATCCGCGTCCCAAAAACCGAGGAAGAAATACTACTGATACTTTATATTGCATTTAATGAAATATCACTGTCCTTAACTAAAGAGAGTAGAGGGGCTATGGTAGCTGAATGGTCACAGTCGCGCGAAATCGTGGCTGACATTGCATCTATTGTGTCATGTATCTATCACCAGTTGTCTAAAGTTTTCCACTTTAGTAATGTTTTTTGAGAATTAAATGCTCGTTGAGTTTCAGTTGTAGGTATTAAAATATTGATTCTATGCCTAGGATAAGTTTTTTATTCGATTCGTTGAAGTGTAGAGCATTTGGATAGATAAAAGAATTTATCACAATTTTTTAAAATCTTTTTTGATTTCTTAGTACTAAGATATTATTGGCCACATGTAGAAGATATTGGTAGATAAAAGAGGCAATAGCGCAGAAGCGTAAGTGTAGATCAGATCTCGGGAACAACTATTTCTTGAATTAAAACTCATCTTCTAAGGATGAATTATTGACAGAAGAGTAGAGTTTAGTTGTTGATAAATGGCATTAAGGCATTCACCCTTTCAAGGGCCCCTTGGTTAGATTAATCTCTTGAAGAGAGTTCATAGAATGACATCACCGGGTGTATGATTTCCTTCAGGAGTGTGAAATGTGATGAGATTTCTGACGATGTTTCAAAAAATGGCACGACTATTTTGTGATCAATGTAAACTGTTCTACGAAAAACTAAATTATACCCTGAAAATAAGACCTAAAACTTTTTTTGTAACAAAATGAACTTAAGACTAGCACTATAGTAAAATATTGTACTGTATTAATAAAATTTAGAAATTAGAATAATATGCTGGTGTAACTTGTCACTTATAAAATGCTATGAAATATTTTTGCAACTTAAAACTTTTAGTCTCATTTTTTATTTTACTCTTGAGTTCTTTCCGATTCCTTAAAGCAGACTCAATTAAGCATATTAGATATTTAACAAGGATACTTTGAGATACTCTTCGATTTCACGGGTTAACCTTACCTGTTGTAAGCTACTGGTTGAATTTTTTTATTAGATTTGATTTTTTTTTATTTTACACTCCCATTAATTCAAATCAGTTAAGCTCTACTTACATAAATAGGCATATGTATATAGAATCTATAAAAAGTATTGAATTAAATTTAATTGTAGTATAATTTTACTTTTTCTTAAAAATTGAATCAAATGAATGAAATAAGCAACTTTAATATTTTCGTAAACATTTTCGCTTACAATATAAATTCTACTACCTTATTCGAGATTAGGAGAAATTGCTTAAAACTTCTTTGGCAAATGAAATTAAATGAATCCCTTCCATGCATTTACAGACAGTTAACTTACTCTAAATTTGAGTAAAAAAATGCCTGCATATATAATATTTTTCAATAAATCTCTTTATGATGCTGCATAATGGATTACTATCAGTGGAAATTCTAATTTTAAGAAGCTGTTATTTTATAGAAATGACAAATAAGTGTGTTCCTTTTCTTTCAAATTTTCGTATTCAAGTATTTTTCTTTATCTTCTGAACAACATTCAAAATTATTAAGTAAATCTGTCATCAATAGACTGATGTGTTAGCTGAGTGTTGTCTTAATACAAAGCAAAAGAAGAAATCAGATCTAAATATTATACCAAGTAAGAACTTTGAGGATCGTTTTCATTTTACAGTGACACTACCATTTTTACACAAAATGGTTTGTCAGTCAAATAGGGAATTGGGTCAAAGATTCTTTGCAAACAAATTAGCCGCTCATTACTTAGTTATTAGAGCAGAATCCCGAAAATTCGACACTTGATAACCCGACAGTGCGGAAACTCGACAACACACTTTCAGGTCGAAAAAAACCCACGTGCAGACCTGTTCAGTGGTAGTACGGAAAACAGCAGGACATTACACATTTTCTTTGAAAAAAGTGCCAGTTTAAAAAGTCAGCTACTTAATTTTCATTACAAACAGGTATATGCTTGCATAAATTACTTTTCTGAGGTGTGTCTGATCAAATAAATTACTGTATACTACGTATTTATAAATTTTTGTTAGCATGCAATAAATACCTTCATAAAGTACGCACTTTTCCTTTGTTCAAGGGCACTTGGGCAGTTTATTTTTTGCTCTATTTTCAAGCAAACAATACAAGAAGAAACACTTTAATTTCATTCTCGAAAACGCGACATTTCCACAAACTCGGTAATCCTTCGGTCGGCACTAGGCCGAGTTTTCGGTACTCTACTGTGCTACATTTTATGGAGAGCTCTGATTAACTGTTTTGAATTAACATTATTTTTTCTTTTGGAAATTGATGAGGATTATTGGTTTTAAACCACAAAATTTAAAACTTTTCAGATGATAAAATCTGCACCTGAATTAGTAGTGTTTTCTCCATTAATTCACGTGAAGACAATGAGATTAATTTCAGTATAATGTGTCACAACCTCTTTTATTACCCCCGATGGTGTTACTATTAAAATTATGACCCAATAAAATGACTTGGGCATGTTTGAATACCGTTGACACTTCAAAATGAAGAGAAACTGATAGTAGAATATAGTGTTGAATAATTTTCAATTTCTTTCTACATTCATCACAGGGTCAGAATAACTGAGGAGGCAAAACCACAAACTCATGGCTAGTTCAATTTCTCTGAAGAGCCATAGGCTAGAGTCACTTTACCGTGGTGTCACGTTATACTTATGGTCAGAGTGTCATGTTATTAATAAATAAATCAATTTCCATCATTTTTTTAAATGTTTTTAAAAAAATTGAGCTTAATGAATGAAATAAAAAAAAATAGACTTCTTTATTTGTTCAGAGAAATAAAGTTGATAAATAATACATAATTATAAACACCCAACACAGAAATAGACGAATAAATAAATGTTAATTATGCATGATATATTATTTACAATGATCAATTAACTCAGAAATATAGACTCGAGGTCGAGCCATCTTTTTTCCAAAATAAGTGAAAAACATAAGAAAACACTGCATGAAAACAAATTTCCCGTTTTATAAAAGAATTCCACGTAAATAAAAAATTAAAGGTAATACCCAACTCAAAGATTTTTCACGAAATTTCTACTACATTTTATGTTAAGCTTATTGAACTAAAGAAGAAATATGCTTCGGCTACTGTAAGACTTAGGCACGTGATACTACAAAAATATGAAACAAAATGAATCAAATGACTTGGCACTGGTACAGAAAACCTTTTATATTGTGTCTAGGTTACTTCCCTCGATGAATAAAATATAGGTTCATACCATACGAGAACACGAGTTCGTTCATTAATTCAGTTACTTAAAATAAAACGTGTCTTGAGAATATGTTTTTATTGTGGTATCTGAGCGTAATAATGAAAGTTATTTTAATAAGAATACCTGTTTGAATAAGTTACGAGAATTAATGCAATACTTAGCTTTTAAAAAAGAAAAATTTAATTCTGAAAAATATTTTTTAAAATTATGAGCATATTTTTTACTCAGATAAAAGCAAAATCTCATCAATATATGCGAGTTAACATCGTATCGAAAGTTTATTTTGACTGTTTCTGAGCTTTCTCGATTTTTAATTTTTGGTTTGTATTTTCCATTAGAGGTAGAAGATAAATTAGAGTTTCACGATAAGCTCAAATAATATATACAAACTATACACTTCCGCATTTTTTGTGAGATATAATGTGGTAATAGAGCTTTACATAAATATACTAGAATAATTCAGATTTTTTTCATAAATATTGCACATAAAAATGTTTTGCTAGAAGCTAATCACTTTTAAAATACTGTTAACTTTATTATTTCTAATAAAATTTAAAAAATTATAATATCTAAAGTAATATTAAGTTTAAAACTCTCTGATGCAGACAATGTGTTTTTTCCCCATTTACTAAGTTAATATGAAGCATTTTGATAGAGTATTGCATTAAGTAGATAAGTATCCATATATATATATATTTGAAAGCCGTTTTCTTATTGTGAATATAATCCATGCGGAAATTCTCAGTTGAACTATTGAATTTAAAAATAAAATAGCAATTTTTTTTATAAAAATAATGCTTTTTTAATATTTGAACTTTAGTACATTTACATTCTGACTAAAAATATTCACATATTAATATATAACTTAGTACTTTAATATTTGGAACGTAATAATTATTTTGTTGATAAAAAGAATGATAAAACTAATAATGTTAGAAAAGTCACTAGATACTGTTTAGAACATGCTCTCTAAATCTGTTAAAGTTCTCAAATCATTCATTTTTAATATGTTTAATATTAGTTTGATTTGATTTACACTTTAATATCTATTATTTACTTAACTTGAACGTAGATGCCACAACCAGTTAACTTGTGATATTAATCTGTGTTTTTGTTACTTTTCCTTCATTTTAAATTTAAACTTTCTCTTTTTAAAAAAAAAATACCTCCACACACGCATATAATATAATGTTTCTATTTTTCTACGTTTATGTTATTGATTACATTAAGGAAAGTACTTTTAAAGAATTACTTACAGAAATCAGCGCAAAATTTTCTTTAAGTATATTACTTTTGATACCATGGCTAAGAATTTTTAAATTTTTATTTAAGTACTTTTATATTTTTACTTATTCATTTTAGTACTTTTATATTTTACATTGTTTCTATTTGTGTTTTTTCATCTTAAATCCCTGTTTATTCCCGAAATCTAAGAATTTGCTAATATACTATTGTGACTATATTACTTTCAAAAATATGTTGATTATATAATTTTCACATAAATCTTAAACAGTATTGGACTCTCATTTATTGTTTCATTGAGTCTGAAAAAATTGAACTACTTAAATTCTGAAGAGAAAATTTTGGAACTATGTGAAGAAAATTGCAAGCATATGAACGTTTTTGAAACAATTATTCGTTTTACTTTGTTTTTACACATAATAAACATTGCAATGTGCCCAAAGATGAAAATAGCAACGTTAATTCAAATGTTTTTCTTTATTCTAACTACCAAGAACTAATGTCGGCTTCAGGCAAATTTTTTTCTCCAATTTTTACCTTTACAGACCTAGTACATTCCCCAGGAGTGGGTATCACTTTTTAGTGCGGCACCATATAGGCTATACCAATTACCGCACGTAATTTTGACACCCAGTTTCCTCCCCAGAGGGAGAGGCACCTGAGCTCTGACGATGCGAACTTGTTATAAAAATTTAATTTTGCCAAGAGTACCGGAGCCAAACAGGCACTCAATGGAGCTTTTGCATGCCACTTAATCAAACGACATGGACGCTGTTGAATTTCTGTGTCATGAAATCCACTGACTTTTGCTGGGGTCGAATCCACAATCTTGGGTGCAGAAGGCCAGTCACAAACCAACTACGCCACCGAGCCTGTAGGCAAAATTTTTAAAGTTTCTTTTAAGACATATTATTGTACTTCGGATATGAAAATACAATGAGCGGTAGCTATAAAAACCATTGATGAGGTGTTTTTTTTACCCAATGGGCTAAATATTGGCAACTGAGCCTTTGCAAACACGGTAAGTCCCCAAATGTAAAAGCCAATTCATGGCGGCATCATCTAATGTGGCGGCCTTCGCTGTCAAATTTTGAAGCTTGAATTTATTTTAATTTAAGCTCTCTTCAGATGCTAATTATTGCCTGCCCTGATTTTAGTTTTGTCGAGAGCTCCAGAGGAGAACTGATACTCGAGGAATCTTTTACATGTCACATAATTATATGAAAGGCGAGCCTACTATTTTCGTATCCATAGAATTTATCGACTCCAGCCGGGATCGAACCCGTAACTTTAGGGTTACGAAGTGAACACGCTACCTCTCAACCATTGTGCGGACTTGGTGAGTTTGTAAGATTCTGAAAAAATTCATACATCAAGAGGACATAATAAAAGATTTCCTTTAAATTCAAGTACAATATTTATTTGAGATAGGGTTTTTGTGTACCTTTAAAAACATCTATAAATGAATACGTTGTATTCTTGAAAGTCACATTCTACTGAAAAAAAGGAAAGTTGTATGACTAAAATACCTTTGACATGATTATGGGATCAGTTCAAAAATTGAATCCTTAGCTTAAATACAATTTCTACATCAAAAAGTCCTAAAGGTACCTTACATTTTTACAAGAAGCGACCTATAATTCTGTCTATTTCCCTTCGATATCAAATCTGTCTGAGCCAGATTTGAGTCCAAAGGGGAATTTGTTACTTTTAGAAAAGCTACAAGGTATACAAAATATCTACAATTCCAGGCATTTCCGCTTTTCTGTCAATCCTGGAAAAGAAATAAAAACAATCTGAATCAATCACTTACGGAGAATCTCACTTCAAGAACAAAATAAAAGAAATATAAAACAAACATCCATGAAAGTCTATATACTATTAAACATAATAGTTAAATTTTATATTTGAATAATTTTGTTAAACACTTTTGAATTAATTTTAAAATATTGTCTGAATTTTAATGTTTGAAAAGAAAGAAATTGCAGGCAGTTTAAAAACATTTTTTAGAACAAATTATTACTTTTTTTGGATTAAAAGAGAAAAACTGCACATTTTAAAAGTAGTCGAAATTTATTTAATTAAAAACTAAAGTATTATTTATTATTATTTTTGAATTGAGATTTCTCCTTGATGTGTGAGATGTTTTGCATATTTATAAGGGTATTTAATGGAACAAATGGATAAAATAGATTTAGAAAAGCGCGCGCAATAAGTGCTTGAAATTAACTAAAAATTCCAATTTGTGTTATATTTTGAAAAAACTGCGATAATTGGCTTAGTGTATTTTGATGTATGTGACAATTTCAAAGCTACGAAATTGAATTATTGAAGGAGTTTGAGCTTTGAATGGTCATCAAAATAGTGTATTTTTGTATGGTATTCCATAATATAAGAATTTTCAAAAGTTGAAATAGACAAAATTAAAAAAATCCAAATATGTGTTACGGTTATTACTATATGCTTATAGGATTGACTGCTTTTGTGCATTCGCTCTTATAAATATGTGAAGTTAAAAATAAAATTGAATTACAGAATGAATCAGCATAATTAATTTATTATTACAGCTACAAAATGTTAACTGATTTAAAAAAAATACTTCAAAAAAACGTAGTCAGATTGCAAAAGTGAGGCATAAGAAAATAGTTTTAAGCTATGACGGAAAATATAAGAATCGGAATTTTGTAATATAAAAATATGAACAAAATTTCTATTGATTGGTTGATGTATTTAAATTTAGGGCATCGAATCCTCTTGTTATGTATTGTGATAAACATATTATTAAAAGATTATTCAATCAATAGATTCAGATAATTTTAAACCTTAGTTTAAACATTACAAATAGATATATTTTATTTTTAAACAGATGTGTGATAAAAAGTAACGTGAAGAAAAATATGATTGAGAATTTTCCCCACCCAAGTCAAACAGCGCTTGAGTAAGATTTAAATTGTTTGAAGTTAACGAAGCTAAAAGAGGGACATTTAATCAAAATATGTCTCACAGTTAGCGGACAAACACAATGATTACACATAGGGGGGAAGCTACTCCCATAGAAATGTTTATGTATAAGTCTTGTTTGTCCAATTCGCAACTCTGTTAAAAAATGTCTTGACTATTTGATAATAGTAATTCCCTATGAGAAATGGTGTGAAAATTTTCGATTAAATTGATTAAATTTAGGGGTATTTTTATTTCATACTTTTTTTACGTTTTCTGAGCATTAAATTACCTTTTAACCCCAAGAGGGAGGGTGGTTTTATATATTCATTAAGTTCTTTGGGCTTAGAATTTAGTCATTGCGTACAAAATTCTGATCATAATTACATAAACGTTATGTGTTTTTGTGTTAATTTGTTTAGTGCTTATAATAATTCTATTAAGTTACTTATTCTACATAATCTTCAGAAGGTTCTATTTGAGAAATGAAATTCAAATCAATTGAAATCATATAATGATATGCAATTGTATATTAAAACACATACATAAATTCCAATTCTTTATAACTTTCGACAGAGCCAGACATGATTTTATTGAGTTTTTTCTGAGTTATAAGATATAAGAACAATCGCAAAAAGTGTAACGAACTAGCAAGTTTGTTACTGTGATGCAAAGACAAAACGTGACTAGCTTAAAGAATGAAAGAAGTGATTGTTTTCGAACTTCATTTGTGGTTAACACGGAAGAGTTGGGTGACATAAATGGGCAAATTGTGTGCGGCTCAATTTTGCAAATTAAATTATTTGGAGAAAGTTTCCCTATTTGCTTTACTCTATTTATTTTCTCATTATTTTATTTTTTGCGTAAATGAAAAGTTAAGTAAGATTACAAATTGTTTTTAATAATTATTTTTCCGTATGTGTATTCTTCTCTTCTCTGTACCGATATTTTCTTAATTTTTAGTAAGATTGGGATATATTTTGCTAACAATCGTGGTGTATAATTTTCATTAATAATTGGTACATGATTTGAGAACGAAAATTGGTACATGATTTAAGAACGAAAATTGGTTCATGATTTTCTAACAATAATTGGTTCATGATTTGAGAAAGAAAATTGGTAAATGATTAAAGAACAGTAATTAGTACATGATTAAAGAAAAATAATTGGTACATGATTAACTATCAGTAATAGGTAGAGGACTTGCTAAAAATAATTGTTACAGAATTTGCTAACAATAATTAGTACGGGATTTACTAAAAATATTTGGTAACATGGTTTGCGACAGAAAATGTTATATATTTCTTACTACACCTAGTCTTAATAAATAATGGTCTTTGAAATAACATTATTTTTTTTTATCTTGTACAGATGGATTTAATCAGCCAGTGTATGTTCATAACGCAACAAGCAAATAATGAATGAACATTCATTTAAAAGTTCCCATAATAATAATAATCTACTAGACTGTAGTTTTTAATTTAACAATTAATATCTCTGAGGAGCAAGAGACGTGTGCATATATCTTCCAAGATAAAAGCGTTTTCAGCAAACTGAAAGAAATAGATTAGCTTCAGAGAACCTCACAGACAATCCATTAACGATTTTAAAATGCAATTAATAATGAAAGTCAGTATTCAGTGGTGCAGAAGCAATATCCTATCAGTGAAATTTATCTTCAGGAATAAATGGGTACTTGAAGGTAATGTCAAGGAAAACTAAGAAGGAATTCTTCGATTTTCTTTTTCTAACCAGTGGCATAATTAAAACAGTTTTCTAATGTAACTACGAGAGCTTTAGGAGTTGTTGGCTCTTTCAATTTTAAATAGAAACTATTGTCGGATGAAACAAACAAAGCAATATTTCAGTCTAATATAATAAAAGCAAAATGTGACTTAATAACTTAGCTGTAATTATAATTTCGAATGTAAGATTGAAATTGATATCTTAAATTATCGCAGACAATATCTTGTTGTAATAAATATACTAGAAGTTGTATTGTTTAAAAATTTAACAATGCTTAATTTAGTTTTATTGATACCTAATCCAGAAAAGATTTGCTTAGTCTTTATTATCAATAACAATCCGTTTAAGTGATTTAATTAATTCACAGTGAACGCTTGGTAACAGCGAATTGTTTCCTTTGTTGTTCTTTTATCCCGATTATTTAATTAGAAGTAAAATTAATATCTTCTTCCACTCGCGAGAGTTAATTATGTTTATTAAAATAACTCGCAACCAAACAAATTAATTAATGTTTAAGATCAACTGATTTTCCCTGAGTGAGAAATTTTATGAATGGTGGTAAAAAGTGAAACTTAATTGCCTTTTTTGAAATAAGTCAGATCAAAATAAATAAGGGGTGCTTGAGATATTTCCGATGCTAGTGACTGACCTATTTAAAATAACCCATTATATGGTTTATATACAAAAATATACTTGAAATATTTTATTTAATACATGAAATTAGAAATGTCTGAATGTTATTTAAATATTTAATTTAAATGTCAGTTTCTAAGTAATATAGGGCAATTTTGATTTCTTAGATAAATATTATTAAGTCTTCCGTTTCTATCTTCAGGATAATATGTTTAATATTTGAAGATTACACTGGTTAAGTGGTGTCCAAAATACAGATATATTTTTATTCCATCAAGGAAGAGAGACAAACAGACTAAATTATATTTTTAGAGAAAATATAGAATTACATGTTGCTCGAAATAGACAAAGCCATTACTGCAGCTGAAAAGTGTGCGGATCAATAGAATGAGCATGGAAACAACCAAAAAGGTATTTACTTTACGGTCTTTTACATTTCCATGGCAATTGTACATATCAGCTTCTTTTTGCACAGTTAAAAAACTAAACCTTATAATATTCGAAGCCATTGTGGACTATTTCATTCATACAATAATTAGGTGACTGACGTGGTATTCAAATAATAATTTTTTATACATGTATCACATATTTCTTTGAAAAATTCTTTCAACATGATTGAATATCACAAATAAAAAAATAATCATTAAATAAAAATAATTTTTTAAGAAAAGTTGTATTAAATAAATTCCACTGAAATAAGCTGGTCGAAAGAAAATGAATTTAAAAATGAATAACTGAGATTATGCATATCATCAATGAAAGAGTTGTGCAGCAAATGTTCTAAAAATATTTTCTTGCAAATAAAGAAATAAAAATTCGTTGAAAAGATATCTGTTGAACGAGAAGATTCCAGACTAATGAAAATGACTTGTATTGTGCTAACCTTGCTGCGTCTTCATTTTTTTTAAATATTTGAAGCTAAATTTTGTTTTCAATCTAAGAAATCTCAATGCATACAGGTTTAAGTCCAGTCGACTCTCGCTAATTCAAACATTCGATAATACGAACCTCTCGCTAATTCGAAGTATATGCTCAGCCCCTACAAAAACTCTTGATATTTCGAACTAAAACAATACATTTTAGTACACTCAATATTTCGAAGTAAAATCTGTGGCTGACCAGACTACAACACGCAATAATTCGAAGTTATCTTCTAAAACTCTCGACAATTCGAACGCTAACTATATAGTCTTGCAGCAAACAGGTTGGAGCTTACATTTTTTGTGTTGTATTGTCTCTGCGTGTATCCCCTGTATTGTAGCTCCTTTGATGACCATCTGTCGGCTACCCCTTCTTTGTGTTTCCCGGTTCCTCAGGCAAAATACACTTTTATTGCCTTTCTTCTTCATATGGACAGTTCTGGCCGCAATTGTAGGCAGCCGTCCATATCTTTCGTTTAACACTTAGCCTTGCTACACAAGTGTTTAGAAAGGATGACCAGCTACTGTGAAGAAGAGATGCGTAGGAGTGTGTTTTTCTTTAGTTGGACTGACATGGCGATTCTTGGCTCATCTGTGTGACTTATAACATGTGACACCAAATAAGGCATGTGCCTGATTGGACCTTGCCCTGAAGAATCAATGGTGTTGGGGACAGTGTCTGAGGGAACCGGCTGCGAAATGATTTTATTTCCAATGAGGAATGGAAGAGATTTGGTGGGGCGTGAAAGAGTCCTGTTCGAGAATTACTACATAAATGTATTCTTTCAATACATGACTCTTAACTTCTGTTTTTATAATATGTACTTTTTTAAAATACTTTAAAGTAATTTTATACATAAGTACAATTGTTTTATTACATAGTTTAAAATTTAAATGTGTTGGAAAGAAAATTCGAGAGTTTTTTCTTATCAGCTTGATTATTCGAACTCTTGATAATTCAAAGTTTTTCATTGATCCCTCCAATTTTGAATTATCAAGAGTCGACAGTATATTTAAAAGGCATTCATTTACCTTATTGCAAATAGGTAGAAGTCTACACACTTCAATTGTAGAGAATATCGGTTTGGTACATAGATTATGCTTAATGTACTTGATAGTATCTTTTGATATGATTAAAATGTAATCTTGAAGAGCTTTTTTTTGGCCTTGATTAAATTTTATACTTATTTATTTTCTAAAAAATATCGATACCAACTATCACACTTATCAAGAATTTTCATCTCATGCTCCTAAGACCATTGAAAAATGTTGAATTTCTGCCTTTTCTAAAATAAATGCTTTCTTAAATATAAATCTTCCCACCAGAAATTCATGTAACTTAATAGAAATAATTGTAAGAGGAAGAGTTTTCCATTTTCTCAACTTCTTAACTTCAGGTACATATAAAATTATTTAAATTCATAAACAATGTATGTAACAGTATGTTTCAAATGCTCTCTCCCTCTTATATGTTAACTTAGTTAAAAAATGTATACCTAAGATGTACATGTAGTTCTTATACTTACCTAAGCTGAAATGCTAGATGCGTGATTCATAATAAGAAGAATAGTCAGCTGCAAGGTGATTAAGTTAAGCGCTGAGCGAGTTGATTCATGAGATGATATTTGAGCTGGAATGTCTTTCGCAAGCACGTCCACACTCAGGTCACAAGAATGGCAAAAATAATTGAGGCTTCGTAGATGAGGGTGTCGCATATCCATCCATTCTTTGCAATGCTTTACGTATTATTTTTCTGTGAGATTTTCTTAACGTTTAGTGAATTCATAGGGTATGAAAATCTTTGTATATTAAATCATATAAGTATCGTTTGTTACCTTAGGCTATTCTTACGTTATATTAAAATACTGTGATTTATATATATATAATTTATAATTGTAACTCTTAACTGTGTTTAGTGACTTCTTGAAGTGGGTAACTTTATAAATGATCTGCGTCGATACTTTTTTCAGTATAAAATGTTTTCCTCTTTTACAGATTCAAAAATAGTTCTTGTTAGTATAATTAAAAACAGTGTTATTCTTTCAAGTTACAAGTTGCTACAAAGATTTATTTTTGTCCTCGTGCAGCTAAAACCTTTTTACTGCGGTACTCAATGTGTCGTCTTTTTCTCTGATGTACCAAGAGTTTTCTTCACGTTGATAGTCTTTAAGAAAATGCAAAATTTTAATTTAGGCAACACGTTTCTAACATTTTACCTAAAATTCTTAGACTTATAAGTAAAAAGTAGTGATATCATTATGACTAAAAATTGTTTAGTTTCTATTAACTCCATTCTAGAGCAGAAGTCAGAAATCTTGTATCTGTAGTGTGTCAAACTAATTCTACCAATATGATTTCAAGATGCCGCAGTGTAGGAAATATTAGGAACAATGCGATACCCACGGCAATGCATATAGAGGTAAAAAATCGAGGTCAATAATACGGATTTAGAGTTTTAATGTTTATTAATTATTCATCACTCAAAGATATTTATTGATTAACATAGAAATAATAAACATAAAATATAGTTATTCCTTTAACATAAATAAAAATAATAAAATTGTGCATATATTACACCTTTAAAATCTTTTAAACATGTTTATACAGGAAATAAGAAATAAGCAATATAAAATATAGGTACTCATTCAATATAATTAGATTGAGATCCATTGAGGATCATGCCGGGTGCCACATCTGGCACACATGCTATAGGTTACTAAAGAATGTTCTACAGCTACAGAAAAGCTATTGGAGCACTGTACCTCACAATTATGAACACAGTAAAGTGACAAGAGTAGCATTTGAGTTTGTATTTCACTCTTCATTCCTCAACATAAAACAATGTGAAAAATTTTGTGTGTATTCTATTTAACGTGAATTAAGCTCCATAGTTCTGTCGAGCGCTTAGAGCAATTAGGATAATAACCTACGAATTACGTGGACATGGTCATTCATGAAACTTGTAAACTTAAATCTATCGCGGGCTATTTAAATCTATCATGATATACATAGTACTTATTTTATAAAAAAAAAAAAATATTGGTTAGTCTGTTTCAATTAAAGTTCTCCAAAGTTGCAGAGAAAGCTATTGACGGCGGTCCTCATTAATTCTGAGCCATGATCAAATGATTGATGGAATGTGTATTAACGTCACTTACAAACTACACGATGGCTTTTGGCGAAATGCCCAAAGGGACTGAGTTTACCCTAAAGGGTTTTGAACTATACAAATTGAACCCATGGGAAACAAGCACTCCCGCTTTCAGCCTTTATTGAACAAAAAAAAAAACATCGCTTAAATTTTTTACAGAAGTACACAAAGGCAACTTTACGTAAGTTACAGGAAAGTTAAATTATACAGTTACAAATCACAAGCAAGTATTAACAAAAATATTAAGACTTGAAGTACACAGTTTCAAAGTACACAGGAAGGAAAAACATACAACACTTTTAAAAATACATAGTACGAGAAAGAAAAAAAAATAACATTCAACAAAAATATCATGTACAATGTATACCTCCAATAAAGGTGCTGTGTTAGAATAAAAACGAAGGCAAGAAAAAAAAACAGAAAGGAATAAAGTTTATCTTATAATATAATGCATTGATTTATATTTTGTCTCGCGTAATTGCTTACATTTTGATTAATCTTATTTCAAAATACATGTTCTTTATACTGTTTACAGAGATTTTGGCTGTGTATCTTCGCTTATTTTATGCGTTATGTTGTTTAACCCGTACAGTCTAGGTCCCCCATTACTCCAAATTAATGAGGTTTTACAGCACTTAATTTTGAGAATAGCCCCAAAACTAACAAAAAATCTCGCTGATGTAAAATATGAATCAAAACAAATTTAATTCCATATTGTATTACTTTGTCTTTATAATAGTCAGAATTCAGCACTAGGCAAAACAAAGGGATTCGTTTGATGCGATCGAACTTCATAACAAAAATATTTCGCTATTTTTTCCTCCTATTTTTTTTAAAACGTTACTGTAGAGGCATTTTTTTTTTGCTGAAACGATTACTGAAAGGATGAATAGAAGTACGAACTGACTGTAATGGAAGTGCGGGAAATTGTTTTCCACGTAATATTTCTGATAGTTTCATTTTTCATTCATTGATGGTCTTTCAAAAAAAGTAGAATGAATTTAAGAGAGTGATTTCTTTAAATATATTTTCCAACCAGAATTTTAGACACTTGAACAAAAGAATGAAAGCGATCAAAGTGAAACTAATCTGAAATCAATGACACGAATTAGTTCCTAAGATGTCGCTTTGATGTATTTTTAATATGTTTTAAAGCATAAGTACTAAAAAAACAAGCTTTATTCAAACTCATGACCTTTAAATACAATTAATGAACTGTATAATAGTCTTTCAAATTGATAGATTTTTCCCCTGTCTTGGGAAAAATCTTTCTTGTGAACGTTTTAGTTGATTAGAATTTTTAAGCTCTAAATATTCGTGCGGCATATGAATCTAAACATCTTGTAATGAAAAGCAGTTCATCATGTAAAAACCTAAAATCTAATTTTGCATAATAGAAAAGAAGGACATTTGAACCAAGGATGATTTCATGTTAAATAATTAATAATAATAAAATGTAATTAAAATTATGTTGTAAACCAAGAAAGAAATACGAATGATCATGATATTTATGTATTTTTATGATTGGACTCATTTTATTGTAGTGACAAAAGTCCATAGAATATCAAAACTAGATTTAGATGAGTTTTTGAGTATTTTTATTTTATGTATTTCCGTTGTGTACAACCGAAGGGTACTCAAATTACGTTGGAAATTTTCAGCATTTCAGATATTATATGTACAGTAATAACAGTAATGGTGATAATTTCTAATTATAGTATGTTCAACAAAAATATATCATAGTTCAAATTATAGGACAGCTCGAAAGAGTAAAACAATATAGAATAATCCTCAGAGTACGGATTGATTAGGCAATGCTACAATTTTGTGGAGTCCGCGGAATTTTAATAGATTCAGCTGACATCCCTATTGCAATTGATACCTCTCCCACTATAGACAAATAAAAAACTACTGACAGTTATTAGAAAAAATATACAATATGAATCTTTATAAGTAAAAACTCCTGTTTATAATTGATAGGTTTTCGACAAAGCAACAAAATTTGGTTCAATAATTAGGATAGGTTAGCCCCCCCCCATACGTAATAAATGTTATTTACCTGAATAAGATAGCTGAGATGTGGAATTATTTTTACTTATAAGTCTAATTAATTGAAAATGGGAAAACAATTAAACAGGTAGATTAAATTAAATTTAACTAAAAAACTCAAATTTCTGTAAAAATAAATAAATAAAATTAATTAATTAATTCAATTGGGAATTACAAAAAAGATATTAGTTAGACGTATGTAATTCAGTTGTATATTTGATGAAGGTAACTTCACTTATATATATATATAATGAAAATAAACATTATACAGTACTTAAAATAACTTTGGAATTTCAATCTTGATCCCCGAATAATTTTTGTTTGTAAATAAAGACAAGAAGATTTTTGTAAGGTTTCTTAGAAATAATCGTGTAAATCTGAAACTCCTACTACAGCTAACAGTTAAAAACATTTAAGAAGAATCAAAAACAAACCAGTGAGATATGACTGCTTACGATAAAATGAGTTATTTTTATTACTATCATTTGAAATCTATTCTTATGCAAATGCATTAAAATTAATACTCTTTTTTTTTCAAAATGCAACTACACATTGCTGTATTAATGTTTACAGTTTGAATTTCCTGATAAGGAATTAATAAATGAGGAGATAAAGATATGCAAAAACATTTGTTTTGAACACTCTGGAGCTTTCCTTAGTAACATACAAAATTCTACCGATACAAGAGGAAAAATATTTATTTGAATAAAAGTTATTTTCAAAAATATGTTTAATATTGCTTTCTATTTTTTATGACGGTTTTTTTCCAATTTTTTTACCTTCTGTTAAACGAGAAATTTAATTTTTTATAGAGTGTGGAAATGTAACTGCAAAAAAGGAAGGCTTTTATAAAAGTAAATTCCTTTTTACGACAAGATTAACTGTGCATTTTTGTTGTCAAAATATTAATCTCCAGAAATTTCTTGTCAGATTATGTTATGAAATAAATTCTCCTTTGGATGAATAGTTGATGATTTATTCAAGAGAATTCATTTGCGCAAACGTAGAGATAAAAAAGGAAATATATTTCTTTACTTGAAATGATGTTAAGTGACAAGCAAACTTAATTTTATTAAATTAAAGATTTCCTTTTGTTTCTGCATTGCACTAACCAGGAAAAAATGATCTGCATAACAAATTTACAAATTCATGCAAGATAAAGGGGTTGTAATGTTTTATATTTTACGCACACTTAATATACACGTATGATATTCAAATTTTTTTTCTTCTAAATGTTGACTTCAGGTAATTTTTCTGTTGTCGTGACTGAAAGCCACCCCTTACACTGCTGTCTCCCTATCTATCTGAAAATACTGCGAGATGTGTAGGCGGACTTAAATGATCAAAAGACATAATTGCAAATCAAATAGATTTATTGATTCTACTCAGCACATAAGTTTAAACACACACAATTCAATTCAGAAAAACAAATAAGAGTGGAGTACGAAACAGGGACTCACACTACTAGCGAAATAACAGAATAACAACTGAATCTAGGAAAGCTTAAACGCGCACAATTACGGCTACGCCACGTACGAATATTCGTAATATCTTAAATAAAATCACTGACCTTATATTTTACATCGGCTGTTCCTTCGTGATGATTTCTGCCTTTTTAACGGCTGGGAGAATGGGTGAAGAATCCACGCTCTGTAATAAGGATTTTTCTATCTTCAATCCGCTTCTCCTCGCGTAGCTCCACACTTAACAGGCTATCTACGATTGTCAACAGCTTTGTGCTGACGTCTTGATCTTTAATTCACTTAACTTCACTCTTCCTATCACTTCACTTTACTTAACTCTTTTAACTCGCGAAACCCGAACTTATATAATATATCTTATTTGCATAAATCACGCCGGCTCTCGGTGAAGATTGGTTGAATTAAATAAATTATTTTAAGAAAAATAGAGGAGGCTATATATATAGTTAAGACCGTATAGATCCGTCACAATGTTATCAATAGTTTATTTTTATTTTAATTATTTATAAATTGAATTAAATGCAAAAATAATGAATTACAACCAAAAATTATATCGTTTTCAATTGGCTTTATTTTAAATGAATATGTTTGTTAATATAATACTCGTATGCTCAGATTCTTATAAAAAGTTACTGTTATAAAACACATTAAAGTCTCTGTTATTTACACAAAAAATTCACAATATATATTATATTATTTATTTTATTTTCAAATCTATTTTGGAAGAAAGATATATATTATTACCTTGTTCTAATCTTTTTATAATAATTCTAAATAACCTTAATAACAATATTTAATCCAAAAATATTCTAAATTACACGTTGGAACACATTTATATATTATACTATTATAAAATTGAACTTGCAAGGGATACGAAAAACATTTGAAGTCTACCAAAAACCTGTAAAAAGTTGCTACAAATAGTTACAAAAATTGTTTGGTAGTAAAATATAGGAATTTGTTTCCGCTTTTAGTACCGGAATACTAACATACCTCGCAAAATTTCCTCTAAAGACCGAATTTGGTGAAAAAGGCTGTCAAGTTCAACGTGTAACTAGTTATATCTTTAATAAAGAACGCCAGAAATAGGTTAAAAAGCAAAATTACTTTCTAGCATGCTACAGTTACCTATATTTTTAGACATAAACATATCTAGCAAAATAATAAAAAAATTTGCATTTGCACCATGGTAATATTGAAAATATTTTATATTCAAATTTACTGTCAGGATTTTTTTTCACTTCTGAGGACAAAAAAGAGAAAGAGAAATGAGTCACTACATGGGAAAGTGGTCGCATATGGGAAGCTTGACTAAAATATATACAAGAGGGAAAAAAAAACTACTCGGATTCAAAATATATTTGTTGATATGTTTCATTATAAAAAGAAAACTGTCAGTTCACGATAAAGTTTCAGTTAAGTTATTTTTTTCCCCAAAAGTTTTTTGAATATATATTTTGCGAAAAAACCCAAGAAAAAACAATTATTATAACCACGATTTCGTTTAATCAAACTTAGTTAATCAAATGTGCAAATTTAATAAAAAAAATGAATTCCTAAAACTTAATACGGGTATCACAGATAGTAAAACGTATGTCTGATTTTTTTATTTAGAAATTAAAAAAAATTGAAGACAAAAAAGTGTAAGACAATAAATTTATAAGTAAAAAAAGTAATGATATGTAATGATAATAATTTGTCTATAAACTACAAAAGTAAAAAGTTAGTAAGAAAATATACTCGCATACACATGGATTATTATTCAAAAGAATATGATAATTATGAAAAATTATTTGGAAAATTTTTGGTTAATTATAATGCATAAGAATTACAGAATAAAATGCATCTTAACATAAGTTGCGTTGTCTTATTATTATAAGCCCACGCAACTAATTTTTGTAACATTTTGTATAACGCTTGTATTTGTGCATTATGTATGTAACGAAATATGTATCTTGCAAATATATAATGTTTCTCGTTTATTGAATTTAGTTCAGTTATTAGTAAGTTCAAATCAAAATTATAAGTGTTGTTATAATATATAAGAGAGAAGTTTAAAACGCGATATACCAATGAAGACTTATTTGAAACTCATTATAACACACCAGTATAATGACACGAACTAAATTACTAAAATTTGAGTTTATTCAACGGAAGTAGAACATTTAATCTCCATTGTCTCACTCAAAAGGGTTGTATAATAACCTTCAACATGGATTCGGTTTCCTGTATATATGAGTTAAGAGTCTATTTGGAGAAGCATGACTTTATATGTGCTTATTATTTGGGAAAGAATTAGTTTGAATCCATTAGCGCTTATATTACTCTTATATGCTAGTTTACAGATTCGTAATACGCAATAAAAGGATAAATCTGTTTTGCATAATTATTCGACACAAATTGTGATTTTCTTCAAAATATGTTTTAGGACATATAAGCATTTATATGAAAATAAAGTATGTCAACTCTTGTTAACTTCACTTTTTGACTTGGTATTGAATTCTAAAAATTCGAGGCTTAAAAGGAACTTTTAACATATTTTAAAATTTTATTCATGATTAAACTATTAAAATGGGCATTGTTCTTCACTGAAAAAACATTTTAAATAAATACTGTTTTTTTTTTTATTTCCACAAATAACAAATTTATTTTTCATAAAACTGGATGATACTTAAAAACTTACTTCTTGGCAGAGAAAGAAGTATAATTTTACATTAACCTCAAAAGTCAGTGCTTTATTTCTTGAATTTTAACTTTACTTTTAGAAATATTTTTAGCATTACTGAGGTGCTCATTAGTAATGTGCCGTAAATGTTCCTTTAAGATATATTTTATTCTGTAATTCTTCATAAAAGTTAAATATTGAAGTGCTACCTAAAGTATACCTAGTTATATTTATGCAGAGTTGCTACAGTACATAATTTGTGGCCTCTCAAAAATGGGAAGAAAAATGAGCTTTGCCAGGTTTGAATCCTAATGGGTTATAAGTACCATCCAGTAATTAATTGAGAACTACTTAGCTTCCATTACTCAATGTTCTAAATTGCTTCGAAAGGTTTGTTGTGATGCTCGTTTAGCTGGCTGAAAAAGAAACAGCTCTGTTACTCCCTCAGACAGCTCTATCCGAACCTATAATTTGAAGTTAATTTATGCCGAAAGTGCGCGAGCAAATCGATTGTAGCTTCAGACGGCAGCTCGTTGCAAGTGAAACGAAATAGAGCTTTCAAAAACTTTGTTTCTGAACAGCAAGTACACACAGCGCCGAATGAAAATTAGAATCATCGCGGTCGTGAAGGCCAGTAATTGCGCTGTCAAAAGCCAGATGGTTTAAGAGTAATGAAGCAGTAGATATAGGCAAAAGACTTCCTTGGCATGTTTTCAGGAATTGTATTAGAGTTTAGTAATTCCTTTGATACGATTTCTTTTACGATCACTGAGTTTTAGAAGTTTACAGAGCAGTTAAGTAACGAATGATATTGCTGCATTTTACTTCGGCGCAGAGTTGTATTCAACTCTCACTATGTACCATTAACATTGTGAAAATTAGTTGCAATTGCGATATCTTAATTCTATGCTACAAGATGCGTAGAACCCCGAAGAAATTTGTTCTAATTATACTGATCAACAAAGCAAACAGTATTTTGGCATTTGCATCAATATTAATATTTGGAAACTTAGTAAACATAATTAGTATATTGGATACTATTCAAAAAATTTAAAGCTTATAAATAAAACTTTAAAACATAAAAACGGTGCTCAGTTATTTTATTTATGTCATGCATACCAACTATTGATTTATGATGAGTTAAATGTGATGCTGAAAATAAGTTTTAAATAAAAAATATACATGCTATGTGAACGGGAAGAAACTAATTTTCTAGAACTTTTAAAATAAAATGTTAAAAATACTTTTACCCATTAGATTGTAAAGGATAACTAAAACTCACACACAGACAAAGGAAAATTATTTATATAACAATTCTTCTATGAGAAATTCACTTAATAAATACAACCTAGAACAATGATTATAAAACACAGATCAGTACACATTATCTGTTGCTAAGTTAGTCCTTGTAGGGGGAAGCTTGCACATTGAATTTGTTTTAAAATGTAATTCCTCCTCTGATTAATTATTCTATATATTCCTCTAAAAACTATTTACTTAATCTACAGGCAACCTGATTAAATATTTAACCCAAGAACATGTTTTTAACAATGTGAATAAGCCCCTAAGTTTACAATTTTTTTAATAATTCATTATCAAAACTGCAAAAAAATTTTAAGTATTAAACATCTTAAAAATCCAAGTCTTAGAAAATTCTAAGGAATATGAATCTAGTATATTATTTGAAATCTTAGAATGTAAATTTTAGCCTTCATTAATATTAATTTTTGCACATTTTTCAGCATATTTGAATTTTTATTAACTACCTCATTTTCTTTTCAATTAAATAATCCACTTTGAATAATAAACATTTTTTTTCTTAAATGAATAATAATAATGGTTAAAATAGGGTCATTTAAAAAATTAAAGTGACCTTGAAAATTTCCATACGCATTATTTAAGTCTATTCTTATCTTCAACAATATTTTTATTTTCATTGTTCCTTTCTCAAGATAAAACACAATGAAATGTACCTTAAATAATACATGATTCATCGCTTACTTTACTTACAATCCGAAATGCACATAGCAAAACGCTAAAAAAATTTTACTTCTTACAAGTTTTAGCAAGAATATTTCTCTCGTGAAATTTGTATGTAAGGAATATATGACCTATATGGTAATTAACTGAGTGTTAGTTTAACCTCTTAACAGTTGCATAATTTTTAAGAAAAATGTCATAAAAATGACTATTTTTTTTATTCAAGAATATTATATAAAACTAAATATATGCTGAATATTTGTATTTATTTTTAAATTTGGGTAATTTTTAGTTGGAAATACAAAAAATTAATTTTTTAAAAAAGCCATCATTTAGGGGTATTATGACTGAATGTTGATTATTTGGCAAAGAGAAAAAAATTAAAAAGAACATGTGTTTTAAACGTTAAAGAAGAATTTTATTACACTTATGCAAATGAAAAAACACATGAGTAATTTTTCCTTGTTAGGTAAATTTCAAAGCATGAGATAAAAAGGCCAACATCACATAAAACTGTATAAATCCATCATCACTGCTTTCAGATTCACTAACCGAAGTTTCAAAGAAAGCAGTTATTTCAGAATCACTGTCGGATCCATTTACACTTAAAGTAGAATCGGATTCACTTCCTAACTAACTCCATAATGAATACAATGTTAAATATATATATATATATATATTTCATCCCAGAACGCAACCTACGTGTATTCACGAAAAGCGGAACTGAGTAACTGAGCTAAGATTACAAAAACATGTCGCCAATATATATGTTTGATTGTGCTAACCATCTAGTTTACAATAAAATAACTATCTAAAAACGCTACTCATAATCTGGTATTACCATCCGTTGAGAAATAAACATGATTCCGGCATAAGAAAAAGATAGTTTAAATCCTTTTAGCGCGTTACTTATGAACACTCCAGCCCGGAAATATCACGGGCACGAGAAATAAAAGGGAAATTTCACCCAGTGATTTTGACGGGAGCGAGAAGGAAGGGGTCATTAATGACACACTTTGAAGTTACACTAGAGCTTTCAGCGATGGACCACACACTTCTGAGCCATGATGAAGTCACCAAGATGACACATGGGTTGGCATCTCATCATCCGGCTTCGTCACTACGCTAATATGAGGAATTTGAGCCTCGACACATTTATCGTGCACAAGCCCTTTCTTTGAACGGCTGGGCTCTAGTGATACCAGGGCTTGAACTTACGGCTCGACAAGAGTCATATAGGATTTCATGACCATGACCATTCGTATACTGATGCTTATATGGAAAAATCAAAATGATGGTAATATTTGAAGTGATGAGAAAATTTTAAGGAATTAGCAGTTCTATGTGTTGAAGGATTTAGGAGAAAGAAATATGACATTCTTTTCAGAGTTATTACGAAAACAAGAATACGAGGACTTAAAATATTTAGCTCAGAGAATAACGTAAAACAATCAGTGAGTTATTTGAATGTACTTAAGGGTTCTGTGAGCTAAGCTTATATTAATTTCCCACGACTTAAATAGTGAACGTAAGATCATAAGCAGAGATAAACTATATTATCAAAACATATATTAGAGTTGTCCTGATGGGAGTTTCCAAAAATCACAGTAAGAAGTCAGAAATTGAAACATTTAACAGAAACTTCTGTTCTGTTGATGGTTATTTATAGCGTCGCATATATATTAAAACAACATGGGACATATTGGCATTGAACGTAATTTTGAGCCACGGTCAAAGGAGGGTCCAGTAATATTAACAGAAAAATAGTTTATATTAAATAACATGATAAAAAAAATTCAGCCAATATATAAGTAATAATTCAAATATAGAAGTAATAAAGATAAAATAAATGTCTGCAACACAAAACTATAGCATTTAATAGAAGATTGTTCTTCTTCATTTTTATTTCAATTGAGTTCAGCTTCTTGATTTGAAAGCTCTTCTGTATATATTTTTCAATGTAATGTTTACATCAAGACTATACTTATGCTATATACTTTACTCGTGAGTGGAAGCTAAAAATTTGGCAAATAAACCTCAGATCTAGAACAAAAACGAACATAGAGAAAAAATAATATTATTAATAGGAAAAATAATAAAATAAAATTTAGAGAAGGAAAAAGGGGAAAAAAATGAGAGGGAATAAGAGTTATTCGGACAGTGGTAGGTTATTTAATATTCGTATATATGTGTATAGTGCTTAATTCTTTCTAAAGGCTATCCTTTTCAAAATAAATAGATGCTTAAGAATTTTATTCAAAGTCTTAGTAGCCAAGTTGGATAATATTCGCTACCTTATGGTCTAGATTGTTTTCATCAGTCCTTGAATTCGAGACTAGATGGACTAAGGGCTCGTCGTGTAAAGGGTCGATGCACGGTACATTTGTTTAGGCTCAAGGTCATCATGTTGGCATGATGTGAAAGTTTAGGGAATTAGAAGGCAACTTAAGTGTCGTTCTCGTTATTTGACTATGGGTCAGAATTACAAGGTTGGTCGTCTGTAACTCTTGGCTTTCTTTTTATTGTGACCTTAATAATCAATAAATAAATTAACGCTGTATTTATATTGTCCAATTCCACTGTGCAATGAAAAAAAACATTTTTATTAATATTTTGACGCATTGAATGTTTTAGAATGAGCTTCTAAAAATTTTATTTCTAGTTCTGTAGTAGTTTTTTTAATTAATTTGTACCATTACGAACATGATGATAATCTATTTTTTCATAATCTAAATTTAACAAATTAAAAAAAAATCAAAATAATTTCTAAAAAACTAACAAATTTCCATTAAAATAACTGCACGGGATATTTCACAAGTGCTTCCTCCATCATTTGTTCTTGCATTATTCTACTGATTTTTCTTCTATAGTAAGGGAGAGGAAACACGTCAAACTCTATAGCCATAATTTAATAAAGCCGAATACTTGAAAAATATCATGAAGTAAAAAAAAAAGTTACATTTGCTTTCACACCGTTATGATAATCGAATATGACTTTTAATGAATTCTATGGGAGTGTAAAATTAAAAAAAAAAGAAAACAATCGATTTATTCAACTAATAATGTGTAGTTTATGAATGTATTAAAAACTCTATTACAAAATCTTCTCTCTCGCAATATTTTCCAGAATGTTAGTTCCATATTAAGAAACCAAATGAACAATTACCATCCATATGTGTTCAGAAATTTTCCAGATCTACTATTTTGTCACATTTAGCGTCATAAAACAGCAAAAGGATACTGTTGACTTTTTCTTTACTTTTCACATTCTTAGGCTTCAATTTTTTTTTTTTTTTGATGATTTCGTTTCTTCATCGTATGTTTGAAAGAGATTAACTGAATATTTTCTTGGGAAAGGATTTGTTTTCCAAGATAATTTTTTTAGTTGTTATTTATTTACTTAGGAGAGTAATTTAAGAATTTTCATATTAGCTTTAAAATTAATCTCATGGATACATTTTAAGGTATCCGACTACCCTAAAATTGTGAATTTCGCCAAAAATTGACAAATTTGTTTTATGATTTTATTTTATAGGCCTTCTTATTAGTTTTTTTAAAAAAAGTATTTTATTTTCCGTTCAATAGGAAAAAAAAACTACAAGTGTTTTAGTAAAACCACATACCATTACTTTAAGCAAGATGTCATATTTTAAAACGCGTTTTACTCGAAAAGTGTATTTTTTTTAAATGCTCAAACAGGGCCAGCGATTTCTAAAAAGTTTTGTAAATAATTAACTAACATTTTTTGCGTATGTTTTGTATAATAGTAGAAGTGTCATAACCTTCAGATTTATCAGTCACTGATTTATTACAAAATTTACAGTCCATTATGTGAATATAATCACTGTTTTTTAGAGCAATTTAATATAATAACTAAGATAAAATACTCTAGATTTTTGTAAAAATTAAAATATCTCTTATCCTGAAGATCATTTCAAAATTTAATAACATAGCAACACATCAGAATTGAAAAACTGAAAATCTGTTCATAAAGTGTTGGTACAAAATGGGCCGCGTTTATGTTATTTTTTGTGAATTTTTACCCATTTTAGTAATAATAATTGTTTCTTCTATTCTTAATTTTAGCATATTTTTCTTAACATATACTAAGCAAATCTAAAAACAACAACAACAAAAAATCCCCATATCTCCATTTTTTTTACAAAAAAAAGTTATCGCAAGTAGAGAGAGAGAGAGAGAGTCGGATACCTTAAGCAACTTTAAGTTTTTTAAAATAGATATGTTAAATTTTTCACAAAATTTAAATAATGCAATTAAAATAAAATATTTAATGTAAATTTTCAATTGTTTAGAACGTTAAAATATTTGTCAGAGTTTAGTGTATATGAGAAAAGGTAGAACACACACACAATATGATAAAAATAACATAGAAATAAATGGGAGCAATATTTCTATTACTTAAAGTAAATAAAAATATTTAAATGTTAGGTAAAACTTGCATTACTCGATGAATACTTGATTACGAATTTACATTATTGTAACATTTAGATTCCAAATGAGAGTAAATATTAAAATATTCCATTGGTTACATTTATCACAATCTGAAAATATTTTGACACAGGAATTTATTAAATTTATATTAAAAAATCTTTTAGTAAAAATGAAAATATTGAAAAGAAAATGATTTGAGAGTTCGGAACGCACTTGTAGTTTTGCTTTTCATAAAGAGAAAAAAGTAGCCGGATATTAAACCAGCAAACCTTCTCCAGATATAATTTAAACCAGAAATTGAAAAGTTTCCTTTCATTACGAGAAAAATTTGAAGTGTTTAGTATAAAGTATTATAATATCTAAATAAGTTTGTTATTAAACTAATATCACAGAGCAGCGGGATTATTTTTCTTTGAATTCAATATGATGCATAATTACAGTAACTGACGACAAAGTTCGGTACTCTAATTTTTCAAAAACGTAAAACTTAGTGAGATTTGAATAAAGATATACACATAAAATTGTTTTATGGATATTATTACAATAAAAAAAATATTTAAATACAATTTTTTGGCAAAAACTGAAGGAAAAGAAACATTCTTTTTTTATTGAAAATGCTTCGATTATGATAATATTTTACCTAACAGGTTTCTTCATAGCCTGAGCAAGAATTTTGAAAAATTCACATTATTTTCAGAGTTACTATTAATTAAAATAATACACGGTTTACTTTTTTTCAACTCTGCTACCTATTAAAATGTGAATAAACCCATTTCTAAAATATGGATTTTAAAAATCCTGGCTCAGGCTCTTTAGAAAAAGTTTAGTCATATATTAAGCAAAATATTATTATTATAAAAGGATAATATTTTTAAAATATGTTTTTTTTTTCATTTTTCTCCCAAAAATTGCATTAAAATTTTTTTTATTGTAATAATATTCTTAAAACAACTTTATGTGTATATTCTAATTCAATAGATACTAATTATCAACAAAAAATTGATCATTAATACCCTTTTGCAAAATCCCGGTTCCAAACATAGTCAGGAAATAATACAGAATTTACCTTAAGGTCCGACTATGTTCGAACCCATGATTTTGCAAAAGCATAAAAACGAATGTGTTTTTCAATATTTAGTGTCATTTTGATTAGAATACACATATAAAACTATTTTAAGAATGTTATTACAATAAAAAATTATTTAAATACAACGTTTTGGCATAAAATTAACATAGAATTATCAATTTTCAAAATAGAATTATAATTTATATTTCCTTTTATGAACAATGCAACAATAGTAATAATATTTTTCTTATATATAGGTAAATCTTTTACAGAGAACTTGAACTGGGAATTTTGGAAAATTCACATTATTTTCAGAGTTACTACCAATTGAAATAATAATCGGTGTTTTTTTGGTAAAGTTTTTCCACTTTGATGTATTAAAATACGGATAAATCCACTTTTAAGTCATACATATTTCAAAAATCCTAGTTCAGACTCTGTTCAAAAGTCTGGGCTATATATAGGCAAAATATTATCATTCTAGAAGCATTTTTCATAAAAAGAGAATGTTTTGTAAATAAGTAAATCTACGTTCCTTTTTCTGCCAAAAAAATGCAATTAAAATTTTTTTTTCTGCTGTAATAATTAATTACAACAATTAACAAATTTTCTTAAACAATCTTAAACAGTCTTAAAACAATTTTGCATGTGTATTCTAATCTAAAGGTGACACTAAATATTCAAAAAATACTCATTTGTACGCTTTTGAAAAATCACGATTCCAAACGTAGTCGCGCGGATATGTTAAATAATACAAAAGAAAACAAAATGATTGTTTTTTTAAAATTAAAGCAAATTAAATTTTGTAAAGTTTTTCTTATAAGCGATTAATACATAATCAAACAAATTTTTAGTTCTTTAATTTGCCTAATCTCTACGAAATATAATGTAAGTATTTAAACTATGCTGATTATAAATATTTCTCCTTTCATTAGTAATGCAAATAGACGAAGGGACGTGTAATAGATGAATCATTAGGATTACTAGAGAGATGTTTTAGTTGATTACCATTACTCAGAGCTTTTGACAGCACAAGAAATTAACGATGCAGCTTTCAGTAGTCTTAGCTCTTAGTCTAATTAATAATAATGAAATCTCAGTGGAATTAATACCATTAAACTCATCAATTAATTTTGAATCGTATCTGTGTACTAACACTCAACGCGTTTATAAAAACATTTATTACAAAGTTAATTAATAAGGACAATTAAAGAATTTGTTTAACCTGAAATAAAATTGGACTCCCCGAGGTGAATTTACTGTGATATTTTCTTTGATTTTCGTATCATTGAGAAACAGGTGTGTATTGGAAGTTTTAGGACTAGTAGTGGTTAATTATTTAAGAATAATTTGGAAAAAGACGTCTTTTGTATTCGACTCCAAGAAAATAATGAGTTATATTTGCTTTTTTTTATTTATTTGTTACACACTTTAAGATAATCCATTGTGGAAACTTCCATGAAATTATTAAACTGAAATTTGTTCAAATTTAATCGAAAAACTGACTTATGAATTAGCATTCTTTCAGATGGGACTTGCATATGTACTCGCGTTAAAGTATGAAATTTTCTCAGACGTAAAAATCAAAGTGTATGTAAAACTTACATTAAATATTCATAAGAAATATTATGGGATTTATACATTATACACGTATTTATATTTGCTCACTAATATATCACATATAGTTGTATATTTAGCTATCGATATATTTCTAGAAACATTTGACATTCGGTTAGGCAGTTTTTATTTTCCAAATATGAAGAAACTAATTGCTAAATATTTTAGTTAACCTGGACGACTAATTTTGTTTATTAATTGGTATATGTTTAGTAGAGTCTCATTGTTCTAACGTAATATTGTTTCTCTGTTATCATTTACTTTCTTAATGTGTTTTTCGCTCAATAATATACACTGCTGGCCAACGTAAATGCAACACCCTGAAGGAAGCACGCAAATATAATGAAATTTACAACATGCATTAGCGGAGGTGAGATATGCAAATGATTAGAATTTCAGCGCAGACACACATCACGCATGCCTGTGGCGCCACCTCAAAGCGCTATTTAAGGCTTGGAGATTTCAACGATTTCAAGTTCAGCAATTGTGTTTTTCTTGTGTTTTTTTTAAAAAAAACGATCAGTTACGTCTTGTAGAAAACAGCGATCAGCTTTTGATCAAGTATCCGAGTTCGACAGAGGAAGGATTGTGGCCTATCGAGATTGTGGATTATCTTTCAGGGAAATCGGTAGTCGTGTTGGACGAAACCAAACAACTGTAATGCGGATATGTGACCGTTGGATGCAGGAGGATACGACGGACCGACGTGGTCAATCGCATCCAGCTCAGTGCACCACTTCACGTGCGGACAAGCAAATTGTGCGCATGGCAGTGACGGATCGCTCAGTCACATCACGAACCATAGCACAGCACATCGAGTCTGTAACGCATCATTCAGTGTCAGCGCGTACCATTCGACGCCGTTTACAGCAGAGTGGTCTATCCGCAAGACATTCATTGCTTGGTCTACCCTTGACGCAGAACCACAAATGTTTCCACCGTCAATGGTGCGATGAAGGAAGGATGTGGGCAGCAAAATGGAATATAGTTGTCTATACTGACGAGTCACGCATCTGTCTGCTACACCACGATGGTCGGATTCGAGTCTGGAGACACCGCGGAGAGAGGATGCTGAACAGCTGCATTATGCACCGCCACACTGGTCCTGCACCGGGTATTATGGTATTGGGCGGTATCGGAAATCACTCTCGCACTCCTCTAGTACGCATTACCGGTACTTTAAACAGCCAGCGCTATATATCCGAGGTGTTGGAGCCAGTTGTCCTTCCTTTCCTTCAGGGCTTGGCCACAGCCATATTTCAACAGGATAATGCGCGACCACACGGGGCACGCATTGTCCAAAGGTTATTCGTCAATCACCAGAATGAATTGCTTCCCTGGCCGGCTCGCTCTCCGAATATTTCGCCGATAGAAAACATGTGGCCCATGGTTGTTCAACGTTTGACCCCCAGCTGCCACACCAGATCAACTTTGGCAACGTGTGGAAGCTTCCTCGTCTGCTGTTCCCCAAGAACACATCCAAAGTCTCTTTGAATCAATGCCGAGGTGTGTGGCAGCGGTGATCTCCAACAATGGCGGCTACTCTGGCTACTGATTCTGGCAGGAACCACACTTCACAGAAGTCTGTAAACTTATTCATTTGATTCTTGGTCAATATGTTATCTACAAAATAAATTTTGTTGTGCTATGTCATGTTTTTCTTGTTGTTGCATTTACGGTGGCCAGCAGTGTATATTAATTCAGAATTTAGTATTCTTTCGTGATGCTCGTAAAAGTTAGATGACTTTTTCCATTTATCTTTACGTACGTTTCCTTTTATAAATGTGTCTTTTAGGGGCAAATTCTGTGACATTATCTCAATTAGGCATGCATGAAGACTAGATTAAATTGATTACTTAGTCTTATTTTAATTATAATTTGGTCCATTACAATCACAAAAAAGTTTTAATTGTTTTTTTTTTTTACTTAAGGCGATATGGTATTATCTTCACAATTTTTTTTATTTTTAATATTTGATATTTGGTTTTCATTGTATTTCATAAAGGTTAATATTAGCAGGTTCATAAAGTTTAATATTATATTATAAGGTTATTATTAATGCACAGTTTTACAAAACATACATTTCAGAATATGCATAAAAATTTTCAAATCCATACTAAGGGGTCACAGGGGTGTTAAAAATGTTTCGAGAGCACAAAATATGAACAATATTCGACTAGAAATAATTCTTTGAGGTTAAAATGAAATAGTTTGATTCTTTTACACATTTTTACAAAGGAATAAAGTTTCAAAAAAGTATATAAAATGTCTAAAATATAATCATAATTTTAAAAATAATAAGTACATAATAATAAGAAAAATTTTTGTAAGAAACAAGTAGTAAGTTTTACGACGCGAATGATATTTTCTGCAATAATAATTCTAATTACTAGCAATAAGTTGATTTATAAAGTCAAATATATCTTTATTACATGGTAGCGATTTTATATAAATAGAATAAAAAGTAATATTTTTAAAAATAAAAAAAGTACATCTTTAAAATTTTTAAAATTTTTTAAAATTTTTTTGAAATTTTTAAAAGAATTACGAATATGTAATACTATAATAAGCTAGGATTTAAAGATTATGATATAGTTTATAATTCTGTAAAGTTTTATGCATCAAAGTATGATAGTTTTTGAAACGAATGCGCGTACGTGAAAAAAACACAAACTGAGAAAAAAGGCTTTAAAGTTTTAAATTGAATTTGATAAAATAAATTTTAAAACTTACATGCTAAAATGCTCCAGGAACATACGATATGCCTTCCTATTGCTCAAACAGCTCAATTTCTTTAGTCTTTTTTATTTTTTTGGCTTTGCGAGCTTCAAAAGTTGATGCTAAGCTCCTCTTTCTAGACGTAAAGATTCGACGATTGTCACTTTCAGCCAAGGACGCACAAACATTTTTGTTAATTTTTAAGCCAAATTTCTCTAAAATAGTAATAATTATTTGATTTCCATCATTAAAAATGCTGGTTGCTAGATTTGCAGCAATCTCTGCAGTCTAAAGGCTAGAACCAATCGTCTTCGGACAAAACTTCCAGATTAATGAATTTAAACTTTCATTAGGATTCTGTGTCTTACCTCCTAAACATTTCTTCAGGAGTGCCATATGAGATAAGTCTGCAAATATAGGCTTAATTACATCTCGAACAGCTTTAGCAACTAACAGAGGGTTTGTGTTTATAATTTTGTAAATTATTATTAATTGCAGCATTGTACTTAAACCATGTATTTGGATGTGTATAACAAAACCAGTGCATCGGTTCATCATCGGTGCTGCAAGAATGACCCCACACAGCACAAATGGCTTTCCGCATTTCCTTTACACTAGTAGAATTGCATTGAATAGCATTACCATAGTAATGCGCAAGCTTATCAATTAAACTATCAGTTAACCTACCTTTACCGCCTATAGTTTTACCATCAGATAATTTATTTTGACCAGAAACTAATTTAAGCTTCCTAAGTCTTGTGCCCATTCTCTTTTGCACATGGCCTACACATTCTATTTTCTTAATAAGATGGTCAGCGCCGTATGGCTTGTTTTCAGAAAGGGCATTGAATGTTTTTGTTTCGCCATCTCCTATGTAGTTCGAATATTTCAGGTTTTGTGAAGCTTTTCTGGTCGATTAAAAATCCTCAACATCCCGTCAACCTCCATCTTACCAGCAAAGACAGAATAATTTTTTCTACATAAAATCTTATGCGCTCTTTGCCATTTATTGTGCTTGATACCAAACTTTACCCCTTTATAACTCTCGCATCCTTTGCAAAATGAGGACAACACTTCCCTATCCAAAACCTTACCTGTTTCGGCCCCATTAGAGTACATACTCCAATCAACGATGAATGTCCTCTCGTCTTCCAGGTCCCATCACCACTTACCGTTAAAATGTTATCAGGTGACGAAGAATTTTCTTCGACAGCTGCCTTGTTCATGTTTTCTCTGGCGACTTCCTTCATAACAAGTGAAAGTTTATTATTAATAACATCATATGATTTTTGTTCAACAGGATTAGGAAGACTCATTACAGCACAAAAGGTTTTTAATGACTCTAAACCTTGACCTATGCATCTCATTGCTAAAATAAATCTTCTGTTAATTTCTGGAGCATTATTTTTGTTCCCAGTGTTTTCACAGCTTGAAAAAGTACAAGTACTCCAACAGTTTTTACAATGTATTTCAAAATTCGAACATAAGCCACGAGTGGATTTTTCATTAATTGTTAATGGTTTATGACATTTTAAACAGCATGATACTGACAAAATAGAGCTAAAGGTTAAAATAAAATCAAAAATACGATATCCTTTGAAGTTTTCACTTACCTTAACAAGATTTGACTTTAATGAAGTCTGAATTCCTGAGATTTTATTACTGGAAGCACACTTACCTGTATCTCTCCTTTCTCTGTAACATTTGTATCAGGACATACCTTCATGAATTGGTTCCCTCTAAATCTTCTTTTCTTAGGACGTTTACCTGTAGGTCTACGATGTATATTTTCCATTTCAAATCAAAAGATAAATAATGTTTTGTCTTTCGATAAACGATTTCAAACAACGTTGATTTGAATTTCGATAACTTATTTCAAACAACGTGCTAGCATTACCAAAACAGAATGTAAACACAGAAAGAATAAATGTGTTTACTTGCAAGCTTCCTTCTCATTCACCCAAGTGTTTAAAATATTTCATGAGGCTTTTTAGTAAAAATGAAACGTATGTGGAAATCAAGAATAGGTGGGCGTGGCCTGTGTCCATTTAAACGCTGTTATTATTAAATTGCTGTTTGGAATTTTTTTAATAACTTTCGAAGTTTTTGTAGCACTATCACGTGGTTGGTATCAAAATGATCAAAAGAAAATGAGGAACAACATATATTTTTTTCTAAAAGTCGAAAAATTCCGAGATTAACACCCCTGAGACGTCTTAATTATCAAAAAAGTCTTAGGGTTTTGAATAACAGTATATGTACAAAAATTTAACATGGAGAAATATGAGTTTGAAGTTTTCATTCCATGACTAGCATGATGTAATATTCATCGAATAATCTGAAACTTTTCTGAAATGTTAATTAGCTTATTTAAAACTACTTACCATAAAAAATTGCACAAATGTAGGACAATTAAATAGTATGCTGCCATAATGAATATATAGAAAAAAAAACGAATTAAAGATCAATATTTCATAAAACTTTATCTTAATAATTATAAGAAAAATAAATACACGCACTTCAGAGCTAATTCCATGCTCAGAGCTAATGCACAACATGCACAAAAGATGTTTATACCTTTATTTTTTATTTCCATTATTTTAAAAGCCTTCGCATGTTAAATATTGTACACGAAACAAAGCAAAATCAAATAACAATTTATAAGTAAAATATGTCAAAATCTAAGAACTGGATATGTGCATTTGTTTAAATAAATATCTTAAAATATTTTAATAATAAAAGTGTTGAATTTCACATACATGGGATACATATATATATCACCAAAAAGAAATATATAAAAATGGGAGAGTTACTAATAAAAAATCTAATTCTTGTGAATTAGATTTTTAATTATCTGAGTTATCAAAATGAAATTTAGTATTTGTACTTTGGGAGAATCCGTTTTGAAGTTTTAATTTCATTCATAATAATATCGTAAAAAGCACGCACAACTTTTAAATATTGACCAAATCCATTTGATCTTCCCAGTAAATAATTCACAAACTAGAATTTTTGCATGAATTGCACAATTATTTCTTAAAATGATTTATTACTGCATATATAATGTCAATCTCATTGATGTGCATTAGAAAAATAATTAATTCATTTTTTATCAGGCTCTTTTCTAGCAGATAATCTGAAATGTAGGCGTGTTAGTTGCTGTTTAGCATCAAACATTGCTCCATTACTTAATGAAAAATGTAGGTAAAGCTTTGAAATTTTGTAGGCATATTTATAAAGATTCCGGGTATCAAATGGGCCAGTAAAAATGTTTTCGACAGTTTAATGATTTTTAGGGTACCATGTCGCCTTAATTATGTTATTAATAGTTAATTTGTTGCTATTTTAACCAAGAAAATATAAAATGTGATTGACACTTTTCTTTTAGAAATTTTCACTAAGAAAATCTTTTAAAATAGTAGTTTTATAAATCATACTTTTAATATAACTAAGGAGTTTATATTTTGAATTTGAGGTTTTATAATTGTTTTTAATATTTAAATATGAAAAAAAATTGATTGTAAAATAAGTAATATTTGTATTATCATATCTATTTTTATCGACGAGGAATTGAATCTTAATGCTTCAGTCATCTGCTATTTATTAAACTATGAAGAAATAAATTTTCTTGATTTTTTATATCTTGCCGTATGGGAATAACAAATATTTTTTGGGTCATCAAATGCGCTCGATCCAATTATCATTTTCAGTTTCATATCAATCAGTCATGTCAGTTTCAGTTATCATTTTGCTTCCTAAATGCGAAAATGCCTTTATTGAACATTTAAGCCCTTCTGAAAACTTTCATCAACAGATGTGGAGTTTCTGGGAGATTGATTTGATATGAAAGCAAAAGATTTCAAGCTCTTAAGAGGTCATTATAAGCTCAAACGTATCGTAGAGCTATTTCTTTTGTAGTTCCAAAGTCTTTATAATACTCAAATATTTAAAGCAACCGAACTAAATAAACCTCAGTTTTCATAGGATCCTAGGAAACCCAATGTTTGAAACATCGTTTCTTAAAAACCATTTGTTTGAATACAAAAGTAAACTCCTAAGTTCAAATATTACTAAAATTTCGAAAACTGTTGACGAACCTAATATAAAGGGGGAAAAACACATTTATTCTTTTATTCAATATTAGGAAAATATTTCTGTAACAAAATAATATCTTTGTTCGAATAATTTGAAAGAAAGAATTCGAAAGCGTATTTAATAACTTTTTCGTTCGACTGTTTTCCATGCTTGGAAGTTTTACATAAATTGGCTCATTTATTCAGAAACAGAACTCGGCTTCCGTTATGCTGCTTTGTATCACCATTTAAAACTTTCAATTGCTATTTTTTCATATGTAACTTCGCTTATTATATTAAAAGTCTACAATCAACCGTTTTATTCACAATGTATACCTAAAACAATTGATTTTTTCTGCAGCAACCTTTCGGAAGCTAACTTCTGAGAGATTTAACATACTGATTTCTATGAGAATTCTGTTCTAGTTTTGAAAATGTGGAAAGAAATATACTACGTTTAAAATATATATTTGTTGAGCAACGATTAGATCTATATTTTATTCATTAATATTGAATGCTAACACAGCTACTTATTATTAATACGGAATATCAACATCTAATAATTTTATTAACGCAAAATACCAACAGATAATAATTATTACGGTGAACAATTATTGAAATAATTGATGAGATCCTATTGTGATTTGTAATTGGAAACAGAGAATACACCTGAGGTTCAGTAAATATTAATGTGTAAATATTTTTTCTTCTTTTCGCGACATTTATTTGCGTTCAAATATTGTATTGTTTTTCTTTTAAAGCAAATACGTATGAAATTAGAAATGGAATGATCATATATCTATGTTATTTCAAACGCTGTGTTAAGAAATATATAATGTTGACTAATGTTTTATTTCCTTCAAAAAATTCTACTTACTTTAATCTCATATGTTCACAGACTGTTTTTCGTTTGAATTTGTACGTATTTATTATTTATGGTAACAAATTAAAAAGCTGCATAGAGTCTCTTAAGTTATAGAAGGAATGAAGTTTGAAAAGATAAAGCTAAATAATAGATCTAATGATACATTTTATTTTCTCGTAATCATTTCACTTGTGATTAACATTTTTCCTTAGTAAAAGCAAATGCATTTCAGCATTTAAGTTGATATAAGAGGGGAAATTATTTTCGTTATTTTTTAATCCTTGTTTTTAGGAAATTTTTAAGGCATTTTGGAATTTAACATATGTATTATGTTAAATTATTGATGCAGTGTTTTAAAAATAATTCCTTAATTATAATTTAAAAATTCTAAAAATTAAAGTATAAAATTTAGATGATATAAAATTTAATTTAATGATAAAATTTAATTTAATGATAAAATTTAACTTTCCGCTCTCTGAAGTGTTTAAGAAACTTTGCTTTTTTCTCATTTGGTTGACCTATTTAAAAACTACATATCGAAATGAGGTCTTAAATGTGTCTTTAAAGATAAAGGAATATAAAATGCTGTAAATAGAAAAAAAAATATTGTACGTTTTTAACAGGAAATATATTTTGCTATCGTTTTGACGTACACACGAAATAAAACCTAATATTATTTAGAATAAATCTTTAATTTTTCTTCGTGCATGTGTGCATATATATATATATATATATATATATATATCAGAGTTTTATTATATTCGCGTACTATATATATATATATGTATATATATATATATATATATGTATATATATATATATATATATATGTATATATATATATATATATATATATATAGTACGAATATAATAAAACTCTGATCTTGTAGTAATATGTTATATTTAAATTAGTTAAAACTAAACTAATTTATTGACATAAAACCAAAGTGTCTGCTTCACTTATAAAAAAATACATTAAAATTGTACTGAGGATTCATTTCTGAGACCTTTCTTTTACTAGATATCATTAACTCAAACTGCTCAAAACAAAAGTAGAAATGATAGTGAAGGTTATATATATTTAAATTGTAATTTATTTTTAGTTTTTTGCAATAAATGGAAGTGTATAAAAGTTCATTAATGAAATAACGCGAAATATTTTGGCTTCGATACTGTATGATAAATGCTTTATATTATATTTAACCCATTAAGACAATGATCTCATATATAATGATCACTTTAGAGCCATGGTATCATAGAATGTGAGATAGCGTTTTCCCCTTTCTGAGGACTGTGATACCTGAATCACCAGTGATATACCAGTTATATCTGAATTTGGAATGAGTATAAACTATAAATTTCGGTGAATTTTATTATAGTAATAAGTTTATATTGATTTATAAATGGAGTTAGGATTGACCAGAAAAAGCACCCGGTGCTGAAAAGGTTACATGAAAGTGATTGGCGTATGAATTATTTTTCAGCAAACGAGGCTCTAATAATTTATGTAAGAGGTTTTTTTAATAACTAAGAATAATCTACTAACAATTAAAATAATTAAATTAAGTATATATATATATATATATATAAGGTGATAAAAATAACTCCCCAGTGAAGTATAATAATGACAATGCATGTTTTGCCAATGAGTTGGGTCTATTTAATATAAGCATTATATTTACTGATAATTCGATGCTTTCTTATACTTTTATTATTTTGGTGTTAAGAGGTTAAATTACTTTGAACTTCTACTCCCGTTTACTTTATAATATAAATAATTACTTTGTATCGTAACAGGTTGTTTGGGAGTCCGCTTTGCCTATTTGGGAGTGCCAGGATCTGTGTCGAGAGGTGATCCCATTTGGCTGGATTGTGGCTATGATCTGGAAGGAGATGAACTGTATTCCGTAAAGTGGTACAAGGACAATGTTGAATTCTACCGTTTCTTGCCAAGTGACATACCTTCTGCTCAGATGTACAGCTTAGATGGAGTCTTTCTAGATGTAAGTAAATTTACATTTACTGTAAATGCAAATCTATAAATTACAGTAACCACTGTGTTACCGTCTTAAAAAGTAATTTTAAATCTTTATATATATATATATAAGGATAATTAACTTACAACTAAAACATCTTCTATTTACCATTTTTTTAAAGCTGACGCGCAGGATTTCCTCCCTCTCTTTTTCGCCATCCCGAAACGCTTTTTTACTCACTGGAACTCTGTCTTCAGCTACGAGATACAAAGTAGATACAGGGTTTGGAGCTCCCTAATAGTTCTCTACTGGAATTTTTTCACGATAGTTGGCATAGGGACTTTAGTTTTTTAAAATGCTTTTGCTTTTTCAAACAATTTTAAAAATTCAAATTTTTAAATCCTTTTTATTAAGAACATGGTCATTCCGGCTTAAAACCTATAATATTTCAAAATCAGCATCGATAATTTTTTGTAAAAAATAGAGCTTTTTCATCCAGTGATCGACACACACTCACACATGAAATAATTTCACTAAACTAAGAATTTTTAAACTAATTTAGATAAACTCAGGCACAGTCGTTGAAGGGATTGATCAGGCTTGGTACTTTTCAATCTCCATTTTATTCGGTTACTAAGAAAAAACACTCACAGAAATAAAACAAATAGCACCATGCAAAGAAAGACATTGACATGCGTAGTGTACATGTACGTTCACAAAGAGCAGCGTTTAACCTTTCCAGATAAATCTCGTCTATTTACACCGATGGAGAGAACTGAAAGCTATAAAAAGAAGCTTCCTTTAAAATCATATGATTTCTGGTAAAGGTTCATTTGATCGTTCTAGATCAAAAGCTTGTGTTAGATAGCATACTTCTTAATTTACAAATTCTGAAGTCTTAGCTTTGGGGAGATAAGATTATGGTTACATCCCGTTAGGCAGGAAAACTAGAAACTGATTATTACGTGAAGTCTTGAAGGGGTCAAAACATTATGGGTTAATAAACCTAAATAGAAAATTAAAGTTAATTATTACATTTTGATTCATACATAGTTTGACCAACTTTAAAAGCATATAACTCTATTAATGGTAAAGTTTAATTGCTTTATTACCAATTTTATTTAAAAATTGAATCGCTTAAATTACCAAACTAAATATTTTTATTAGGGGGAGTAAATTATGGTTCCGAAATTAAGTCCTCAAACTAAAGGAAATTTTAATGCTTTTGAAGCACAGCTTCTCAAATTCAGTTATAAATAAAGCATTTAAAAATCAGAAAAGACATTTTTCTAATAAATCACTATCTGAACTTCGAAAAGAAATAAAATTTGGCTGGTGATCAAAAGCTCCAGGGAAAAATGTAGAAGAAAGGAAGAACTTGGTGAAATAAAAAAAAGAAGTCAAAAGGACTTATCACTGTAGAAAATACTTTGCGTCAAAGAAGATTAGCAAAGAATCTACTTGTGTCGCAATCGACAGTTTGTCGTTAGATAAAGAAAAAATGGCTACAAAAAATGAATAAACCAATCTCATCAAATGTCTGCAAAGCTGCAAAGACCGTAGAAAAACGAACAAAACGTATTTACCTTCTGTATTTAATGTTACGCAAAAATAGATACAATACATGGATAACTTCTGATGAAGCATTGCTTCATCTGACTTCCACATCTGTCAAAACGAGGATACAGTATATTTTCCTCAAAAAAAGTCGCAAAGACGCAGCTGTTTCACAAAAGGCAAGTTGGCCTTCAAGTGTTAGGATATGGATGGAAATTTGATGCTAAATACGATCGGAATTAAGTTATAAAGCAAGTGATTAAAGAAAGAAGACGTCTTTATCCTCAAGGAAACTTTTTTCACCAAGTTTCTGCACCAAGTCGCGTTGCAAGTTCAACTATAAAATGGCTAAAAGATAAAAATATAAATTTTCTTCCCTCTGAGAAATGACTACCATTATCCGCTGACTGTGCCACATGTGATTATTTTTATCGGGGATACTTAAAAAAAGAATTATATAGACTTAAAGTAAGAACACTCCAAGGGCTTCAAAAAGAACGTTGGAAAAACACCTACAAAAATGGTCGTAAAAGATTTTTTGGGTTGGCCTAATCATTTACATAGAATGTACAACGCTAAAGGAAACCACATTAAAATTTCATGTAAGTAACTTAATTCAATAAAAGTTTATGATGCTCTAAAGTTGGTCACATTATTTCTGAATCAATCTGTATATTTATGCATCAAAATTTTAAATGAATTTAAAAAAATCGATTCCAGTATTAAGTTGGTGCATATGAAATGTCAGATTTTCTTCACATGGGAATGTTCCTGTCTTCGTTATGATTTTGTGTTTAACATAAACTCGCTTAAAGTAGTATTGTCCATAGCATTTGTCCCATTTTATCAAAGAAGATTCTCTCAATAGGGTTCAATTTTGTTACTTGTTTAGAATTCCGTAAGGATAAGAATTCAACCGATAATCATGTCATTTTTATATGAGTATAAACTTGCACTAACGATGGAAAAGCTACTCTCAATATAAACCAGGTATTTAGAGAAGAGTACTCTTAACTGTTGAAAAGGGCAGCATTAGTTTCCTTTTTTAGAAAAAGGTAGCAAAATTTCGGTCTGGTGATTTTTACTAGCAAAATGAGCCCCGTGGAAGTCCCAGAAAATCTGTGAAAAATCATGCTTTGAAAGCATTGGTGTAAACAAATCCAATTGTATCTATTATACTTACAGTACATTGATGAAATGCATGAAAAACTGAATATTATACTCTCATCGCTTGTTAAATCAGCATGGGTCAATACTTTTCCACGATAACGCTCGGCTGAATATGTCGTACAAAACAATTGAGAAATAAATGAATTAAAATGTGAAATTTTTCAGTACCCAGATTATTCATCGAATCTTTCACCAATCGACTTTCATTTTTTGAAATTATTTAGAAAAGCTATTTCGGGCTAAACAGTATGAAAATGAAGACAGTCTGAAAAAATTCCTTTTCAATAGGCATCTATTTATTAAAATTTCGTTGAGAAAGGTGAAATGTTCAGATCGGAACAACGTCCATTAGTACGGTAAGGCATCTTTGTTAGTGGTACAGAAAATTAGTCAAAAGCAAATTCGTGCCGTATAAGGATGTGTTCAGATCGGAAAAACGTGTGGTAGTGTGGTTCCTGATTGCAGGAGGTGAGTTTAATGTGGGCATCTATCGACGAATATTTTCAGTCTATGATGAGCAATGTTTAGGTCGAACGTTTTGGAACAGTCGGTGTAAAAGGTTTCTAGAAGGGCAGCAAACGATATCGGATCTCAGAGATAATGTCCGCCCGCATGTCTGCCGGCAACTTAAAAAAAAACGTTGGGAAATAGAACGCCCACCGTACAGTCCCGATTGTTCACCCTGTAACTTCTAGGCCCCTTAGGCCATTGAAGACTGTATTACGTTTGCATTTGGATGAAAAAGTGAAGCAAGCTGGGCAGCAACCAGCATCAAGAATCAACCACATTTTTTCTAGAGTGAAGACATAGACCTACTACCGAAACGATGTCACCTGTGTTACAACTCCCACCTCAATTTCATTTTATTTACAATAAAATCATTCTTTTTGTTGAATTTGTCCACTTTTTATTCGGGAAACCCTTATATTTACTTAAAAATTCGACAATTCATATGCACCAGCCTAATAGGCTGTATAGAGTTGCTTTTAAAGATTATTTTGAGATATAAAGATTACTATTTTACCCCATTTAAAATAAATATCCCATAGAAACTGCATTCAAGATTTCGAATTGTTTTTCTTATAGCTTTATTTCTTCTGGAAAACAATATCTATAATCGAGAAATTGAAAAAGAAATCATATACGTTAGAACCACATAAAATAAAATTAAATAGATTTATTTCCAATGCTGAGGCTCTACTAATAAGTCTTCTCATCAGGGAATGAAGTTCAACGACCTTTATAAGAGTTTATTGAGTTTCTAGGATTCAAAGAAGCCTCCTGCAGATAAAGTCGATGTGACAGTAGAAGTCTCCTCTCAAACGTGTCATTTTCTCAAAGAAGTAATCAGCAATCAGCTTAATAACGGAGGTGGGGCAGCTCGACATCGCAAATACAAAGCACTCAGGAACCCATTCGTGAGCACGGACTTTAGTGCACGCAATTCTGTAATCGCGATCGATCATTTGTTTCATATGTGTGAAGTCTGGCAGATTTCCCAGGATATCACATATGCAAATTATACAATTTCGGAACTTGTTTGTAATGATTTAAAACTCACGTTTCTCACCAGTTCAAGTAAGGAATTCTTATATATATAGTGTTATTAAACTTATTAAATTAAATAGGAATTTCAGTTTTCTTATATACAAAAATATATATGTTAATTCCAATAAATATATTATTGTTTACAATCGAATGAAGAATATTTGAAATCAACGCTAAGATCAAATAAATTAGCATTAGCGATTTCTATAGATCCGGGTTGGGCATTACGTCGATCGCGATCGACCGGTGGACCGCCAAGATATTTTGGGGTGACCACTTGAAAATTTTACCAGTTAGTAATTATATACGGAAAATCCAAGATTGGCTTACTGTACGCAGACTAAGCCTTTCTACTGACTATAACAATAAAACTAACTTCAGATAAAAACTATTTTTTTAAATGTATTTTGAGCTGTTTCATAATAAATGTATAATTTTATATAATTAGATTTGAGATTCCAACGACCTTCCCAACTTCGTCAGATCCTGGAAGATTAGCAACAACCACAGCAACAGCATATTTGAGGCTATTATTATTTATTAAGTTCGTATCCTGCGTTTTGCTTTAATCGCGGTTTTAAAAGTGTTGTTTAATATTTTAGTTCTGTACGTTAGTACATATTCGGGCCTTATTATTAAGTTATAATAATAACATTTTCCTTACCTCATCACACCTACGACACTGGGCTGTAGCGCACAAAGGAATTTTTAAAAGGAAGGGGGTCAGGTTTGAAGGTCTACCATTCTTGTATCATACACCAACACGCAGCCAAATATATATTTTTTATTTTTTGTCAATTGTCGGGAATAAAAAACAGCAAAAAAAAAATATAAATAAATTACTGAATGAAATAATTTGCATTGATAAATAAAAAAAATACTAAAAAAACAAATATCAAATAATTAATTACCTTTTACGTACTATATGCATGGAACTATAATGAATCGGGAAAAAATGAAGGGTTATGAGGAGGGTACGGACCCGTGGACCTCTCCCCCACCCTTGTGTGCGCCACTAACACTGAATGGACCCGCAACACATTGAAAAAATTAGAAGTAGCCTGCCGCCTGGAAAAATCTGCCCACCCCTGCTATAGATCATCCGATTTCTATAGGTTAAATGTGTGTGTTGTGTGTGTAAGATTAAGAGTATGAATTGTGGCAAAAAGTAACTCTGAAATTTATCTAGATCTATAATAAAATAAAGGTTGTTTGATCAGGGAAGGTAGTAACATAAATATCTTAGTGATTTTTTTATTACCTTAATGTATGACAAAAATTTAATAATGACTCAGTAAACACATCTCAGGTAAAACCTCTAGCAAACACCTGTACCTTTTTAGGGATACACGAACAAAAGGCTAAGGACTATACAAGATGGATAGCTACATTTTTTAATTTTAAAAATAAAGTTGAAACAAAAAATTGTGAGTTGTTTGTTGAAGTATTGTTTACCAATTATAAAGTGTCCATTCTCTGTCATTGTGAATTGATCACACAGCCCTTCTAGCGACAGAAATTAATTTTACTTTGTAAATACGTTAAAAAACGAAAATAAATCAACAAAGAAACTGTTGTGAGTTGGCTATTTGATAAAAAGGAATCTTTGTTGCAACACCAGGATATTAAAATGAAGAAAAGCTTAAATTCATATGCTCGAATTATTTTTTAACATAAATTAGAACGCAAAAGTTTTCATCGTTCACATCAGTATACATATTTACATCAGAATACAAAGTTTTTATTAACGCTTTTTGTCAGTTTGGGTATTATATTATTAGTATATACATTCATGTGTGCATTATTCGGTCACACATATTTTTAATATCGAATAAAGACAAGGGTATGTCTATTAAAAAATTTACATTTCAGGATCTGTTTAAATTATGCATTTAGTGGGTCATTTTGTACTAAATACTTAACAACCTACACTTTGGCAGCTAAATTGTTTTTCGCTATCTCCCCAAGTAGTTGCGGTAAAATTGCTAATTTACTAGATCCGCCGCTAGGGGTATTGCTTTTTCCAATTTTTTCATTATTTACCGTCATCCCAATAGTCATTTTTTATGTAAGTAAATTTTATATCAAATTACTTTAAATTAAAGTAACATATATTCTAATTTCTAGTTTGTAATTATTAAATTCAATAAATTGCCATTAGTTTTCAAATAACATTTTGCTGAATTTCAAGTAGTAAGACCATTGATGAATTTTTTAGCAATCTTTTTTCTTAAAAGTATTCTCGGAGAGTAGTGAGTTCGATTTCTGGTGCTATTAAAGTTCTTCCGTGTAGAGAGGCTAATGCCCATTATATCTATCATGGTTCAAATTCCTCACGTTGGCATGACATGCAAGTTTGTAGAGTTAGGTGCCGGCACAGTTGATATTCTCGTCTTGTGATCAAATTTCAAAATTATTAGATATGTCGCGTTGCTTTAGAGAAAATAAAAAATCAAATGAATTATATGTATGCATGTGTGTTTTTAAACTCCATATGACTTAGTTATATTTTTTTAAAACGGAATGAGTGAGTATAAGTGAATATTAACGTCACACTGTTCAGCTACTCGAGGGCTTTTGGCGATGGATCTCGTGTTTTTGAGCCATGAACAAGTGATGAGGACGGCACCTGAGGGGGCCCCCCTTCTCCTAACTACCACACCAACGGCAGGACGTTTGAGATCTCGACAGATTTAACTTGCATCGCTCCCCTACACGGCTGTTTTTCTGTGGAACCTGACTCAAACTCATGACACGCCTGCCACGGGTCCAATACCTTGAACACTAGGCTACCGCGGCCACTAATTTCAAATGGAACAGAAATTATTAAGAGTGTTTCATCTGAAAAAAAAATCAATAGAAATATCACGAAAAAACTTCAAAAATTCAAAAATAAAGCAAATGCTTTATAAATACTAAGCATAGAGCTATGTAATACATTGATAAAAGAATTAGAGTAGCATATAGGTTTAATGAACTCACGTTAATATTTCTTCTGATAACTAATATAAAACAAAACATCTATAGTTTAAAGAGTAGCAAAAAACAGAAGAAAATTTTATATGCAAGCCAACGTCCATGTCTTTAAAAACCAGAAAAAGGTTAAAAGTGCAGAAATCATGCTTTTGTAGAAGCTGTTGTTTTCCATTGTCTCAGCGGTGAAATTCAATCTTTTGGCTGTTATTTTGACAAAAGGTGACTGAAAAACGGTTCACGAACTTGAACTACTGGTATCCATAGCTCGGCGTATTATTAGGAGACTGGGATCCCAGAGAAGCACAGAAATGTAGCAGATGCAGTTGGAGCGGCAAGAAGTGTAATTGCAAGACTGTGGAATTGATTACAATAATTTGGGCAGTTTCGACATCGACCAGGTCAAGGTCGCCTACGTGATAACACAACAAATAATGACCGATAAATCCTGTCAACAGCTCATCAAGACAGAACAGCCAATATAACTCAGATTCAAAAACAAAAATACGAAAAATTTCAAGCCAAACAAACCCTTAAAAAAGATTCATGTGAGTTGTCTGTATGCATGTAAGCCAATGGTGTGTATTCCGCTGACCACAAGACACGTACGACCAGAAGAAAATTGACTTTTCAACTTCGAGATTGTACACATAGTGAGTGGATTCAAATGCTGTTTACGGAAGAGTCCCGATTAAGTTTAGAGTGTGACATCAACTGGTACGCCGTGTATTTTTGTATGGCAAGAAAGGTGTATTCGAAATAAATATATTTTCGTTCAGGAAAGATCACATTTCAGACGGAGTGGTTTGATGGTATGGGCAGGTATCAAAGGTATGCAGACGAGATCCTGAGATCACTTGTGCTTTAAGCTGCTACCATTGGAGCCATTTCTTTCTTTAAATTAATAATAATGCCATTGCTCATACAGCTAGTCTTGTGGAAAATTTTCTTGGAGTTGAAACAATTCAACTAGCATGTTCTCCTGATCTTAATTCAATCAGGCATGTTTAGTTAACACTCCGACGACGCGTTACTGCTAGACCAAGACCTCCTGTTATTTGGAGAACAGGAAGAGAGGACTTTGTCAAGAGAAGAAGAGCATTCCTCAAACCTCATCGATAACTTCCTCGCATCCATGCAAAACAGGTATGTGGTAGTCTTAGCAGTTTGAGGGAATCTCACACTACACTAAACATCCTGTATCACATTTCTAAATAATCACTTTTTTGTCATTTACACGTAACTAAATTGTTGCCCTGAAGCATCATTTTATGCTTTTTATATCATTTCGGAGAATTAAAGTTCCCATTCAATAATTTTTTGCTTATTTTTGTCTGTATTGCATTTTGTCACACCTGTATTCTCCATTTTATGGCCGTGCATGTCTATCACGCAACGGATTCTTCACCATTTTGCTTGATCCCTTAATTTTTTTGAGCTGTGTACATTTGCTTCTGAAAAAAGCCCGATTTCAGAAAATAAAAAAAAAAAGAAACGAGCCTTACAGTTGTCGCATACGATGTATAACATCTGACATGTTATCGTGGTAAATTCGCTATAGCAACTTAAATCCTGAAAAAAAGGAATCGAGTATGATTGGAAATAATTTTCTATAGAATAATTATATCGTTAATGAAAATTTTATTTAATTAACAAAAGGAGTAATGCAATTTTTTATCAAAAATAATTATTCCTGTTCAATTTGGGGAAGAGCGGTAATGATAACTTATGATAAATAAAATATGACACATATACTTGTGACTTCAAAGTATTTAAAAACCATTGAAAAATAGCGTCAATAACAGTACCACTGTTAGTTGTCGAAACATTTCGATTGGTGTTCATTTCGAGCTTGAGTTCATCATTCAAAAAAGCTATGAGTGGCTCGGCTTCTAACAAACTGAAGTTAGCTTTAAAATCACCACTCAAAATCATGGGAAGCAATTGATACTTTTTTTTTAAAAAAAAAAGAGCAGAACCACCTTTGGTAAAAGTAAAAAATGCAGAAAATCTTTAATTTTTTGAACCGTTTGATTCGGAGAAATGTATACAACCACCGAAAGCACTGTTTGTCCATTTTCAAATAAGCATTTTGCCGCACATATGTCCCCAATATCTTGACTAACAATACCCAGTCCATTTGTTTGACGATAAGTAATATCCATATATCGAGCCACAACATGTGAGTTGTTCTGTTTACGATAGATCGCAACACCAGCTGGTCTGTGGCCCGGTCGTTTAAATTGTACGCAGAAATCGAAGTCAGGTATCGAAACAGGTTCGTCATTGTCTAACCACGACTCTGTCTAAAGGACTTAGTTTCTTCTCTGATCCTAAAGTGAGAAAACAAAACAAAGATCCCATGGCCGAGACCGCAGGGGGTGGGGGATGGGGCGGAACCCCTTTCGAATGAAGGAGAAAAATAGAACTTCACTGAATAGCGCGCGCTTCCTCAACTTCCTGTTATGCATTTCCGTCCCTTTTCACGAAATCACTCCCACAAATCTCCAGCAATCGAGAGGAAAGATGTTACACATCAATAAAAATGGAAATTATATTACATATATATTTTTAGGAAAAGTATATAAAGTAAATTTTTCTTGTAAAAATATTGTAAGTTAGCTATTGAAAACTGAATAAAATATAGATGGAAATATAATAATTATTAGTAGGTATCTGATAGGTTTTTTAAGCTTATTTTATGTATATATAATTGTATATATTATTTTAAATAAGTCGAAATATGTTACTCTTGTCTTATTAGTACATTTGCTAAGATTTGCGAAGAGTAATAGGAAATAAATTTTAAAAAATAAACTGTAAGCTATAGGTACTTTTACTGAGATAACCTTTTTTGTGTAGTTCTTTTTATTAAAAAAAAAAGAAATCAGAAAAATATTTCACTACTAATATGCTTCTTTTTACAACCAACTCATTTCATCATCAATCATTCTCTGAAAAGTTGCAAATATTTAAAAAAAAACGTAGAAAAGCAGAAGTTGTTGCTACGGCTCAGTGAGTATGTAGAATTATTTTCTGAAATAACTGCCAGTTCCACAAACTTTTCTTAAAATACGTTATATTTAGGAAAATTATTTTAAATTCAAGGAATCTTAAAATTCCTTGAAATATAAGTTACATATTAGTTCAGATAATGAGAATTCTATTTCTTTTTGGTGCTGCCAAAGACGTCTTTACGAAGAAAAATGCACCGTTTGGAGTTGTTTAAGCTGCATTAAGCAAAATTCACGCCGTGTTAGCAAAATTTACATCGCAATTTACAAAACAAGTTAAAACCTACATAGTGGCACGTTTAATCTAAAAGAGGAAGGAGGTAATTAAATTGAAACGAAAACATGCAACACATTTCGATGCAACACACTTGAAAAGTAAAAAAGGGAATAAAAATACGAGCTATTCTAAAAGAGATGTGGTCGACAACAAACAGCAATCGGAAACAGAACGGAAGAACAAGGTCCGGGAAAGTCAGCCATGTGGTACCAGAAGGACAAGCAATAAAAGATTATAGAGGAATCAGATAATGATACAACTCATGTTGTTATTAAGGATTATAAACGATGGCTCGTTGCCAAAAGCTAAACTGAGAAGAAACGTTCTCACAAACAAGTAGAACAATATTTTGAGGAATTAAAGTTATTTGTAACTGACTGAAGGATTCTTTTGTAAACTCAGTAATCTGTTTTCTTGGAATGATAACTTTGACATGATAAGTAACACCCTTAATATATATATGATATTTCCTTATCAAAATTAGCATATAACATATAATTTTATTTTCTTCAAATGGAATAAATATCTGTGGAATATCAGTATTTTAAAGGACTTTATTTTTATTTTTGATTTCTATTTCGCTCAATAACAGCTTCTTATGTTTTATTATGCCAATGTTTCTGAAAAGGTGTGTGTAATTATAAATATAACTTTTATAAAACTGATCTCATTAAGTAATAGAAAATGAATGCTCTTAACTTTATTGAAAAAAAAAATCATTTTTATTTTAGTTAGAAATCAAGAACATTAAAATGGGTTCTATATAAAAGATGTGCATATTGATCTTTTTGAACTTTTCTTATCATAATTCAATACAAGCAGAGCGTATTAAAGTCTTCATCTCTATATTGAAGCCAGATACTTTTAAATGTGATGTGAAAACTTTATGGGACATAGATATTCCTGATTATTTTGCTTTCGTTGCCTTCTTGTTTCAAGTAGTGCATCACTTATTGAACTATCACTAAAGTATTGCTTAGTTCCTTAATTATTTTCCTTTTATCTTTACTGCTATCTTAACGGTATTTTTTATTTATAAAACACACAGATTAATAAACATTTAGAAACTCGATCTCGGCATTTTTCAGATTCAGTACAAACCCTGAAAAACCTCTGGGAAATAAGTATTTAAAATGCAGTACAAAATTGATGTAAGCTTTGTTATCATTTATTAATTTAGATTCATTACTAATTTAAATATACACCCAAAAAGTTTTAAATAGAACTTTGTTTACTGATGAATGCTTTGAAACAATGATTCAAAAACTATCTGGCACCCATACTAGAAGGGAGAGTGAGTGAGGGATTATTAACATCGCACTATTTACACGAGGGAATTTTGGTGACAGATCTCGTAATTTTGAAAGATGGTTAAGTGACGAGGATGTCACCTGAGCTGGTACACTTCTCACCTAACTTCCACACCACACCAACGAGAGGACGTTTGAGCCTCAAGATATTTAACGTGTTTCGGTCCCCTATGCACAGCGGATCTTCAGCGGTACAAAGCTCAAGTTCATGACATGGCAGTCACGTGTACGTTACCTTGACCACTAAGCTACCGTGGCCATACCAGAAGTGAGAAGAATAACAGAGAGGGATGAGAATGCATTGAATTAAAAAAAAGTGTTTTTGTAATTTAAAAATATTATAGGGCCAGTGCTTTTTAAAGAAAATGTACATCCCTATCATCTTCAAGGACTTCAAAATTTAAGGGGACATGGTACGATTTAAGCAAAGAATTTTAATTTAAGGATTTTCAAAATTTTTTTGGTTGCCTCCTATGTGTGTATACTATGTAAAACAGATTTTGTGCTCAAAATTTCGTAAACCGCTAGCCATTAAATTTTTTAAAGAAAAAAGCTTAAATTATTTGTAGTGATTTTAAAATGCTACTTCTACAAAAAATTACGTACACGAGAGCGAAATTTTATTTACAAGTACATCAAACCATGCATAACAAAAGTTGGTATGAGTTTTGCGATAACATGATTGGTATTCGTGCAATACTTCTTTTTATGAATGCCTATCAAAAATTCCTTAAAAAAATTATAAATTCTGAGTTCAGTTATTTTTAAAAAAATGAGTATTGCTTTGATTCAAAAATGCATGCCAGCTTTTGTTACATGTACTGTTAGCAGTAGGCAAAAAAAATTCAAATCATTAGGCACATTAGAAAAAAAAAGCTTTAGCATTTTAAATGAATACAAACTCGTTATTTTATCTTTCTGAGATAAGTAAATTTAAAGTTTTGATTTTCCGCAGGGAAGTGAACAAAAACGAACGCAAAAGCTATCATAATTCTACGTTTTTTAAGTTTCGAGCTTTTAAATTTTCTGAGGTTATAGAAAAGTATATAAAGAATAATTTAGTCTAAAAAAATTAGATTTGATTTTTCGACCGATGTTTGTCAATTGAATCGTACTGTATTTTTTCTCAGCACATTTTATTAATTACGATGGTGTTCTGTCCTGCTACAGGACGTACAACCAAAATTATCAGCATTTGAACAGTTTACTACAGATAAGGATCATCACATATAATGAAAAAATAACTGTGTACAATATTAATATGTGGATCACATGTTAAATTTAAAAGCAACATGTTCAAGAAGTCACCAGGAATTTTTTTTTTTGTAAATGTGTTGATAAGGATAATCCGTGACCACTTAAGCCGATCTGTTCCCTTACCACCTTAACTGATTAGAAGTTAAGTAACTTCATCTAGGAGAAGGCATTGCCAATAATATTATCAGTTGTAACTGCAAATCAATAAGCTATTACATGGTTCCAACACGGCAAAGAGCCAGATTATTATGACAGGAATGTGCAAAACTACCCAGAAATTACCTTTCACAACAGATGCGATGACCATCGAGGGATCGTATCTTTGCCCTAGGCGGGGAGGTGATATCTTGAATATGGAAATAATGTTGCAAATTTCAAACTGATCTGTAACTGAGTGTGTCGTAGCTATAATCAATCAAAGCATAAATAGCTAAGACATTCTTGCCTTATAGCATTTGGTGATAACATACTTCTGCTCTCAGCAATGCTCGCGGAGAACTCATCAAGGTTATAATTTATTATTAATAACTTAATTGATATAATCTTCCCGTGGTTTTATTATTTTGGAATAAATACTGTCACGACATATCAACCACTATATAGTGATCTGAGGGATTTAAAGTTTCCATACCTGCCATTCTTTTTCAGCCATATTCAAATTAGGTGAAGTGTGGAAGAAACTTCGACCTTCAGGATACCTCCACTTATTTTTGCTAACTGACAGCTTTGATTTATCAAAGCGGAAACCATATTTGAACTTTTCGTATCAAAACCCTGTGCTATTATTAGCAAATACAATTTTTGTGTTGTTATATCTCGCCCAAACACACACCAGCTTCTATCATTCACGCCATTGTAATTTTTCCTAATAAAATAGATCCATAACAGCACGATGGAAGAAGAAATAATAAAAATAAGAAGTTAATCAAAATTGCAAGTAATCCGACAACTCTTCACAGGCGTGGAATCAGGTGACTACAAATTTTGTGAGTTATTTTGTGTTATGTAGAAGTGTGTGATGCGAAATATTCACCAAATAATATGTAATCTTATTTTAGAATTGTTTCTTCAACTGTAGCTAACAATCTACAGCCGTTTCTTTTGCCTCTGTCTCTCCTCTTACCGTCACTAAAACTGTGGAATACTGATAGAATAATAGAAAATATTCCACACAAGAAGTAAACAAAATTTCAATTCCTAATTCCAGTGTAAGCTGAAATAATAATAATTCTCAATCAAAAATTTTGGAAGAATTCAGAACACATCGGTGGGAAGTTGATTCTTTCGAAACATTGCGAAGCAGCTTTTGTAAGCGCATTAACGTTTGCTTTAGTAAACTTAATCCTCCACCTTTGATAAAGATTTTTTAGTCTGATCGAAAATTCCAAAACTAATATTTGAGAATGTATGTTTCATCATACTCATATGATATTCTGATTCAGGATTTTGTATTTAAGGGTTCAATATTGGAGAAAACGTTGAATTTCTGCTATAGTGAGTTCATGCTTGTATGCTAATTATATCCCATTAAAAGAAAATTTATTGGCTTCATTAAGGAGTTTCAAAATAAAGTTACGATTTAAACAAAAGAACTTGTTCATTTACTGCCTGGGATCTATCGTAATATTAAATCCACGTAATATTTAAATACATATATTAAGAAAAATTTGTAAAATATGAAAATAAGTAAATAATAATAAAATAACTCAAAATCAGTTGTTGAAGTATCAAACGAGATTAAAATAAAAGATTTTACAAAATGTTTCAATCTATGTAGAAAATCACGAAACACCGGTGTACATTTGAACGATGATACAACGGCCTGAAGAGAAATGTATCGTTCATGTCGGTTTCCTTAGTGAGATAATAGTTCTTTCTTTCTTTATATGTGTGGTTGCTTGAATTAAATTATACAGCCTATAAGCATTAAGTAAAATAACTGTTGATGCATGTGAATGTATAAGCCGAAATATTTAATAATTTACACTGATACGCACAATTAACCAACAATCTGATAAATCCCGCGATTTAATGCATAAAATTCCACTTTGCGTGAAACCGAAGGTTATTGCAACTTCTAAGCACAAAAATACATGCACGCACACCTATATATGTATATGGAGAGTTTAAAACAGAAATAAAACTATCTAGGTACATTAAAATTGAACAGAATTTACAAAGGAAGATGAATGTGAAACATACAAATTTTGGTTCTTATTTTCTTCACATCTGATAAAACCTGTTGTGGGAGTTCTTGTGGAAAAGAATTGTTGTTGTTTCTATTCGGATAAGATGAAAATCTTAGAAAAAGGAAAAACAGTAGGAAATTAAAAAAAATATTTATTTATTCGTAACGAAGAAAAAATGTAATTTAAATGAAATAACTCACCAATAAATATTCAAGAGGAAGAAAACTTTCAATATATTGGAAAAGTTTTGTGCATTATACAATTTAGTTTCGAGGTCGAAAATAATTCTAGTTCAGTAATGTATAATTTATTGCATATTGTGTCTTAAGGAATTGAATATGAAGTATGAAGAGTGAGAATTTCAATTCAGAGAATTAATGAAAATGTAAAATAAAGAATCATAAAAAAAGTAACAATAACTAGACCCAATTTTATTCCCTATACATTTGAATTTTGTAATTTCAATTTTAATGAGTAGTGATTCATTTACATATGACACTAACAACACGTTACGCCTTAATATTCTTCTCATCCCCTCCTCAAGTAGTATATTTGAATATAATGTATCATTTTCTCTAATGTTAATATTTTATTCGGGTTTTTCTTATAATAAGTGACTTAAGTGAACGACGCGATGGAGAGAAAATAGTTTTGATTTAAATGAAAAAACACAAAGAAACTCGCGCGTTCTTTGCTTTTGACTTTAATTTAAAATTGTATTTCATGTTTACTTCAATATTTTAGTTGCTGTTATAAAATGCACATCCAATTTGACTTTTTGAAACAGTATTTGTAATTTAAAGAAAATATCTCGAAAATCGTAACTTTATATGAGACTTCTTTTTTTTCAGAGCTAAGAATTATTCATGGTTCATTTTCCATATTTCTAATTAACCGTAATGAAGTATAGGAAAGGGATGTTTTCTTGTGTAAAACTTAATCTGTTTTTGAAAAATGCTCTTTGCTATTAAAGCTTAGAAAATATTTTTCTTTAGGGAAACTAAACTTGTAGATTTTAAAATTGCATAATCTTATTTTTTCATATATTTGCTTGCCATTGGAAGTAGAAATTTTGAGATTTCGTATAAAGACATTTAAAATTATTAAGCTGATTATTTATTGAAACGTGTTTGTGATTTTTAAAAATTTATCTATATCAGAAAAGAAATATTAGATTTAAACTCCTTAGAAAGTTAATATTACATTTTTAATTTTGTTTATCCTTCTTTCAAGTACCTAAATATTTCAAATATCGGGGAAATAATAAGTATTTGAAAGCTAATATGATATATATATATATATATATACATATATATATATAAATTAAATTTTATTTTTAGTGAGGAATAAATACCAACTCTAATTTCTGGGTTTTAAGCTCCTATCAACTAATTTTTATATCAATAAAATTTTTCGAAAGTTAAAATCCTTTTTGATTTTGTGTGAGAGCCAAGCTATTTGTAACTGATATTTTAACTGACTGGCCAAAAAGAAGTTTCAACGATTTCAACAATCGAAAATTTGTTCATAAAGAGTTTTACTTCCAAAAACTAACAAAGTGCCGATTCAGTGTGTAAAAACAAACCGTTACAATAACTTCAAAAATGTTTAAAAAACAAATATATATAAATATATATATATATATATATATATATATATATATATTTGTCTCTCTCTTGTAGATAAATTTTGATTATATATATATATCCTATAGAAAATATAAACTAAAATGTAATAAAATTATAAGTTATAATTAGGAAAATAAGACTTGAGACTAGGAAACAAGCTTCCAAGTGCTGCAGGAAATAGAAAATCAAAATCTTAAAAAACAAGACTTGTTACTTAAATAGTAAAAGTTTAATTTAAGATTGCACAGAAAAGTTTAAAGTTCCTGAAAGTAACCAACTCTTAGCCAATATGTTGCATTCCTTCTACCATAATTCATAACCAGTTTTGAAACAGACGTAAAAGGGCATAGCAGGGACTCCTTCTGGTCCCTGTCGTCTACCGCATACATGACGCACCTGAGAAGAGACATTGTGGTGGTTCAAACCAAACACTCATATCAAGTTAAACAGATCGTCTCCGAAAGTACGTTTTCAATTCAGATTCAGCAGAAACTTAAATTTCATTTACATCCTGACGGGGAAGACATTGTAATTGTTATTCTTAACGTTGTTGTGTGTGCTGTTTCTTATGCCACCTGGTCTCTCGAATGTGTCAGATGTAGACCCACGGAATTACTCATGGCAAGGGGTAGATGTACGCCTTTCGTTAGCCGTAGCCTTGATCACCATGTAGGTGACAGTACGATTTAACTCAGTTCCATCCCAATTCTGAGGGATCCCTGGAGTGCTCAGAGACGTCCCTTCTCTTTTCCTCCTCCACAACCACACGAGAGGCCTTGCGGCTCGACGGCTATTTAGAGTACCTCCATGCCGCGAAGGCACTATACATTTACAAGCATCCATGCCTTCTCCAGGATACGAACCCAGGTCTTACGGCACAGCAGTCAGTGTCACTAACCACTATACTGGATGGGTGACTCTTAATACTGTGATTATATTTCTTAATCAAAGATTTTTGCGCCTTTTGCTATTATACTAGCAGTTCTTTTGATACCGTAGAAAATAATGTAAAAAAATTCTCATTAATGCATGTAAAATATAGTATTAAGTATTGTACATTACTTAATATTTTAGTTTTACAATATATTTTAGGTAAAGCGATATTGAGTAAGCATTGTTACCTTTTAACATTGATATCTTATTGATTGTAGCATTTCCTTCTAATACACAATTTTTATGCAATTATATTCAAAATCAAACAATTTATTGGATTTTTTTTACTTATGCTTATATTCTGTGTTAAAGAAGTATTCTGCACATTTATCTTATATTTAACCTTTTAAAACTCATTTCTATTTAAATATACTTAATTAATATTTAAATATTCATTTCTATTAAATAAACTTAAATCAATATTAAATGTTATAAATTGCAACTATCTGATTTTAAAGCTCTTTGTATTATTTGTTTACTCATTTCTATTTTTCTGACTTTTTCTATTTAAAGCTAAAATAAATTTTAAAATTCAAATGAACAATGATTAATTTAGTTTATCATTACGTTATTTTTAAGGGGCATAGCATTTGTTAATAAATTTTGCACTAGTCTGGAGGCTTCCAAATTTTTAAGACCCTTACAATAAAAAGAGCCCCAGACTTTTACCTTTTTCCTTAGAAGTTAATTATTCTAAATAATAAAAAATTATTGCTTTTATTATCTATATCTAATCTGCCTGATTTTTAAATATATTAACATATTCAAAATAGACATTTAATAATATGAATATAGCCATTAAATCAATAAAACATAAAAAATATTGCTATGGCTGAGGCTGGTTATATTTTAACAATCCATGAGTATCAGTCGTTTTCTGTGTAGGACGATGCATTTTTAGACGGTAAATTAGCTATAGCATTGAATCCTATCTTAGTCAAATGTAATTGAAGAAATACAATTAAAAATACCTGCACTTTTGACCACAATCCAAAAGAGAGAGTTGGTATAGTTTTTTTGAAGCCAGAATCTATAAGATTAAAATAATAAAAAAAACTATACTCACATAAAATGTTTACTGATTAAAATAGTATATATTTTTGAAGTATTTTTGTATTAATTTTTTAACACACCCCCACATGTATCCTCGACCACGACCACAATTCTTGAAAGTCAACGCCCCCATTCCTTTTAATCCCTCTACCTTTTCATGAAGCCTTGTTATGTCCATTAAGGGGGGGGGGATAACGCCCACGTTGAAAAGCTATTCAATAAGCCTTTAAAATTATCGATGTATTTGAAATGATTAAATAAAGGATGTTATGTTTTATTAAAATTTGCAACCTCTTAACTTAATTGAAGCTTCTAAAATTTTATCTCCTAACTGAATCAATTCTTTTTCAATAGAGAGAGAGAGAGAGAGAGAGAGATTTCATTTAATTTTCATAAAGAGTTTTATTTCGAGATACAGAAAAATTGAATGAATTATAAAAATTTAAGTAACTTCATGATTAATTACGTTTAACGGACAAAAATAATTCCTGAATTTCCACGTTAATCGGTAAATTGAATTTTATTCTTTATTTTGAAGATTATTTTACAAAGACAAATAAAATTTTCTTAAGAATATACTCTGTTCATCTTTTTCTTGCATATATTCATAAATTTCCAACGTTATACATAAGATGGTGCAATTCATCATGTTTGAAGAAACTTTGAGAGAGTTTATGGTAATATTTCATGGATGACAGGATTATCAATATTCAGGTTTTTATAGTGGGCCTTTTATTAAATTTGATACAATGTGCCTTTTCGTTCTTAGGGATGCCTTTTAAAATTGATGTCTTTTCTGTTGTGACATCTTGGTATGTTTAATGACATTCAAATTCAATATATTATTTAGATAGATTTTTTGGATCATAAAAATTCTCTGTCAACCGGATATTTTTTTAAAACATATTTGAACAGATTTTTTTTTTACAGTATCGGATTCTGTTTTTCTTTTTTACGGAGTTTAATGGGCTGAAGAAAAATCTCAATATCTCCTATTAATTGTTGCCGTTCTCCCTGTATTGAAAAATCAAAATCTACAGAACTTAATTTATAGTTTTTACTTGCTGACATCTTGCTCGTATTACATAAAAATAAACTGTTAACATCTAAAGAATGTCGTACTGTATTACGAGAGTACGGTTCCTCGATGGAAGAGTTTCGCAATAATTTGTGGAAATATTTACTTTTTGGGTGTAATGTAGTAGGAAAACTATTCAAATATATTAAAAAGTAAAACATTTATTTCCAAATCATTAGAATTAATTATGAAGGCTTTAAATGTTTTTTACTAAGCAAACAAGCTAGCTAACTCATGGTCTACACAATTCAAAACATTTTGATGATAAAGTGAAATCAACAGACTAATAAATTCGGATGACTTTTACAACTAAATTTTATCGATTAATGTAAGAATTATTACTCAGTTACAGTTAAATTAAATTTACAACTATTAATCAAAATAACAAATGTACAGAAATAAATTGTGAAATCAATAATTTTTCTTAAACTATATTTAATGTTGTTTACTTCACACTACTACTTTACGAATCGAATTTTATTACTCTTATTCTCAGCTTTTTTTTTTTTTACAAGGGTTAGCCAAAATTAGCTCTTGTGTCAAATACTCTCCCATATACCCTCCTCCCTACTTTCTATTTTCGTTTGTGGCGAGTTTTTCAGTAAAACATAGGACATTATTCCTTTTTTCTAAATGTGTTGTAAAAGACATCTGTTCTGATGTAAGAAAAATATATTATTGACCAATCTATTTTTGAAAAATCGATTTCTGATTTCTATTCAGTGAGTTTATTTCAATATCTTGAGAAACTAAATTTAAAATTGCTTACAAAGTTTTTATGAAAAAAAAGTTGTATATTATTTATGAAGTTTACCTTCTTTTTAATCATTATGTTGTCATTTCAGATGCTAAAATAAAATTCACTTATAACGTATTAATAGGGGCTTGCAAAATTTCCTGTTTACTATTGCATGCTCTCATTGGTCTATACTCCATGATACGCATTCTATGATGATGAAAAAAAAAAGCTATTTATAATCAGTGGTACACATTTTGCTTTAGTCTTTTACAGGGCTTCGATCGGTAATTTTTTCATTCCGGTATAAATTCCGGTTCAACTAAAGAAAAAAAAAGTTTGGTTCAGTTCCGCTTTCATTCCACCAAAAATATAACAGTTTTTGGTTCAGTTTCAAATGAATAATTTTATTTTCTGTATATTATTATTTGTACTAAAAATATAATTCCAGCAAAAACAAAAAAAATGTAATTCGATAAATATTTAGAATATATTTTAATCTTTTTTAAGTTAGTGCACGAAGTGAATTGATACAATTAACCACCATGTACTATACGAGCGGTGAGCTGGGAGTGAGTGAGTGAATACTAACGTTGCACTGCGTTCAACCACTCGAAGGTTTGGGCGACAGACCTCGTAATTTTGAAAAATGGTCAAATGATGAAGACGAGACCTGAGATGGGGCACCCTCTCTCCTATCTTCCATACAAAAACGGGAAGACATTCGAGCCTCGACATATTTAAAGTGCATCGGCCTCTACTGCTAAGAGGGTTTTCAGCGGTACAGGGCTCTAACTCATAAGATACCGGCTACAAGTCCATTGCCTTGATCAATAGGCTACCGCTGCCGCGATGAGCAGAGAACGGCGAACATTGACATTGTATCCATTATAAAAATCGCATTAGAAAACTAGTTAAAATACTGATAAGTTGGTTACAGTAACAAAATGACTGAAGATATATCTAACCAAAATAAAACGATATTTTTTCGGTTCAGTTCCGACCAAAATAACGGTTTTTTTCGGTTTCCGATTCAGTTCCGGGGTTCGAAGCCCTAGTTTACTAAAAAGCGAATAAGATCATTTAACTATCATTGAAGCTCCTTAAAATTTAATTTATTTGACGCCTTCAATTTCTATTTCACATTAAGTTAGTTCACTTTGCTATGAGAATAAATTTTCTTACAACAAAAAATAGGCTTTCCTTCAACAAATTAATAATATTTATATATTTGCATAGAATGAGCTACCAAATACCGTTAAATACTAGTATAAATGCAATTCACTTCAGATCCATAAATATTTGCACATACAATTCGAGAAAATGAATGTGAGTCCATTATAAAAGTAGAATCAGGTAGAACAAAGAAAGTGTTTTTATTTTTTTATTTTACAAAATATAAAACAATAAGATGAAATTTCCCATAACTTACAACGTGAAGAAATATACTTATAAATTTAACTGGAACTCCGAAAAGCAGACAGAAAAAAAAGCAGAGCAAGTTTTTTGAATATATTTCGTAAAATATACATACATTGTGACGAAAATATTGCTTAGTATGAAACGACATTATTCGCTTTATGCAGCTATACGCAGATCAAGGGATTTTACTTGTAATACCCGGATCATAAAACTTATTACAATTAAGGAACTTGACTTCCTCGTAATTTAGAAGAATTATAAAATCAAAGTTACAAGTAAAATGCTTCGAGTTCACAAAATATCTTTTTATTCTACTTAAGAATAAATCTCCATTTCACAAGAATAAGGCTACATAATTTATTTCTATAATTAGAAGACATAACTGTTTCTCTAACTTTGGATGGAAATTCTAATCCCCTCATAACCGATGTAGAATCCGATGTCTCAAAAGCCCCCTCTACTTTTCCGTATTGCCATTATCCATATTATTTTTAAGACTGAACATGTACACTTCTTAATTGTTTTTAATCGTATGTCTGAAAGTCTTTCGAAAGTTTCTAGAAGGGGTAGCTGATGAAAATGGAAACTGCATATCAAAACATTGAAACCTTAAATGTGCATGGATATTTGTGAAAGATTAAAATCATTGAGAGAATACTTATAAAATATTTTAAGTATCAAAAAATTATATAAATATCAAAAAAAATTTGCTGGGAATTAATTCTGTTTAGCTAAACCTGACTTATAAATGTATGAAGTCCAAGCGAGTTTTTTGCATACAAAAAAATTTATACGCGTTAAAATATTGTACTTTAAAATACTATATAAATAATTTCTTTTTTACTAAGTTTATATGATATAATCGGATTATTTTATTATTTGTGTATATTACATTCTATATATATGATCCATTGTTCTTTCGGGTGCCCAGGAGCCCAGATAAGCTGGACTTAACTAGATTATCTGATTATATATAAATGTCGATCCTCCAGTGCCAAGAGGGCCTGTAGATCTCTACTCAGGGCCCGAAATGAGCTTAAATCGGCACTGTCTCTAGCAAATGCTTGCATAATTTTCAAAAACTGAACATTATTTTTACTTCATAGTCCTTACGTCACTTTAGAGTGATACATTAATAAAGTTCAAATTAATTCTGCACCATATGATTAGTGTAAAATTTATCTCACTAAATTGTTATGTGGGCGCATATATATATATGTATATATATGTGTGTGTGTGTATAAATGTATAATATGTAAAATCAACAGTTATATACTAAAATTAGCAATAAATAGTAACAGACAGTAAAGGTCAGTTTCTACAGACATAGAAGAAAGCATAGGTCAGTATATACAGACATAGAAGACAATATAGGTCAAAAATATAATAAAATAGCTTGAGAAGTACAATAGCAAACTTTTAGCTCTAGAAACTAAGATTGCTGGATTAAATATAGTTTTAGGGCCAGCTAATCTTTTTCTGTATATTTTTCCTGTATATATAGAAGTATGTATAATGGATTAAATTAAGACTTTATTTACGATACATTGTCACTGTAAAAAAAAAAAAAAAACATAGAAGATTACGGTAACGATGTTCTTATTAGACGATCTCACCTTATATAGTCCTTTCACAAAAATTTCAAGAAATACTCACAAGTTTTGTTTTTGTTTTTGCACATTGATTGGTCAGATCCAGTGTTGGTCAATATGAAGAAAAATCGAACGGTTAGTGGATATAATTTTTCTATAACAAACTAGCTTTTCTTTCTTTGTTATTGATCAAAAATTTTAATCTATCTTATTAAACAAAAATTATCTATTTTACTACACATTTTTAAGTTATAATAGCTTCCTCATTTACGTGGAATCATTTTAGCGTTCATGAGGTACCAAAACCCAGATAGTATCACTGCATTGCTTTACGTGAAAACAACTCAGGAGAATGAAGGAAATTAATGATAATGTTATTTAAAAACTGTGTTTTGGTGGTAAAGGAGTTTTTGTATGACTTCCAATTAAAGTGTTTCCACCTCAGTAAAAAGTAAATATATATTTTAGAATATTAAACAGATCTTTATTTAAAATATGCTTTTAAGCACTTTCGATATTTACGCACTATTTACACAGAACCCGCATCAATAGATGGGAAAAAATGAGAAACATGCTTGTTTTAGTTGCTTCATTTTGTAGGATTTTATTCGGTTCTTCCAATTCTATTTTTTCTAGCATTCTTTTAGAAATTTATGCAAATAGGTAGGGACTGAATTGAAGTGCAATTTCTAGTTTTCCTTTATAAGTTTGTTGACTGCACGACCCATAAAAGTTGGCATGACAGACATAAAAGAGATATGAAAGATTAAACTAGCTATATTAGATTAAAATAGAATGCTATTAGAAACAAATTAATAATTTTGATGCATTTGCAATTTAGGTGTGAATTTTTAAAATTAAATTTCATCTTCGGAGTTCACAAGAAGTACAGGCTTAATTTTGTTACATTTTTCAGGCTTAGAGCATAAATACATTTTAAGAGTTAGAAAATCAATTTTTAAATTGTTTAATTCGTTATGGTTTTTTTTATTTGAACATTAATATTTTGGAAGGAAATTAATGGAGAGAATTCATGATTGATTTAAAGCTTTATCCAAACCTATTTGCGTATTAAAACACATATCATCTAATTAAAGCTGTTATGTAATAAATGTTGTTGTTTCTTTAGCTTCTTCGCTCGAACGCAACTCATGCTTTCCTTTACACGAGTAATTTAGACACAGAGGGCACATACGGGTGCGAGGTTTCAACAGAGGTGCCCTCCTTCAGAACCATAAAAGCGGGAAAAGAACTCAGAGTACATGGTAAGTGTTTTTTTTTTAATATTAAAGTTTTTCTATATACATTAAAATGTCACTAACGGATATCAGTTAATAAACGCTCACTTAGAACTTCATTGATAAATTATTCATTTTGTTAATTTTTTCTGTTAAAAAGAAAAAAAAAAAACTTAAACCATTTATTTACAATTAAGAGGAGAATAAATATACATTTGGAAGAAAAAAGTAAAGAAACAAATTTTTAGCTTTTAGTTTATTAAAATTTTAGCTTATTTAAACAAAGAAAAACAGACCATATTTATTAAAAAATAATTTTCAATGTATTCATTATTTGTAATGAAAACTGTAATGACAAAAACATCGTAAAACATTATTATCATCTCAAAAAGAACTCAATCTCTTGTGTTTGACATATTTTTTTTTACTTCAAAGTTAATGAATTCAGTACTCAGTGGACATAAATATTTATACTTAACTGAAATCCTGAATAAATTAATGAATATACATAATTTGAGGATGTAACAAAGCTTTATTTTGTTATATTTTTCTAATAATGTATAATGTTAAAAAACATTGAAGATCATCATGTATATTCATCTAAATGTCAAACCTGATTGTTTTTGAAATATTTTAACCAAATTTTAAAAGAAATTTTTCTAATAAAATAATCAAATATGTGTTACAAGCAGAATAATTTTATGCTCTATAAATAATTACGCTGAAAATCGTTTGCAAAGGTGATTTCTCATTTTAGATTTAAGAAGTTCTAACAAATAAATTCAAAATGGGGAATAAGTGGAAATAGTAGCATATTTTTTATGGAAATTATACCGTAAAAATTATGAAAATAGAATTATTGATATTCGCTAATTACTTATATTTAAGTTACAATTCTTACATCGTACATAATAAGCAAGTGTACAAAACTAAAGCTAAAGCTAATACCTATAAAGAACACTTGCTTTTGTTACCTTTCGAATCATCTTAAATATAGTGTAACATTACAGAAATCCAACAAATCAGTAAGGTGTTCTCATAAACATTTTTACAGTAATACCAAAGGATGGCCCCAGAATTTTTGGTGTTCAAAAGACTTACAGGATTGGTGATTTAGTTAACATGACTTGTCTGTTTGGACCATCAAAACCTCCTGCTCAAATCACTTGGTACATCAATGGAGAAGAGGTAATTATTTTCTCTTAATATTTTGTCTTTATTTTATTGCATAAAGTAGTCGTTACGTTTGATTACATTCTTGAATTTCAAATGTTTTAAGACACCAAGCAATCCAAAAATAGCTATTTGTCAGAATTTTGCTGTGGTTGTCATTTTTCTTACTAAAAGTATATACGAGTATTTACGATATTATACTTTTCTTTTCATTGTTATTTTAACTAGAGTTCAATTGTTGAAAATTCGTGTTGTGTTTCGGATTGGGTGAACAATTTTCTATCTTAATATTATGAATAAAATTTATATTTTTATTTTAAGTAAATGCTTATGTTCCATCAATTGGATTTTAGCAACAGTAATATTGCTACCCATGCACATGCTATTTTTCTGCAGAACTGCACCAAGGAAAACTTTTGAGTTTCGTTTTAAAATTCTTTCTATATTGTTATAATCTGAAAGTTCCTCTCAAAATCAATTCTCTACAGATTAAAATAAATTTTTTAATCATGTAAGTTCATTTACTTTTTTTAAAAAAAAATATCAAAACAGTAAAATTCAAACAATTTTATACTACTGAAATTATATTAAGGAATTATGCTATATATATATACATACAAGGGTGATCAAATGAAAAGTACGAAACGACATAAAAATGAAACAGTTAAATATTTGCATATTCGCCAAGGGAGAATGTAGCGAGACAGCTCGGGATGCCATTGGAGACTCTGACTGGGATCGGATCATGCGCGGGTGCCGCATGCGCAGGAGAGAGCAAAGCTCTTATAAAAAGCGGCGTCCAAATGATGCGAGCACAGAATTACTCGAGCACAGAAAAAGTATTCACTCCGATGTGTACTGTGAGACACTCCGACGCCTACGCAGGTCCATCAAGAACAAAAGACCGGGCTGCTCACGGAGGTGTGGTTCTGCTCCATGACAACGCGCGTCCACACGTCTCCAGAGTCAAATAAATGGAACTGGACAAGTTCCAATGGGAGACGTTGGACCATCCGTCCTACAGTCCGGACATGTCCCCTGCGATTTCCATGTGTTGGTCCACTGAAGAAACACCTGAAAGAAAGCGCTTCAACTCGGACGACGTACTCAAGGACACTGTGAAGGACTGGGTCTCGTCACAGCCACAGGAATTCTGGGAACAAGGAATCCTGCGGCTTGTTCATCAGTGGATCGTTGTGCTCAGGCCTATGGTGTATATTTTGAATAAAGTCTATATTTGTACCCACCGTGTCGTTTCGTACCTTTTCATTTGATCACCCCTTGTATATATATATATATATATATATACTAAGACTGTTTTTGCTAGATGAATAGAGACTGCACTAGATGAGAAGCACAGTTCCATACAAAAAGGTGTCTCAATTTTCTTGAAAACTTTCAAAACATTGCAATTCATACATTTCATTTTATATTGTTTTTAAAAACTCAAAAAAATTCTCCAAATAATTGTTTTTCCCTTCTAAACATGCAAATGGATAACTTATTTAGCACTATGATGTAGAAGCAAACACATTTTATATTGAAAAAAATGGGTAAACTCTGATGAAAAGAATAGTATTATAAAATATACTGCTCTCTATAGGTCAGCGAAGCCTGCATATGTTAATGTTAGAATACTTTTTTGTATCTAAAAAAACATTATAAATTCATGTCCATTTCTTTAATACTAAGCGAAGACAGCCTTAATTTATTATAGAGTAATGTAATTAGTTGCAATGTGTCAACATGGAGAGAAAATTCTTCTGCTATGTGAAAACAGAATATATAAATTATTTCAATTTAATGGAAACTTTCCACATTATATACACTAGAAAACATTAAAATTTAAGGAATTTATAAATAAAACATAATGGGCTAGTCGAAAAGAGATAAAAAGTCTCCTCTCATTTGCTTCAGAAAAAAATATTTTGAATAGTTTTTAAATATTACTTAAAAATGCATAAATACGAATATATAATTCAACTAATATTCATATCACAAGGTAGTCTTCCCACAGTTAATTAATATATTCAGAGTGTTTCAATACTTTTATGTTGTTAACCCCTTAAGTTGCGTATATATCCGTCTCACTTAACCGGTGCGTTATGTGTCCTTGACGTATATATACGTCCTTCCAAAATACGATCCTTTTCTTTGTGCAGCTATCAGTAAAACTATTCTGAAGTCTTCGGAATATAACGAAATGACTTTCACAGTGTTTACGAAGGATTTACTTATTCAGAGAAAAATTTGTTTACTTGCGCCATTTCTTCCCTTTCATTCCCCATTACACCGCCGAATACGCTCGCCTATGTGAAAAACGGCGGCTCTTGAAGTGAATCGCATAACTTTTTATCGGTAGTTAAGGGTTTATATATGTTTATGATATACAATATTCCCAAAAGTCAACGAAGTAAATTACTCTGTTATGAAAAATTAAACACTTGCGATTTTTAAGCAAGATATAACACTAAAATACATTTTTTGCTTGGGCAGTATTGGATACAAAATATAGTTTGATATAAGATTAAATTTCCTTTGAGCTCTTCTGACGCAGCAAACTATTCATTATAAATTTATGAAACAAATTTACGGGTAAAAACAACCTTTTCTTTCATAGGCCCCGCAATCTTATGTTTACCATAACCATCCGTCTGCTGACCAGGAGGAAGACCTACTGATAAGCGAGTCGCGACTTAGTTTCGCTTTAGAGCCTCCACGCCTTTGGCAAGGATCCCTCTCTGTACGATGTATCGCTTCTCTTTCTCAAGTGCACGCCACCAGCAGTCTGGAACTTATAGTTGGAGAAGGGACCTCGGGAGCCGAATTTCAAAGAAGTAAGTTCCAAAAACAGACATAAAACGGCGGTTTCTTTCGGACATTGATTACATTTTTTTGCTTTGTTTTACGACCAATGGGAATTTCGAACTTTCTTTAAAGCCTTTTCCAGTGGTGCTATAAATAACATTACTCAGAGTTCAATAAAAATCAGTGTTTCAGTGTTTGAATTCGATACGTGCCGTTTGTTATTTCGTTAAAAAACTATAATTCTTAAGTTCGTGAACTTAAGCACTATAAACGTTTGAAAGAAGATTCAAAAAATAACATAGCGATAGTTTTAGAGAATCGCATTCGAAACCTTTTTGAAAGAGGATGTTTCTTAGTCCAACAATGTTGATACAATACAAATATTTTTTAGTCTACTTTCACAATTTCATTATCTCTTACATGTATATATATAGTTTAACTTCAGGCAGTAAGTAGAAATTTAAACTTGGTAGAATAAATTTAAAAAATAACTTATTTCATAAACAGAAATTCAGCTACGATAAAAGCAAATCCAATAGAAATCCCAGTATTTAATTAAATCAGTTCGGACTAAGAACTGAATTGAAAATTGAAACATGCCTTAAAATGTTTTCCTCATAAAATGGCAGAGGAACAAAGAGTATTAAAAAGGTAAAAATTAAAAAAAAAAAGAAACATACTAAGGGGACTCAAAGGTGTTAATTTTGTCTCGAGAGCTGAAAATATAAACAATTTTCGATTAAATGCAATTCTTTGAGGGATTAAATGTAAATAATTCAATTCTTAAAGACATTATTTAAAAAAGAATGGGGCTTCAAAAAAGTGTAAAATGATTGAAATATAATCATAATTTAAAAAAAAATATAAGCATATGAAAATAAGAAATATATCTGTAAGAAATATTAATTAAGTTTTGCGTTGCGCATATTTTCTAAAATATTAGCTCTAATAACAAGAACTTATTTGATTTATAAAGTCAAATATATCCTCTCTTATTACACTGTTACTATTTTTATATAAATAGAATAATAAATTATATTTTTTATAAAATAAAATGAATCACATTTTAAATTTTTTTAAAAAAAATTTCCTTATTTTTCAATTACAAAAGGTATAAAATATTAAAATTAGATACGGTTTTTAAAGAGAATGGAACATTTTATAATTCTATTAAGTTTTATATATCAAAGTCTACTAGTTTAAAAATAGCATGCACAACGTAAAATTTACAAAATATTTATTACAGAAATGTTTCTTATTTTCATATGCTTATAATTTTTAAAATTATGATTTCATTTTAAATATTTTGCACTTTTTTTAAACCTCATTCTTTTATAAATAATATGTGAAAAAAATCGATCTATTTAATTTTAATTTTCAAAAAATTATATCTACTTGAAAATTGTTTATATTTTCAGCTCTCGAGACAAAATTAACACCCCGAGACCCTTAACACACACACACACACACACACACGCACGCACATATATATATACAATAAAAGGAATGATGGATAGGTTTAAATATCCCCCAATTGAGAAGGAGCTCGAATAGATAACTAAGAATACGGGATCTTTCATAATAATTTAAAGTAAGATATTGACTTAGGGCAGTGAAAAAGGGTTAAACTTGCTTTCAAGTTCCTAACCTTACCCTTCAGCAGAAAAATTATACAAGAAAATAATAAGGAACATAAACTAAAATGGAAAATCACTTGGGCTTAAAATGTGCACGAATATTTAAGTAATATGCAATTAAAAAATTAAAACCTTTTGTGAAATAATAATATTATATAAATTAAATATTAGCAAAAATAATACAATTAAAAAAAATTTTTAAAAAAATACCAAAAATTTCGAACATCTAAAATAAAAATAATTGAACCAGAAAGCTAATGAAGTAAAACGTGTAGTGTGTTGAAATGTCAATTAGCAAGAGGAAAAACATAGCTATGACGCCATCTGTATTACGTGTTTGTTCACACACAAACAATTGCAATTTATTTTACATACTAAATTTTGGAACAGTAACTATTTAAACTCTGTAAACTGATTTAGGTATTTTATTTTTTCAAGAATGTCATTATCAGTTATAATTAAATAAGTTTAACACAACATTCTTGGTTTTAAGTATTATAATAACTTATAACTTCAAATATTTTCCTTAAAAATCATCTACCAGGAACACATTACAATTATCAAAACTCATTATTGAATAATTTTACAATACGACTATTAAATTTAATTTATTTAAACAAATTAACTATTTGACTAATAATACTTTGTAACAGTTTATTTTATTTTTATAGAATGGTTTATAAGGGTATTAAGATAAACTCCTTAATTATTCCTTAAATGTATCGTATCACGCAAGCACACGAAAATGGAACTTCAATAGCGAAAAAAAATTAGAATGGTTTGAGTAAATACATATTTAACATCAAGGCCTTCAAGAGTTGTTTTAATTGATTTATAATTTAGTTGCTGTTTAAACAAGAATCATCATTATGCTTAAAAACTTCGCTCTATGAAGGAAATCCATCAACCTGTAATTACTATCAAAAACGTTATCGAATAAAGTGAAGGAGTCTGAAAAATGCAATTGAATCTCTTTCTTCCTGTGTTTCGAACTTAAGTACTTTTCTGTAAACAATTAAAAAATAATAATTAAGAAGCTTATATCTTCTTTTTAATTTTTCTCATACTTAACGAAATTTTGTTTTGAATGGACTCTCAGTAGAAAAAAATGCTTAATGCTTCGACTGTTATTTACTGTTTTGCAGAAATTAGAATACTTAATCGGAAAGGCTTATTGGAAAGCTTTTAGCATCTTTTCTGTAAAGGCTTTTAATAGCCTCTTTGTCATCGTCTTTATTATTCACTATTGCCTTTTTTACTCCGGGTAAATATCTGTTTTCCAAAATAATAAATAAAAGAGGAAAGTTAAAATATCTCATAAATTTTATTTAAGAAGATAATTTCTGAGATTTATAAGTTACAAGTAGCAAGTATAGCATGATTCAATAAAGTAACATTAAAAATCAATATCAAATAGTAAAAAATAAAAATATATAAATAATAGATACCTTTTATGCAAAGTAATGTACAATTATATTATCTTAGTTTGGTTGACAGTGAAAGCAACTTTTAAATACTAAGAATAAATTTCTGTCTAAATTAAAAATATAGGCTTTACCCCTAATATTTCACTAGGATATTCTTAGTTAAAAAAGTCATTAAGATTTTTATTTTCTTATTACAAATTTTCTGTTTGTTTCATATTTTTAAATTTTATTTTAGTAAATTATCGACAAATGTTAAGTTTTACTAAGCATATTTTTAGGGTAAATATTAATTGGACTGGTTTTACAAGGGTGTAGTGTTTTATATAAGGCATCATTATGCAAATTATAAAATTGAAGCTATAATTTTTAGACAATTTTGCATTTAGCGATACACAAATCAAGGGAACCACTAAAACATATTTTATTAAAATATCATAAAAGGAAAGAAGAAACAGAATAATTTTTTAAAAAAATATGTACGTGTGTGTGTATGCAGTTTAAGTGCTTTACTTCTAAGAGACTACAAAGTAGTAATACAGCAAGGTATCAGCTTTTATAAAGTCACAAAAGTTAAATTTTTGTGAAAAAGTTAATAATAATGTGGAAATAAATTTACGAGTTAATTTTCATAAGTCCTTTGTGGGATTCTCCTTGTTTGCACTACGCGCTATTTTTTATTACCTTATTTAGTTCTAGATAAGTCCAGTGGGGCCGAAATGCCAAGTTTAATAAATAAGGTTATTTATTTGAGTCTAGAATAAAATTTGTAATTTTAATTTTGAATAATTATAAATCTAATACATGAATCTATTAAATGTATTTTTCAGAATTTTTTCATAAATGCACTTGTGCTTAGAATTTCATCCAAAAAATCTTTGAACTTATTATTTTTTAAATCAATACTTTAAGAGTTTTACGATACTTCACTCTAAAATTTAAAAAAAGGAAATTTTTTAAAAGCATGACGCATTTTTTTTTAAAATTCATCAAACTTAAAATTTGATTTCTCTTTCTCAAAAACCCTATGTCAAACAATAAATCAAAAATAATTTTTTCTAATAAAAGTTTTAAAATAAAATTTTTAAATCATTTGAATTAATTGTTCCTATAATAGTAATTTTGTTTATTAAGTAATTTGTATCATTTTTTCTGCAACCTGTAGTAAAAGACTAATAACGCACACTGACGGAGTTTTAAAATTAGATAAAATTTTATTTTTGTTTTTTAGTTCTTCACGTTCCTCCTGGGCAAGAAGGTCCCGTTATAACTGGTGGCTTACCACGTTACTATGTTGGAGATATCGTTGACGTGAACTGTTCTTCAGCAAGATCTCTTGACCTACCACAACTGGAATGGCATATTAATGACGAAGTCGTAAGGACATTCTTTCTTAAAATTTAATAAAACATCATATAAAAATATTTTATAGAAAATTTTTCTAGCCTATTGATGGTTGTCGAACGCCAATATGCTCGGTAAGCAGTTAGTTTTCATTTGTTTTTCATTTGCATAAGGCAATCTGAATGGTAAGTCCATTTTTTATTTTATTACTTATGTTTAAAAAGACAACCGGTTATAGGATTCCCGCGAAGCGTGTTATGAAACTCACGAAGAATGAAATTTGAATTATAAAAATCTTAGATTGTGATGAAAGAACTAGCCTAAAAATACTCTACATTTACAAACTAGTATAAACATGTTTTTTAATCGTACCGTACTTAATCACGTAATTGAAATGTAAGTATTTAATGTATTAAAATATGAACAATATAATTCATATATTGAGAATAAGTTTAGAGCAAAATAGTTGTGCTAATTAACATATTGTATATAAAAATAGGTTAAATGCATCAAATACCATCGAGGTGACTTAATCTTTGGAAAATATAATTCATTTTCAGATTAAATCCTTAACATTTATGTACCGGCTGATATATTTCAGGCATAGCTGTCTGTCGAGGTTAACCATCCATTTGAGTGCTAAGACTGATGTTTTTATAAATATTTTCCAAAATTATTTAAAATTCTAAGACAAAGATATCTCGACATGTATCACCATTTTCAGACAAACCTTCTTTCTTTCTCTCCCTCTCTCTTTTTCTTAAATTACTTTTTTATTCCGTGCATTTTTATAATAGTATATCAAATTTTTAAGATTAATAAATAAGAAGTAAGAAAACAAAAATTAAATATTTAGCATCTATATTACAAATGATACTTAAATGAAAATCATCAGCTTTTCTTCTGAACTCATTCAGTATAACTAATGACAAGTATTTTACATCAGTCTCTCTTTTTAATCCATATATTAAAAGTATAAATTAATTAACTCTTTAAAGTTGAAATAGCTTACCACACGAAATATATATTAGTAGTATTAAAAAAAGCGTTTATAATTTTTTTTGGGTATAAGAGAGTGCGTTATTTTTCTCGTATATATACAGTGTTCTTATTCTTACAGATTGCACAACTTCAATAAATTTCTTACAAGACTCGACAGAGAAAGAGACTTATATAATAATAGAATTTTAATTATACATTTACTACAAGTTGATATTCTCATCCTAAGACATTTTACAAATAAAATTTTTTTAAAGAAAACATAATGTTTCCTTGGTTGTCCCATTAAGATAGGATTCGTTGGCTTTCATAGCTTTTAGGCCAGAAGTTCATTTTAGTCTACTAAATGCATCTAGCCTATCTATTAATCCATTTGAAGTATTTTCTTCCACAGGTTAGACCCGAGTTCTTGACTCCTTATCCACCTACTCATTATCCGGATGGCTTGTCTTCGACAAAATTGGGACTCCGATTTCGTGTGTTACCAGAGCATCTACGTGGAGACGAGATGAGACTGAAGTGCACAGCTACTCTGTCCTACACCATCACCAGGACCTCAGCGGAAACATTGTTATTAGGAGATAACCATCGGAGCTCCAGTTTCCATACTTCGGATCGATCAGGCACTGGTAAATAGTCATTGTGTTGGCTACATGTTTTTTTCTGGATAGGTCTTAATTTCTGTTTCAGTTGTGTCAAAAGATCTTATTGATTCAGCTGATTTTTCACAAAGGTGATTAATTAGATTAGGTAGTATGTGTATATAATGAGTGATGCATGGGGATTCTGTTTATGCACACAAAAATTTGATGCTGCAACTAGGACTATTCGAGGGAAAATTATTAGTGATATGTTTGAATTTGAATAAAATAAAAGAACCGCTCCCAAACTTCCTGTTTGAAATGTAGAAGATCTTCACGAATTTAAAAGATAAAAAAATCATGAATTTTTAGATAAAAACGTAAATGTTTCGTGTTTTATACGGGTTTCCGCATCAGTAATATTTAAGTTAAAATGTGAACTGTTATTAATTATATATATATTCCAGATAATTCAATATATATAAACAGACAAAAGGGAACAGATGATATGTTGAGACATTTAATGTATTGTAATATGCATTAAATGTATGAGTGCTGATTTATCCATCGAGCGCTTGGGGTGGGCGCTCAAGGGGCCCGGATAAGCGGGACTTAACCAGATTTTTTTTGTTATAAATTTTGATCCACCAACGCCAAGGGGGTCTATAAGTATTCTACGCTCAGGGCACGAAATGAGCTTAAATCGGCACTGTAATGTATAGTATGTATAAGGTAGTATGCAATTATAGATATCAAGCAAAAAACGTTGCGGAAAGCAGGCCCAGAGGTTAGTTAAGCGAAATAAGCATGATACATGTGTCAAAATCCACATCAGTAATTTCCTTGTAGCAAGATATTCCTGTTCCATCAAGCCTAATAAACATTTCCACCTATTTTATCTTCTTTCTTCCCTTGGGATTAATTTTCCGAATGGTTAACCAATTGTCTCAAGAAATTAGAGATGACTAATAGGTTGGGTCATATGCAAGCTATTTATATAAGAAGGTAAATATCCTTGGAAAAATAATTTAACATAAGAAGGTACAATTTTCATCAAAACTTATTAGACATAAGATAATATGAATCAAAAACACACATAACAGAAAACAATAAACCATCGACCACTACTAGATCTTTTTAGATGTATATTTTGTTTCAGTTATTGCCATAGAAAGAAATAAACAATTCGTAACTAGAATTGTAACTAACTCATCAAACAAATGTTCTAAAAGTAACATCTAGCTAAAACATGCTGCTAAAAGAATTGAAACAAAGTGGAAAAACACAACAACGCATTAAGAACTTTTTCTATAGCTTTTGATGGAAAATAACATTATGCAGGGACACGTTATCATTATTACTCTTTTCTTTTGTTCTAGATATACATTAATTGATTTATTCTTTATTATCGATCAAAGATCAAAATAAAAGTTTCTTATATTAAGGTGGATCTATGCTTCTTCCATTTGAAATCATTGTCACATAGAAATTAGAAAAATAAATCTGTATTCATGTATACTAATATTTCTTAGACTAATAATACCTTGGATGATTTGTTAGTTACCATTTTAAAATAAATAACACATAGTACATGAATAAAAATACCATTATTTTTTTACATATTTTCGCTCGACAAGTGTTATGGTTATCATTTTTTTAATAAAAAATATTTACCAATTTGCTGAAACAATTTTTTTAATTTCTTTTACTCTTTTTTTAGTATTTGGCTGGAATATTTATAATATAATTTCACAGCTGAAAATCATAGCGAAAAGTGATACATTTGTGAGGAGAAAATCACTGGAAATTTAAAAATTATTATATACATTACAGTTAATTTATGCATTTCTTACCTATGGAGCAATATTATTTTATTTAAAAGAATAGTTATTATAGAGTTAAAATTGTCAAGAAACAAACTCGATAAATATCCCAAAAAGTTGTTGCATAATTTTCCGAAATATTCAGGGTGAAATTACAAACTGAGAGAAAAAGACGCTAATCATATAGCTTCAAGATAGTTTATGAAGTTACATCGTGGCATTGTCACGTATCATTGAAGTAATTATACTGACTTTGGTAGAAAAAAAATACATAATTATGTTAGTACCTGATGTAAGACTCTTAATTGCATAACTTTTTCGTACTTTTTGTGAAATCAATACTTTGATTGGCTAATGTATTATTCTTTCTCATCTATTAACTTACTATGTTATACGCCCAGATATGGATTTTAATGAAGCTCTATGTATCATTTGCCGAATCTAATATCTCAATCAATACGTCTGTTCCGATTTCATTTTTTCCCCTATAATACATAAATGAGATATATAGAATTAATTTATTTCGAGTGTTTTCAAGAATTCTACTTTTATCGAGTTCTTACGATACAATATGTTTTTCACATAAAAATATCTATTAAAGAAAAATATGACAAAATGTAAAACTAAAAAGAAAGTTAATAGAGAAAATGTCACAAATATTATATTAGAATTTAAAAATTGCATAAATTAAATTTATAGCAAGGACACTTTTTATCGAGAAAGCTACAGAGATATCAAAAATCCACCACGTAAGTATCATTTAAAAAAAATGAAAACGCAAGTTTTTTTTATTTTATTCCATTAAAGTCGTTCATCTTTTCTCACATTAGTCATCATTGTAACACAACTGTGTATGTTTACATATAATATGAGGAAGAGAAAGTTTTTTTTTAAAAAAGAGGTATAATAGGAAGAAAAAACTGGAAGTCAGAATAAAAACCTATAGAGTTATTCAGATACATTATACACGTATACTCCTTTAACTCCATATAGCCTTCTATCTATCAAACAGATACATAAACAGATATTAGGAATACTTATGTACACTGAGCCGCCTAACTATTATGACCACAAATACAATGTTGGACCACCTTTCACGCTAAATACCACATGAACTCTTCTTGGCATGGACTCTATGAGATGTTGATAGGTGGTATGAGGAATCTGAGACCATATCCAATTAATTGCACTTTTCAATGCCTTCAGAGTGGATGGTACAGGATTGAGCCTTCTGAAGCCTCGTTCGATATCATTCAACTGATTCTCAATTGAATTGAAAACTGGCTTTTGTACAAGCCAATTAAGCAATGTTCAGTCTCTGCCTTGCTCTTTGAATCATTTGTAGACAGTGCCAGTTGTATAACAGATAGCATTGACTTGCTGAAATTATTCATCTCTGGCATGGTACTTTATTAATATAAGAGAATGTACTTGATCTCTGAGATGACACTTAAATACCCTTAGGCATTTAGACACTCTTCAACACGAATCAAAAGATCCTTGCAATGCCAAGAAGATATTTTCTAGCCATAATGCCTCCAGCAACTTGAAGAATTGTGGCAATGGAGGTGAGGCCATGCTTTCATTCTAGTTTCCTCATATTCACACCTTGCCATCTGTATGGTGTAATTGAAAATTTGATTCATTGGACCTCACATGACCATTTTCCAGTGAATAACCAGCACTTTTTCAACCGCTAACAGATATGTTTCAGGAGTGTAATCATGCTTCCCATCTATGTCACAAGTTAAATTTTGCCTCAAAAGTGCATCTTATTCTGCTTCACAGCAATTAAAAAATCTCCCATATTTATGTGTTTTCCACCTTTTTATTTTCATTTTACATCCGAGATACATTTTTTACTATGATTTGCGAAACTGCATAAGTTATTTCAAATAATAATAAACTACCTACTTCCATATTTAATACGTTTTCAGTTACATATTTCATTAACTGTTATTTGTCTTTCATTATTGTTATTTGTTGAATTTTCATTCCAGTTAAATTTCTCCTCGGTCGAAAAACGTTAGTACAATTTTCAACATTTTAATAACCATTTGAAAATATTTTAGACTATTTGCAACATGGACTTATTGATAAGGTGTTATTATAAAAAAGTGTTCAATTTGTTCAAAATTTCAACAGATTCGACATTTTTATTAGTTGAAAATGTAATAATTTTTGGTTTTGCAACTATTGCAGACACTTAGAGGTTAATGCTAACGACTCAATAAATGAACATATGAATAACAGATTTATTACTTAAAATATCATTTAATGGTTGTTATCTCAAAACATATGATGAAATAAACTGCGCATAAAGAAAATCTCGGTTATTTCCATTCCCCCTTAATGTTAAAATGTATATGTTTAAATTACTATAGACTTCAGTAAAAGAGATATTGAACAATTTATTTTGTGATGATAATACAATATTAAGCTTTTGTAACGGTCCCCTAAAAACCTAAATATCAAACTTCGAGGGTCTCATACTCACGATTTTATAACTTACCACCTTTAGTTTTTTTTAACACCACCTTACAAGATGGTTACTTGTCATGATACAAAACATCAAGAAATAACCACAAACATAAATGATCAAGTCAATCACAGTTTACTTAATCACAGACTATTTTTAAATGATGAATTTTTTCAAAAATTGACAAATATTTTTTATGATTTTATTTTTTAAGCCATCTTATTAGCTTTATAAAACTACCAAGTTTTTTTTATTTTCCATTACCTAGCACAAAAACTACAAGCGTTTCAGTAAAAGCAGATGCCATAACTTTACACAAGATATCAAACTTTAAAATACGTTTTACTCGAAATGCATTTTTTTTTCGAAAAGCTCAAACGGGGACAGCAATTGTTCTAAAAAGTGTTTTAAATAATTTGTTAACATTTTTTGTGTATGTTCTGTATAACAGTAGAAGTGTTTTAATCAATCACAGTTTATTACAAAATTTACAGTCCTTTATCTGAATATAATCACTGTTTTTTTTAAGCAATTTCATATAATAACTAAGATAAAGTGCTCTAGTTTTTGTAAAAATTAAATACCTTTTATCCTGAAGGTCATTTAAAAATTAAAAAATTGAGAATTTGTTCATAAACTTTTTGTACAGAAAAGGTTTCCGTTTATGTAATTTTTTGTAAATTTTTACCAATTTTTTCCCATTTTAATAGTAATAATTTGTATTTTTCTTCTTAATTTTAGCCTTTTTTTCTTAAAATGTACTAAATAAACCTAAAAACCACAAAAAAAAATCTCCACATTTCCATTTTTTTTAAAAAAGTTGTCGCCAGTAGTCGGATACCTTAACTAAATGTGATTACTTAACAGTTATGAGAAAGATAAATTAATATGTAAATAATTAAGATTTTATTGATCTGAACTACATGTAGATGTACCAGGGGTACTCAATCTTTTTTCACCGGGTCACAAATATACCACAACTATTTCATGCGGGCCGCAGCATAAAAATTAATAGTGTGTGGAGAAGGAGGGCTACAAGACAAAAACATTTAAAATGTGGACAAAATTGGTCAAGTTTTAACACTCATTTTTGAATTATATTTTAATATTATATTAAACAGCATATCAAACTCTAAAAAAAACAGATTTTATGCATTTTTTACCGAGTTGTAGGGAAAGTTTTGATTTTCTTTTCTCAATGACCCCTACCCTTTTGTTTCCATTCTACTCTGTCATACAAACAAAGCTGCCTTGTATTTTAAAAATTTGATTTTTTTTCTTTTGACAAAGCCCTATTTATTTTTCAATTATTACTATTAGTTCACACTCTCCCTATATATATATATATATATATATATATATATATATACAAGGGATGATCAAATCAAAAGGTACGAAACGACACGGTGGGTACAAATATAGACTTTATTCAAAATATACACCATAGGCCTGAGCACAACGATCCCACTGATGAACAAGCCGCAGGATTCCTTGTTCCCAGAATTCCTGTGGCTGTGACGAGATCCTGTCCTTCACAGTGTCCTTGAGTACGTCGTCCGAGTTGAAGCGCTTTCCTTTCAGGTGTTTCTTCAGTGGACCAAACACATGGAAATCGCCGGGTGACATGTCCGGACTGTAGGACGGAGGGTCCACGTCTCCCATTGGAACTTGTCCAGTTCCATTTGTGTGACTCTGGAGACGTGTGGACGCGCGTTATCATGGAGCAGAACCACACCCTCCGTGAGCAGCCCCGGTCTTTTGTTCTTGATGGACCTGCGTAGGCGTCGGAGTGTCTCACAGTACACATCGGAGTTAATGCTTTTTCTGTGCTCGAGTAATTCTGTGCTCGCATCATTTGGACGCCGCTTTTTATAAGAGCCGTTGCTCTCTCCTGCGCATGCGGGCACCCGCGCATGATCCGATCCCAGTCAGAGTCTCCAATGGCATCCCGAAATGTCTCGCTACATTCTCCCTTGGCGGAATATGCAAATATTTAACTGTTTCATTTTTATGTCGTTTCGTACCTTTTCATTTTTGATCACCCCTTGTATATATATATATATATATATATTGCTCAAATTTTCAATCGTTTATAAAATACCTTCTATTCATCCATTCAAGTTCAAATGCAATTTTTTAAACTTGTAGTGGATGACACCTGATGTTAATAGATTTTTTAAATATTAATTAAATTAAAAATGAATAAATAGTTACAAACAAAAATAATAGTCTAATAGCAAATATAGAAAGCAATGCTGTTCGTGGAGTCCCTGCAGCGCAATGGACTTCTAATCCAAAGGGCGTAGGTTCGAATCCAACCAGAAAATACCTAATTTCTGAGAATGTGATTTTTTTTTACTATATTATTTAATTGGAAAATTTAATTTAATTAATGAATAAATAGCAAAACAAACAAAAATATAGTCGAACACCATAATTAGAAAGGAAAATGGAAAATTGCAAGGAAAATCGCTTTCTATTTTGTCACTTAATATCGTGATTCTTTCATATGTATATGCATATTTATATTGATTGTAACTATTTAATAAAAGTAACTAAAATAAATTTTTTCTTTGTTGACCTAAGTAGGAATTGACTTAATTTTTCCCCCTATTACTTGTTATTTCACACTTTATTTTGTGCAAGATGATAGCAAACGTTTCTCTCTCTCTGTCTCTCTCTCTCTATCTCTGAATTCCAGACTGAAATCACTATTATTCGGTTGAAATTAATTTAGACTTGCTTGGGCATTCAAGCACTTTTTTTGGGGGGGGGGGGATTTTGCTAAAACAAATTATTTATTTCAGAACAAAAGATTATTTCAGAGAGAGAAGGAGGTTTTAATGATTGATAAAAGTAATAAGTATGGATCACAACAGTCTAATATAGAAAAACTTAAACTCATCCTACTAAAAGGAAAAAGACGTTATCTGAAAAATAATTGAATTTCCTTTTGCAATGGGCCAAGACCGGGCAACTCAGAAACGCCCAGTGGCCCACATTCAGCCCGCGGGCCGCAGGTACAGTATCGTGCTCTAAACATTTAGTTCCACAAAATGACAAAAGCTCCCGAGATTATGCCAAGATCTTGGATCCAACGATCGATAAGACTTATACGAGAACTTTCTCCGAGTCGACTTTACTATCACACCAGTAAATGCCTAGGCTTAGGCAACCATGTACCAACTAGTTGATGTAACTAATTTTTAAAGTAAAAATCTCCCCACTACTAATCGCTAACTTCTCAAATAACTAACAGCTATCTATTTCCACACTTATCTCTCCCACTCACTTTTATATCTCAGGACAAATCTGCGTACAACGTTAAAACTGAAAGAGGAGGCAGTTAAACTCTAAGCAGAACTTTGAAGATTATTACCCCATGTTAATTTAGGATGGAATTCTCATGAGATAGCCGGCTACACCGTTACTTCAGTAAGGAATTAATTTACTCAAAAACTTCAAGAAAAAAAATATGTATAAATTCATACAACTTCCATTTCATTAGCCAACTACTTTTTGTTAATGTTTTAGATTATAATTCTGAATAGAAATAACAGCTTGAGCTAAATGATTAATTTTTTTAATTTTATATTTTTTTCTAATTTCCCGTCGGTGTTTACACTATGTATTTTATACTATAATTCATTGTTTTAAATGTAGCTGTAATAAAAATTGTCGACGGAATAATATCATTTTTTTATTTACTTTCAATAAAATTTTAAGTTGGAAATGGCATTTGTCTAATTGGAATAAAGGTAATAAGTAATTATCAGTAGATTGTAGAAAATTTATCTTAATGAGAACATTTCAACCGGAAGTTATATATATATATATAAAAGCATACTTATATTATAGATGACAAACGGAAAGAGGGGAGCGGGTAATAGTTATCGGCTAATAAGCGATATTTTCATTTTACCTGGACATAACACCGCAAATTGGCAACAAATGTCTAAGGCGCCAGACATATAAATTAACGAGTGGTTAATTTTCAAATGAATTTTCATCAGACTTTCGCATCGATTAGTTGAAAGTTTAATGTATGTAACATTTAGTTTATAGTTATGAAATGAGAGGGAAGTGGGATATATAAGTATTTAATCGTTAACCGTGTTACACAAATTTGTAAAACTTGATCAAATTTTAGTATTCATTCCTTTAGCTACAAAGTATCAGTCATACACTCGTGTAAGAAATTAAGAGAATTTGCAGACTTGGTCGATTATCTCTAAAACTACTGGACCGATTTGAATGAAATTTGATGTGTACATAAGTTGATACAATGCAAATCAAATAACTATTCAACAATTGCAGTACACACGCATGATCGTGCGTAACACCCGTTGGAGTAGGAAGATATGAAACAGCGGTTGCAGAATAAACAAAAGAAATGGGTTAACAGGGGGTATAGCCCCCTTTTACAGTTATGCAGGCTTCACAGCGTGATGTCGTACTTGAAATAAGATAGTTTATCAGTTCTTGTGATAATTGGTCCCGCTCTTCCAGCAACGCTGTTTTTATTTTCTGAATGGTTTTCGGAGAGGGGTTGCGAGTTGCAATTGCATTCCACAGAGCGTCCCAGACATGCTCTATAGGGTTAAGACCAGTCGGTCGGGAGAATATCCTCAATCTCTAGAAATTCGTCGACCAGAAGAGCTCTATGAGGGTTCGCGTTATCGTCCATTAAAATGACTCGGGGCCACACGCACCACTGAAAAGGCGAACATAGGACTCCAAGACCTTATCCCTATACCTCACATCAGTCACAAAGCCTATTTCAAAGGCATGGAGAGGTGCACGGTCATCCAACATGATGCCTGCCTAGACCATTAAACCTCCTCCGCCATAATTGTCGATTTTGAGGACAGTGGAGGGTAAGTAGCGGGTCCCTGGTTCTCTCCGTAAAAATGTACGACGAGAATCGATGTTTAGGCTGAAACGGGACTCATCGGTGAACAGAACGGTCACTCTTTGATCCATACTCCAATCTTCTGACTAACAACCCTCTCTCATGAAGTTTTCTTGAAACAGTCACCCTTGATACACGGGTTCCTGTGGCTGCATACAAGTAACGAGAGAGCTAAGAAGCTGTAGCCATTCTGTTACGCCTCGCTATAATCGACAAATGGCGATCTTCTCTGGCCGTCGGGGTTCTTGGACAACCTTGCCCAGGCTTTCTCTCGATGGATCCAGTATCCTGGAACTGTTTCCGTAAGTTACACACGACGCTGGACGTTAAACTGAACTCTCTACAAATCTGGATTTGAGATTGGCCTGCTTCTAGCCTCCCCGCAATTCGCCACCTCATTCCATCCTCTAAACGTTGGGGGTTACTCATTTTTACTGTTACAATTTGAATTCAACCGATTGTTTCAAAATAACACTAAGAAATTCACCGAAGTGTGCTGGCGAACAAAATAAGTCTTAACTTATACGTGCTTATAAAGCCTGTTTTTCTGCTGGCTCTGCTTACACACACGTGTACGCTTATGTATTGGCCGTACAAGATTTGCATTTTTATCTAGAAGCAGTTGTTTTTCATTCAGTTCAGTTATTTTCATGCAATTCGATAAAATATGCAAATTCTCTTAATATATTTCCTCAGTGTATATAGTTGACAGAAACGTGTAATGTGTGTATTAATTGTTTTGGTACATTAAATAGTTTTCAAAAGTAAAATTTCATTTAGCGAGCTTTGATTCTGGTTGGATAGTTTAATTAATTCTAAAATAAAATGTTTTTTTTAAAATTTTATGTGAACCTGCAAATTAAGAATCATATTACTTAAATTAATCTATGTATATTATAAGTTAAATAAATAATTCAGTAAAATTTGTTTAATTATTTTCAGTTAGGATTAAGGGGAAAAATTCATTAAAACAAGAAAATAATATATTGCATCCATTTCTAAATCTATTCTTTTTTGTATTATTTCATAACGTGATATTCTTTAAGTTTCTTTAAGCGATATCTTCTAAGATGTGTGTGTTATCAATATCTTGCTATTAAAACATCCTGAAGAATGACAAAAGAGCCAATTAAGAACGTTAAAGTCATTTTTAATTTAATTTTTTACCACTATGTTGCTTGTAATGATTTTTTTAGGTACCTTACATTTTCATCCACACTGGATTAATTAATAAAAAGCATTGTGTTGTAAAAATGTAATTAAACATATTAAAAATATGTTGAGATACAGAGCTTGGACCAGATTTTTTTTTTTTAATAAAAGAAAGATAAGTAGGGATGTTGGAATTTTCTTTCCCTTTTATAAAAGAATGCAATTTTCCTTTTTCCATGATGCAGTTAAAAATAAATAAATCATTTCTGAATAAAAAAATATTCTTCATGTATTTAAAACACTATAGTCTTCTCTAAAAGGTATAGATAGATATATTTTTTTGCGGTGGTCATATAATTTAGAACTGTCATTTCAGAAACGAATTCATTTTCTCCAAAATGCTCAAGAAAAAATATATATTCGTACAAATTTCATTCCATATGACAACTATTTTTGTTAATATTTTAGTTTATTATTACTCAAAAGAAGATTATTTAGAACAACAGCAATACAGTAAATGATTAAAATATTTCTCTTAAGTTTTATTCATGACTGTTTAATTAGTAATGCTCATACAGATCCATTATTTAAAAAAGTACCTGAAAGGAAAGTTGTTGACATAATATTGTAATTTTTTATTTATTTGCAACAGCAAATTTTAAGCTGTACACGACATCAGGGTAGTAATAAAGTAATAAGTAATTATTTACAGTTTGTTGAGAGTTTATTAAAATGAGAACATTTTAGTTCCGGAAGTTCAAAGTTTCATAATAAATGACAAACAGAAATAACTCCTAAAATTTATTATTTCTGCTTGGCTTTGTTAATTAGAAAATATTTACTACATTTTGTTGTTGTTGTTACTGTTGTCTACAAAACAAAGAAGCTAAAAAATTTGAAATGCCTCAAAATGTGTACTTGGGGATTACATGAATATTCTTGTCCCACAAATTCCACTGTAAGTTAACTTTTCCATATTCCATTTAGACTTTTATGTATTATATGGGCTGCTTTTCTAAAGCTGTGTATTATGGATTACTTAATGCTAGAAACAATTAAGATGAATTCATCCTTAAATGAGAGTAAAGCCTTTTAATAGACTCTTATATTATTTTATCTAAAGTCTTAAAGACGATTAAAAAATTCTCGCAGCACACTGATTGTTGCAATTAGTTAACAAGCTGCATATAAACGAAAGTGGCTGTTCTAGAAACTTTAATAACTTAAATTACGCAAACATCGCATATTTTAAAAAGGTGTTATTTGAAAATTAGACTCCTTTATGATTGGATTGTGTCTTAAAGCTTTTCTCACCTGAGACATAAAATGAAAAAGCAAATGGTAACTAATTAAGGGCTCTATGGACTCTTAAATTGATTTTTTTTTTCAAAAATATATATGTTAAAGCCTCAACATTGCTGAGCATTTTGATACCAAAGTTTTGTTGATACTGTAAACACTTCCGAAGTTATTGAGAAATAACTAGTGAAATTTATAAACAAAAACACTATCTCTTTCATATCTTTAACTTCATTTTTCTCAAAACAACAAATTTTAGCTTGCAAGCAGGATTTCTCAGAAACTATTTATGATATCAATTTGAAATTTCATACACGTGTTCAAAATAAGGCTCTTCATAACTTATATTACAATTTTTAAAAAAAATTAATAACATTTTTTTATTTGAATTTTAATTAATTTGTTTCTTAAAATTTTAAAATTTTCGTTATAATTGTATTTAATTTTTTTCCCTCTAAATTTCTTAAAAGTTTGTATTACTTTGAAAGTGAACATTTTTATACCTAGTAAAATTAATTTTGTAAATTTTGATTAATTTTGTACTTTAGAATCCTGCGCGGTGTAAAATACTGATTTTCATAATTTTGAAAAATTATCCAATTTTATTTCCTTATAACCTTTTAATTTTTTTCTCAAATTCTCTGAAAATTAGAGAAATAATGTAAATATGTATGACTATCATGTGATAAAAATTTTAAATGATTGTTTTGTTTTATTGCTAAGTTGCATTGATTTGAAGAAGGATATTTTTTTGGAGTGCACAGATATATGTTAAGGGTCCTGAGACGCCTTAAAAAGGAACTTCTTAAGTCTGGCAGAAAAAATTACTGTACGTTCAAGCGTATTTAACGCTTATGTATACTTTTAAATTGTATATTTTAAAACATTTCGGTGTATTCGGCGTTTTTCGCTCACCCTTTTGTTAATGAAGAAACCTGAAATGTATATATACAATGCTCTTATCTTTTGTCAAAAACGGGTCAATTAAAAACAACAGTTCATGAAATATCTCACTTCACTCTAGCACTTTACTGAATAACGGATGGTCCAACATTAATAAAAAGCCTATAGTTATTTTTAAAAGAAAAGTAATGTCGAAATCTAATTTACCGAAAGGTGTTTACATTCATGTGTACCAGAAGAATGGATGAACGAAAGCGATGTATAATTGTGGATGAAGAATGCAGCTCGAGACATGTCCAAATCCATCTAACGGATATTAGAAAGGAATTGCTGAAAAAGATCCACACATGCATGACAGTTATTCCAGGTGGACGAACGCCATTAGTTAAGCCTTTAGATGTGTATATCAATAAGCCATTCAAAGAAAATTTTAAATGATAGTGGATTATGTAGACGCGAGAAGGTGAAAAAACGTACAAGAAAAAAGGAAAGGCCAAATGCATATATAAAAATCTAATTTTTATGTATGATCTTCTTTTCTTTATTTTTAAAGCTATCATTTTTATATCCGGCGTATAACATGCACCCGAAAATTTCAATCTTATTTTTTTGCTGAAAGTGCGCGCTATACGCCGGATTATACGGTAGAAATTTAAAAAAAAATTAAATAGAAATTATTTTTAATTCAATTATTCGAATCAAAATATTTCATTAATAAAAATATAAACTAACTGTACTCACAGTTTTGTTAGTTGTTTGCTTTTTTCTGAAATTTCCGAATCTATAAGGGGATTTATTGATTTTTCTTTCGGTAAAATGGAAAACTAACTGGGTTTCAAGTTGTAAGAAGTCATGGACAAAAATAAACTTAATTCTCTAGTCATTATTTTACTGCTCATGAAAAGCACTCAATTTACAAATAAAGGTTTTGTGAATCTGATTTTAGTTCCAATTCATAACGAAAATGGATTGTTATCATCAGTCACCATAGCAAACCATATATAGCATATATTAGTACCCTCTCTTACTCATGTCTGAGCAAAAAGCACAATTCTCTTTGCAATACTTCAAATGGGATTGAAAAACTCCAACCAGAGCGCTTCGTATTGATGAGTTAGGAACGAGCCTACATCTGAAAAAATTCTTTAAAACTATCAAACAGTTTCTCTTTAGGAATGATCAATTTTCCTTGGTTTCAATTGAAAACTCATTTCTGTGCAAATACTTAATTAATTTCTTCTTTTTAATGGCAGAAATATGTTTACTGAAAAGATTGCCATTGTGTGGATGGAGTGATTTTCAGAAATAATGAGCTATATTCAGAAGTAGTTTTGAGTTAGTTGAAGTATAAAAGTAAAGAACAGTGTTCTGATAAATCGGCAGTGAGTACTCTAGCTCCCAGTTTCAAAGAATTTCTTATTACACAGCTCCAGAAAATTTTCATTTCTTCTCCTGGTTTTTTTAAAATTGATCTTTGAAAATTAAATTCCGGGTTTGGATATATAAACTCCTTTTCTTACATTAAATCATATTACTAATTAATGATAAACTGAAATAATATAACAAAATAACTGCAAGTATTCTTAGAAATGTTTCATAAAAAATAAGAAACAACTTACTAAAGTTTTCACAAATTTTTCCATCGAATTAAAAAAAAAAAACCATACATTGTTAAAAACGAAAAATATTCTTAGCATCAACGGATTAAATTTACCATCACCTTTCGCAGTTTAGGTATGAATTATGAGTTTTCATCAGTAATATTCATTTTATAAAGGAAAGATTCAAACAAATATTTAGAAACTAGTAAATTTAAATCTTAAACAATATTAGTTTCTAGAAATTTTGTTCAATTTTTCCTTGTATAGATTAGTCCACAAATGTGAAATTCATAAGATTTCCCAAATACTCCACCATTCTTCGCACAAACAAATAAATTTCCAGGAACAATCTATTTGCATGTTAATATATTAGGCAGTCAGTGCTATAGTTTAGCCATGACACTTTCACGGAATTCTCGGAAATTATCGAATAGCAGGACGCATCACATTGTACAAATATGTATTTATCCTACACGTATTGTAACAAGTATCCACATGGATAGGTTGCGCTGATATATGACATTGTGTTTACAGGTTTCAACATAATTTAAGCGTAAATTATGCTGTTACTTTGAATAATCACAGCATGATACCTGGCGATATATTTAACGTAGCACCTTCCAGATACATAGATTACTTAGACATGGGTTTAAGCGCCGATATGTTTAAATCCTTAAGCGATCATTTTCCTTCCAAAAAGGTTTTAAAAAAGGCACATTTTTTATTGTGTATAGATTGCTAAACATCGTACTTAATACATTAAAAAAAAATTGAAATTTTTAAAAAAATTTTAGATTTTAATTTTTTACACCATTTTTTTATTTTACAATTGTGGAACTCAAATACTCTTTTATGTTTTGCTTTTTGTAAGTACGCTCTGCGAATGCTAAGAATAATTTTTCATATATCTTTGAAACATTTTTCTGTTGGTACTTTTTTAAACTGTTGAGGGCTTTGTGTGTATGTGTGAAGAGGTTTGTTTGTATGTGTGCTCCTCTAAAGAATACTCCAAATAATCAGTAGGGCAGTTCTGAATCTGTATTGGGATATAATTAATTCTTTCACAAAATAGTGTTTCTTTTGTGTGTGTAAGTTATCCGTAATTTGAAAAGTCAACGGTCTGAATGAAAAATCATTGCAAACAGTAGAACACAAATTTTAAGGATCTAGATTCCTGCCTCATCAAAGAAAAATTTCCGTCTTTCTCAAAGACAATGCCAGATGAAAAGCAATTCAGTGTCATAGGCAAACATCATCACCTTTTCGACAAAACAGCACTAAATAATATCACCGTAAGAATTAAAAATATGCACAAACCAAAGAAAGAATAAAATATCAATGTACACATTGCTGCCAATTTTTCTGTAGCCTGTACGATGTACAGGCAAGCCGATTAAGAGGTTAAAGGAAGATACAAAAAAAAGTTTAGTTTTTTTTCATTTATTTCAATGGCATAAAGAAGATGTTTTCTAAGAAATTCTTTCAATGTTTTGATTTTTAGAATTACATGTGCAAAGCAATGCGTGAGAGTTCTTAAAAAAATTAAGATATAATTAATCAGAAAAAAATTTATTTTGTTAGGATCAAGGGAGATATAGTTTAATCAAATAAAACGTTATTTACTCTATAGATATATTTCATTTAAAATGAATTGTTACGAAATTTTTTTTATTTCAGGGGAATTAAATAATATGTGTGTATATACTACACTTAAATATTATTATTCAAATTCTGAAATTTCTGAGCACATATCCGATTTGTAAATCCAGTATCCGACTACCCTAAAATTGTGAATTTTGCTAAAAATTGACAAATTTTGTTTGTGATTTTATTTTATAGATCATCTTATTAGCTTTATAAAAATACCAAAATTATTATTTTCCGTTCAGTAGAACAAAAACTACAAGTGGTCTGGTAAAAGCAGATGTCATTACTCTTTAAGCAAGATGTCATACTTTAAAACGCGTTTCACTCGGAAATGTGTTTTTTTTTTATAAAAATAATCAAAGGGGCCAGCGATTTCTAAAAAAGTTTTGAAAATAATTAACTTAAATTTTTTCTGCAAGCTATGTATAATAGTAGAATTGTTTTAACCTTCAGATTTATCAATCACTGCTTTATTACAAAATTTACATTCCCTTATGTGAATATTATCACTGTTTTTTTAAGCAATTTCATATAATAACTGAGATAAAGGGTTCTAGTTTTTGTAAAAAAAGAAAACATCTCTTATCCTGAAGGTCATTTCAAAAATGAATAACATAGCAACACATTAGAATGAAAAAATTAAAAATTTGTTCATAAACCTTTGGTACACAATGGGCCGCGTTTATGCTATTTTTTGTCAATTTTTACCTATTTTTTCCCATTTTAGTAATAATAATTTCTTTTTCTCTTTTTAATTTTAGCATATTTTTCTTAAAATGTACTAAACAAATCTAAAAATAAGAAAAAAATCCCCATATCTCCATTTTTTAAAAATAAAGTTGTCGCAACCAATCGGATACCTTAAACAACATTAAAAAATAGGTAAGTATATTTTTTAGAATAATAATACATATATTTTTTTGTTTTGCAGCTGTTACACAGGTGTTATCATCATGTCTTCAATGGCTCTTAATTTTGATGTGCTTGACTAAACGGACCTTAAGCTGACCAAGAACTATAAAAAAGGACGGAAACAGACAATTGTAATGCATTCATTTTAGAATGTACGGTATTAACCACTCTGTGGAAAATGTGTAATTTGTAAATAATGTTGTTAATAGCCATCACTCTTTTTGTCCATGTTAGTATCATAAAAAGCACCAAAAATTACAATTACAAAATTATAAAACTTTTAAAAAAGAAATGGGATATGTATGCTCTTTAGGTATTCTATTATTATTTCAAAAAATTTTAGTGATACATTAATAATTTAAATATTAATATATAACATATTTGTAAATTTGAGAAAATTAGAATAAAGTTTTATGTTCTGAAAATATTTATTTATAGCGAAAAATTTAAAAGAAGTAAATATCGTAATTACTTGAACAATACCGGACGAGTATTCAAACTGCGGGGAAAAAAATAATTTTTCACTTATGTTACTTATAATTGAAAGTTTGATGAAGAAGTTTTTATAAAATATATAATAATGCTTAAGTAATTTTATTTACTTATGGGAAATTAATGATTAAAACATAAACATTGAATACCAAACATCACATACACATTATCCTATGTTTTAAATAAATAGTTTTAAATTTCCCATTTTGCGATAAAAAGCTCGGTAATAGTACTTCATGAAGTACTTCAAAAGTACTTCTGGATTCCAGAAACTATTGGAAAGTTTCTCTGATTGCAGCAAAAAACAGTATTATTAATAATTTAAAAAAGGCCAAATCTCCAATACCATTTATTCAAATGCTTTGGTATTACTGTACTTACTTGAAAATTAATAAGTCTCTGTTCACCATCCATCATTTTTTAAAATTTTAGGTTATAATTAATTTATAATCATTTTGACAAATGAGAAATAAACAACGTATTTGTTCTTCTTAAATATGATGGTCACATTGTTTAAAAACGCCAATTATTTTTCCTTTAAAAGTAATTTTTTTGGTGAAAGAGAGTTTTCTTCAAAAGCAAAATGCGTAATAACTACATTTGATCAAAGTTTGTTAATTTGTCAGAGATTCAGACGTGTAAATACACTCCGAAAATAAAAAAAAATTAAAATGAATATATTTTCATCTCGTATATAAATGGTAGACCTAAAAAGCCGTTTATTAGCTGAGAAAATTGCATATAAAAAAGTTAGTTCTATACATTCATTTATAGCATTTTCATTGAAAGTAAGTATACGTAGATAGATCGTTGTATGTGTCACTTATAGTCATAATTATTTTGCTTCTACAGATTTGATAACATATACGGTACAATGACATAATTAAAAATCCAATAGGAGAGGCAGAGATAATCCGGTTTAACGAATTTTGGTACTTCTTCAACGCATAAAATATTTTAAAATTTTGAAAAAATTATGTGAAAGATGTCTAAACATACTCATAAGAGATCTTTTTTTAGAAACGGAGTCCAAATAGGATATATTCTTGACAAAAGTTTTATAAGCTCAGTCTAAGAACTTTCCAATAGAGTTTTTGAAATCTTGACTTATTTTTATTTTCATGTGCAAAATTCCTTATCTGTTTGTAAGACCCAGACATATGTATTTCATTTATTTGTGTCAATCCTTTGACCTTTAGAAATGTCAACTCGAATAAATGTTAATAGTAATTATTCCACTAAACACTGAAAGAGTAATATTTATGGGTATCTGATGGGATATATATATATAACTGAATTATACATTTTCAACACATGGTAATACTCGCTACAGCTAAAAATGGATTCTGATTTTTTTCCGAATTGCAAGTAAAGGAGTTCCCTGCTGAACTATTATTTCAATATCTGTGTTATTTCTAATGGCATAATGTGTATATTTTCAATCTTCTTTCATGTAAATATTTCTAAGATTTAAGTAAATTATTTAAAGTTCAAATGAAAATTATATATATATATATATAAGATAATCACAGATTTGAGAGAAAAGAAGTAAAATTTTAAATATTTACTTCATTTCGAAGTTCAGTTTATCATTCAGAGATATACTCTGGTGGAGAAACAATAATGATTTATTAACACTCACAATGCCACTAAAAATTTTATTTCAATAAAATTGTGTATATTATGATACTGTTGTTTCATGGTGTAATTGTTTAATTTTTAGTGCATTAATTTTGTAACTGTACAAACCTTTATGTATTCTTAACAAAATAAATCCTCTGCTAAGCATCAGTCCTTATCGAAATATCTCCCCTTTCAAGGCAATTTACAGACTTTAAGCACTTTAAGATAGCATAACACACTTTAGTCTGGCGATCCAAAATGGAGTATAAGTCAATATCTTAAATTTGAATTTCTACAGATTTCAGAAACATAAGAATGATATTAAGCTATGCATTACCCATTATGGTTTCCAATACAATTATGGCAAAACACTGCTCACATTATATATCTCCGTAAGGAAAAAAACAAAACCATCAAGATGTACATTCTACTGATGGCAATATTGTAAAGTATTTATTATTAATTTTACCTCAGCTACAATAGATTAAGCGTAGCAACTCGAAATCTATACATGAATGGTAAGAGACAAATCTAAAACAATATTCCTTGGGCAGATGGCAACATTGTAAATAGCTGCATTGCGGATATAGTTTTTGAATCACTTCGTTGTTAAGTTTATACGTATAATTTCTAATTCAGTAGTAGTTTTGGTATATAAAAAAGCTCCTTACGCTAAGCTCCGCATTTTTTTTTATTCCTATGCAATTACATGAAAGCTTTAGCGAGCCAAGAGTCCCGCAACAATTCCTTTTTTTCATCACCTTGGCCTTCAACGGTAACACTTGGTTAGAATAATCTATCTCATCCCGTAAAAGAACTTGTATCTCATTATTCTCTAACGTTAATTGAAACAACATTCTCCATGCATGACCAAAGATATTCTTTTGCTGGGTTACTTTTCTTGGTAAAAATGAAGCTTAAAGATAAATTTTCTTAAGGCTCTTCTATAACCTAGGACAGATGAAATAATTGAACGAAATACGCTGAAACGTTCCCTACTTTCACGTGATTAACTATTTTTAAATCATAAATCTATTGCAAAAGGCTCAAAGGAAATGACGCTTACTGGTTCTTATAGATTTAATGCATCAGATACAAAGTAATGCATATTGGCAAAATTATATTTCTATTTCCATAACAACAATTGAAGAGTAATTAAAATATTAGTTTAAAAACACAAAAGGATTGAATAAATTGTTGGCGATTCTACACACAAAAATTCATAGAAATAGTTACAAAAATATTTACCGCTATAGTTGTAAGAAATCCGTAAAAATTGGTTATTTTTCAATATGAAAAATGAATTCAACAAAATTTCTTAAAATTATATAAAGAAACTATATATATATATATATATATATGCTAGGAAAAAACGCCTTAACATAAAGAATTCAAAAAACGCATTTTATAAGTATGAATACGCCTATATATACATTTAAGCACAATTAGTCACTAATCAGCAAGTTAATCAGTAACGCATAAGCACTGAGGATTATAATTCAGGCTTTTTTTTCATTGCATGCATTTTTTAAATAAAATTTATTTCTCCTCTATTAAATCTCTAGTTTCTCCACTTATTTTTTTAGAAATAAAAAATATTGATTCTCACTAAACATGTTTTCTTATAAGTATTTTGATTTCTATTATTTTATATGGTTATTGCAAGACATCTTTACAATGTATAATAATCTCACAAACTAATTCTTAAATTTCTTCTGTGGGCTTTGGTTCATAGAAAGAAAAATTTAAATTACTGAAACGTACGGCATGAAATGATTTGGAGACAATCATCCTATATATAACTATTAAAATCGTAATTAAAATAGAAAAGTTGATATAATTCACAGTTTCTACATGTTATATAAAAACATACAAAGATTAAATTAAAAAGATTCTAATTATATGAGAAACAAACCAAATTTATATTTTGGAATGTTTAAATTACCGAAAAATCCGGGGTATAACGAGCACCTATACTTTCAAGCAGCATTTTTTAATTTTGAGGTATATTCGCCGTATAAAGTGCAACCCCTTTTTATCAAGGAATCTGCAATGTACGTAAGAAATGTTATTATGTTTGAAAGCCATTCGTTCAGGTATTATTCCAAGCTTTAGAAAAAAAAATTGTGTCTTTCAAGAATTGCAAACTTTTAACTTCATAAATAATGTCATTTCTTTTAAATAAACAAGATTTCGATACATGTAGTGTTCTAATTTTTTTCTCTATGCTCATTTTTCTTTTATTTTTCAAGCTCTCAATTTTATACCCGGCGTATAACGTGCCCCTACCTACCTGTACATTTTGATCTTTTCCTTGTGTTAAAAGTGAGCGTTTTGCGCCGGATTTTACGGTATTTATGAATAGAATAAAAAACAAATCAAGAATTAATTTTTCAAAGTTATTCTTAATCAAAATATTAATTAAAATTATTATTAGAAGAAATGTTTTCACAATCAAAAAACTGTGTGTTCAGAATGACATTTATTGCAAAAAAGGAAAATTCTGTTAAATTACTTTAAAGCATATCCTTTTAATTATTAAATGCATTACCTCTATTCATGTGTGAATCGCAGGACTTCATGATTTCTTCTATGCATATAAAATGTGTATTGTACGTTTCTATAACTAATTATAATTTCGTTAATAGTTAAACTAAAAATTATGCTTCATTCATGTGTTAAATGTGTTGCACTAAGTATATTTAGGGAACTATTTCTCAAAACGGATTTTGGCTTTAGATCTATTTCATCGAATTCATAAATCAAAAGACGATCATCTTTCGATATAATGGATTAATTTAAATATGGTGAAATAATCTTCTTGTTTATCTGCTTTCATGTGTTTGAGAAAAAATGTATGTCTAGATTTTTGTTTTGTTTAGAATTGTTTTTAATAAAGAAAATCTGTTTTTTTTTACATGTTTGCCAATTTTTTGCGTCATTTCTGAGCCTCACTTATTTCAAACATTACAGAAGATATATAAAAATACTTCTAATTTTCATATTGCGAAGTAGCTATTGATTTTTTTTAAATATGCTTCTTCTATATCTTGAAGAATTTTAGAAGGAAAATAATTAAAAAAAGATAAAAAACATCTTTATACATATAAATACTTCGATGGGTATTTTAACGGAGCCCTTTAAGGCAACATGAGAGGTATTACGAGGGACTTCTTAGGGGACCTCTGTCAATTGAAGAGAACGACACCTGAGCTGGCACCCAACTCTTGTAACTTCCACACCATACCAACGAGAGTACTCTGAGCTTCGACACATCTAAAGTGCATCAATAACCTACACGGGAGGTTTTCAAAAACGGAGCCAGGACAAGAACTCACGACCCACCGGCTCCGAGTTTGTCACCATATCCACTCGGCTACGGTGGCCACAGAATATCCTTGAAAATATTCATAAAACCTATATTTTGCTTAAATGAGAATAATATATAATGGGAATAATATTAATAAGCAGATTCAACATAAAAAAAGCTATTGACATATTGATATTGATTCAGCGATGACGTTATAATTGAACTGCCGAAATATTAACTACGCGTGCTCTGCTTACTATGCAATTAGTTAAGAGAGAAAATGTGTGAATGAAAAAACATTTAAACAATCTAATAAACATACTGTAAAATTTGACGTGATTATTACTCAAACTATTATTATTACGTGCTATATTTTCAAGCTGCAATTTTTAATTTTTGGGTATATTCACCATATAACATGCAACTCCCTTCTTACGAAGAAAACTAAAATGTTCGTGTGCAATGCTTTTTATGTTTTGAAGTAATTTTTTTTAAATATTATTCCAAGATTTGGAAAAACAAGATATCAATCATTGGCATGGCCAAGTAATTTTAGCGCGTTTTTCACATGTTGTATTTTACAATAATGCAACTAATGAACTTTTTACTAACAGAAAGTAGTGTGTAGATGTGTACTGTACCACTAATCTAAATGTACTACTATTGAGCTGAAAAGAAATAATGACTTAAATCTGTATCAGCACTATAAAAAAGGCAAAAAAAATTTGTTTTACAGAAGCTACAAAAGCCCGGACAAGGTAACTTAACTCCTTGTCTAGGCATAAAACTCCCTTCTATATATTTATTCTTTTACGGATGCTGGTCATGTGTGCATGTTGAACAAAATTGATACTTATCATTGAGATGCTTTTCTAAAACCAGTTGATTGAGATATTCATCCGTGTGTGTGTTTCTTCTTCTTCTTAAGATCCTCTCTTGTTATAAATTGCAAATGCTTAAGAAAGAACAACCGATCACAGCTGAAACATTTGTGTTGTGGCCCATCTTTGATATCGTTGTTGAAACTTGCAAGAGCATCCGCAAATAGTAACTGTTCAGTCTTTCTAGCATCATAACGTTGTTGTTCTCTTTGACGTTCTCTTCTCGATGTTGAGGATCTGATCTACGTACACGATGGCTTTCTCTATCGGCTTCCAAATATTCTTCGTCTTGTCTTTGTCTTGCGTGTCTTTCATGATCTCTCTGTCGTTCTTCTGGTCGTAGATGAGGATCTGATCTACGGGTTTGCATTCTCGTTCTAATTTCCAAACATTGTCACGTGGATTTATTGGAGAACGTGACCGTTCTGCTCGACTCTGTTGATGTTCCTCACGGTATGCTTTCCTTTCACTTTTTCCAGTCAACGTTCTTTTCCTTCCCATTTTCAGGTTTCAAAAAAACTTTTCTCACTTTTAGTTTTCAAAAAAAATGTTTCACACTTCTAGTTTAAAAAAAAAAACTATTTTCACTTAACACTATATATCTTATCACTTTATCACTTTTAGTTTTCAAAAAACTATTTTCACCTCACACTATATATCTTATCACTTTACTGTTTAAAAAAAGAATTAAATTAAAAAAGTAAAATCAGAGCCTTTTATACTTGTTTTCTGAACTTTTTTTGTGAAGATTTCCTCCAAAATGCAGGTAGATTTTTTTAAAAAAACTTTTTGCAAACAATTTACTAGGTAAGATTTGAGAAAATATTGTGTGTCTAATGTGAACTAGCGAAAATTAGGAAAACTATGAGAAAATTTAAATATGATTTGGCTCAGCTAGGGCACAAATGCGACCAAATGCCGAAAACCCGAGGTCAATTGGTTGCTTATTGGCTGAGAAAAAGGTACGACAAAATATGGAACGAAGACGAAATTTGCATCCTAATAGCGCTTTTGTTCCAATACGTGAAAAACGCGCTAAAAATAACATACTTCTAGATCTACAACTTTTTAAAGTTCATAAGAATGCCATTTTTTTTAAAAATAAACAAAGTATATTTCTGTATATGTAAAAGTCTAATTTTTTTTCTATGCTCAACTTTTTTTTTAGAGTTCTCATTTTTATACCCAGCGTATAGTGAGTGAGTGAATATTAACGTCGCACTGTTCAGCTACACCAGAGCTTTTGACGACGGACCTCGTAATTTTGAACCATGGTAAAGTGACGAGGACGACATCTGAGCTGACACCACTCTCCTAAATACCGCACAATAGCAATGAGAGGGCATTTGAGCTCTCGACAGATTTAACGAGAATCGCAATCCTGTACGGAGTGCCTACAGTGATACTGGGCTCGAACTCATGAAATGCCAGCCATAAGTCCGTTACCTAGACCACTAGGCTACCTCGGCCTACCCGGCGTATATAACATGCACCCTTAAATTTCGATATTTTTGTTTGTTTAAACTGCGAGTTATACGCTGGATTTTGTGGGGTATATTCTTATTTAACCTTCAAAAACTGCTTTTTAGTAAAATGAATCATGTGGATACGAAGTAGTACGTTCTTAGCAACAACAAATATTGTAATCTATAAAAAATGATACATGCAAATGTACGCACAATTAGACATATGACAGCGAAAATTAACTCTTTATTTTTACAATTAAATGGTGGCCATGATTTGAATGAGCACAAATGGGAGTTTATAACCGGAACTTCAGCAGTCGAGCCCTGATACTGTTGAAGACCTCGGGTAGACAAGCTAATTTACCTTGATCTGCAACTTTAAAGCCCTTAAGAATATCGTAGAAGATTGGATTTGATTTTAATAATGCGAAAGAACACATGGGTTTTTTGAGTCGGTCCTAGTAATTTTGAACCTCGACAAAGTTACGAGGATGACATCTGAGCTGACCCACACCTTCCAAACATCCACATCACGCCCACGTTTAGGATTTTGCCTCTCGACATATTTCACGTACTTCAGCCCTTCTACACAGTGAAACTTCAATAGCATTCATGACACACTGACCACAAGTCTGTAACCATGACCACCACTGGAGTTGGGAGAGGGGAGTGTAAGATTATGTATCACTCACTCTTTAGTCGCTTTTAAGTGCGACTAATAAGAAAAGTCTACTTTTTACGATAGAAATTTAGCGTTATTAGGATTCGAACGCAAAAATCAAAGCCCATGATCAAACTTCTAGGTTACTTCAACCACCAAAATGTGAATGATACTAGAAACTGATTAATATTATTATGATGCATAAGTACAAATAAATTAATTCAGCTGGAACTGGTAAAAATTACGCGATCCACTCTTTTTGCTTGGAGATAACAGGACACTGTAAGGTCGCGGTAGTCTAGTGGTCAAGGTAACAGGCTCGTGGCTTGCGTGTCATCAGTTTCAGCCCAGTTCCACTAAAGACCCGTCGCGTAGGGGAGTGATTCATGTTAAATCTGTCGAGAGCTGAGACATCATCCCGTTGGTGTAGTTAGGAGAAGTGTGCCAGCTCAGGTGTCATCCTTGTCACTTGACCGTGGTTTAAAATTACGAGATCCTTTGCCAAAAGCCCTCGTGTAGCTGAACAGTGTGACGTTAATATCCATTCACTCGAAACGATAAACTTTAGATAATATTTTTTGTGTTTAAAAACATTTATTTTCAACTTTAAAATAAAAATATTTTTAAGACATTTCTTGAAATTCTTTACTTAAAATTTACAGTTATAAAATAATTTAAAAATGACAGTAAGCAAAATAAACTTCGTTTTCATTAGATATGCATTAATAAAAGTAACACTTATGACTCACGAAGTTGAAATATTAGCATTATCCCATTGATTTATTTCTACTACTTTTAATCTTTTTATAGTATTAATATTATGTACGAAAATACATTAAATGCATATTTTAAAATAATCTAAATTTATCTAAGTAGCTATATAATCGGGTTAATTATGAAAAAAATCGCGATTCAGTTACACCTGATGTATTAAAGAGTTGTAAAAACTTTAGATTATAGAACTATTTTGACTAGTACGATACGACTTTACAGCATTAGCTACATTTGTATAAAATATTAAGGTTGGTAAAATTTCGGTTTATTGAATTACGGTGTACGGATGGAAGATTTAAAGTTCAAAATCTAATTGGCATATATAATGCTATGGAACTATGATAAACTTAACGTGTATTATATATAAATGTGGTTACATCTTATGGTGTAGATTGATAGATTATTAAAATGGTATTACAAACCAGAATAAGGGATATTGGAGATGGAGCTCGTAATTTTTAATTACGGCCAGAGTGATTGACACCCGAGCTAAGCATCCCACTCTCTTCAAACTTCCACAAACACGCCAAAGTGAGAATTCTGAATCTAGACATATTTAACGTGCATCAACCCCACTATACGGTAGGTCTTTATTTTTTACAAGGACTCGAAAGCACAACTACAAAAGTTCAATATCATCCACGAGTTTGTGGCTGTGACAATTCGGCTACCACAGCCACGTGCTTTGTGTAGAAATACCGATAGAAGTGATAAATCAAAATGCAATTTTCATGGTGATCGCAAGCTACGAGGTCCACTTATTTCAATGCACTGATTATGTAATAGGTTTAATTCAACTAGGAAGTAGGAAACAAAGATCTTTTGTAGCCATCCTCTATACAATTTTGAATGTAGAAAAAAAAATGGTTTTCCTGTGTACTTTACACTGAATATTTTCAATTTAAGCAGTAATTTTGTTACTTCGGATAAAATCTGAAACTTAATACTTTGATTTAGATCAGCGGTCGGTAACCTTTTAACTGTGGCGTGCCAAACCAATCTTCCAATATGATTCAGCGTGCCACACAGGACATTTTTGAAACAATTCAATTCCAGCGATAATGCGATGTCAACAATAGATTATTTACAGTTTTATAATATATTAACTTTCCATCATTTAAAGATATTTCTTAATATAAAAATAAATTAGCATAAAATTAACTATTTCAACAAAAAAGAAAATTTAACTTTAACATACTATACATTTTTAGTTATGTTTATTAAAATAAGAATTATACAACATAAAATATAAGCATCTCCCTTAATTACAGTTAAAAATTAATAGTTTTAATGCGAACCTAGTGCTTGCACCGCTATACTTTCATATCACGAAATCAGGAGTATAATGCAAGGCTTTCAATTTCACACGATTTTAAGCATTCAGTTCTTAAACAATTTCTTTGCGGACTCTAAATGTTTTTCATATGGGGAAGGATTTTTTTTATATATGTAGAACCAAAAGCAGAGAGCACAATGCAATTCTCTTTTCAAACTATTCTTTCCAGCATTGACATTCAATAATTTACAAAACAGCTGTAAATTTTAGTGTTATCTTTCAGATTCTTTCGTCATTCAGTAAGTAAACATAATTCTTAAGATATTTCTCAAATAAGGTTCATTACAATTTTATCTACTTCCATTCACTCAAAAATTAACAGATTTGTAGAGAACTGCAGCGTGCCACTGAAAATTGTACCGCGTGCCATAGGTTGCTGACCCCCGATTTAGATGTTGCTTCCGAAAGGCTGACTTAAATTTGATATTTGAATTTTTACGTCAATATAGGGAATTGTAACAAAAAAGTAATGCAATCTTAAAAATCGGATGCTTTAATGGTATATTTAATTCGCACGCTAGCTTGTTCCTTCACATATTTTCATAACCAACCCTTCCTCATTAATTAGTTGATCATCATTATAAAATAGTACGGAAAACTTATTTTTGTATTTAAAATGCAATATTTCTTTTAACTCTTCCTACTCATGATAAACACACTTAATATAACATGCCTAAAAATTCATTATAAAAATTTCTGCCCTGTTAGATTTCACAAAGAATTTGATTAACATACCTGTAGTGCTGCAAGGTCCTTAGTTAGACCTCGCAATTTAGAATCTCAGTTGTCACGAAAATGATACCGGAGCTGGTATTCTGACATCCATCCACACTAACAGCTCGACATTCAATTTTCGAAATAAAATTTTTCTTTGACATCATGCAAAATGATTAAGTTTGAAACGGTAACTTAAATTACTGTAAACATTTTAAGTATTCATGAATCCCTACTTAAATTTGTACATTAAGTATTTATATAAAAAGGTGAAAAATTAAGACTAAAACAAATAATAAACTTCAAACTTCAATCTCAGTTTAATTTATTGTGTAATAGATATCTTTCGAGCTGATTCAGTTGTACCAATTAACGTTATATCAAATATATCAAGTTATTGATTGTTTTGTTCATATTGTGGCTGGAACCGATTTTTACTGCATACTATTTCTACCAAAATCGCTCATACTTGTATCAATCGATTTTAAGATAGAGCCGAAATCTTTCCAAATAAATTCCAATATTTATATAAAATATATAAATAGCCTCAGAAATAGAAGTGCTTATTATAGTAGATTAAACTCAATTCATTAGATTAGCAATTTGAATGTGGTGATCCTAACTTTCAAGGTTTTATACAGAATGTCAAATGTTAAATGTAATTTACTTCAATTAAATTGGAATTAATCTACTTTAATATATAAAACCATACCGATACACACATTAAAAATTATTTTATAAGTTTCATAGCATTAAAAGCAGAGAGTAGATAATTCAAAAAGCTTCACAAAACAGATTGAAAAACATGAAAACGCAACTTAATAAAATATGAACAAATGTATAATAATATCAACTTCTAATAAAAATCAACAATATAAGCATTAAAATCTTAAATAAAAGTATCGCTTGTCTGCTGCTTAAATTTGGTTCTTGAGACTGGTCACTTAAACTGCATTTTGAACATACAATGTATTCAACACATTTCGTCCAACTCACCCAATATCAGTTCTTCAATGAAATAAAATATTAGTCAAATTCGTTCAATCTCAAAAAAAAAAGAAAAAAAAAGAGGAAAATTGCTTAGATGTTCGAGTAGAGACATCGAAAGTATTGTCATAAAGAACAGTCTTTTTCCGCCCTCTCAATCTTCTGAAATAAACTCTCACAGTCATCTTATTTCGAAAACAGTTCTTGTATACATTACTCATGAAACCCAGAGTAAAGTTTACATGGATTGAGTAAGTCTTCCAATGTCCAAAACCTTCAATAGTATCAAATATTTTTAAATTAATGACAATTTCTTCCTCATTTCTTGCAAATCTTTCTTCCTCAAGTCTTCTATTGTAGTTAAGATTTCAAGTGCAAATTCTTGCCTGTTCTTCTCCAAGATTTTCCAATCCTTTGTTAGTTCCATCTCCGAAATCTTGCATTTGGAGCTCAAAAATTTCAGACCATAGTCTTTCAAACCTGGATCTATTAAGTCACCTATGGATATAATCCCAATAACGTTGTTTATATTTAAGTTACGTTTCAAATGATTGCTACATACCTCTTTCAGTTGTCCGAGTTGATAATTATGTGCAGCAAACAAAAGATCCGAAGCAAGTGCGTCTGTAAAATTGTCTATTTTGCCCGTATATACGTAAGTAAGCATTGCTTGCAAAGTTGGAGCGTCTATATAATCAATGTCTATGGTATCTTCTGTTATATTCTCAAACATAGATGCAAAGACAGGTGAACATTTGGACAATTCTTTTTTGTGAACAGGAATAGAGACTGATCCACATCGCAAGTACACGTCAGTATATGATGAAAATCTAGAGTACCAGGAATCCAAGAAGTCATCAGTTTCTGATATACACTCATTTTCTTCAGAATCGCTATCACAAAACAAACCTATTTTAAGTTTTTCATTATATTCACGCACAGATATGTTTCCAATTATTAAAAACGACCTCGCTGATTCCGTAAAATTATGTGAATATTTCAGGTCCATTCGCGTAAGTGAATAATTATCTTCAAGCAATTGAAAGAAAAGTTTGTCTACCAAACAATTATTTTCATCCTCAGTGAAAAGTTGCAAGTTACCTGATAATAAAATATCTCCTACTATACCATTGCGGTGAATTTCAATGAAATCAGGAATATACGGTTTTTCTTGACAGCCACACACAACAGACAGTTCGGAGTTCAAGTTCTCTCTCCAGACAAAAAGGTTTCTTTCGTCGTAAATAATATCTGAACGACACAAATTCCACTTTATTTCAATATCCATTCTTATTTTTTCTGAAATATAACTAACTTATTTGCCACTGTTAAGTGCAGCACAGCACAATGTATAATAGGGCCTTTTAAGGAAATAAATATATTCACAAGTTTGGTGAGATTGATGTCACACTTGAGGAGCACTTGACTGATTGATTTCTGCCTCTAGTCCAGGTGCTACATAAGAGCCACTGCATGGAGGATATAATGTCCAATTTTTAACCATGGTCAAGTTACAAGGACAATAACTTTTTCTGTTATTTTATGTATATTGGCACATCTTTCAATATACTTTCGCACTACTTCAAGGGAGCGTTTGTTAACGATACCCTTAAGGCAACACAAGGGTTATTGAAGAGTGAATATTAACGTCGCACGAGGGCTTTCGGTGACGGCCCTCGTCATTTTGAACCATGATCAAGTGACGAGGGCAACACCTGACCTGTAACCCCCTCCTAACTAACACACCACACCAACGGGAGGATGCTTGAGCTCTCGACAGATTTAAAGTACATCGCTCGCCTACAAGGCAGGTCTTCAGCGCCACTAGACTCAAACTCCTGACACGTCAGCCACGAGTCCGCCCCTTGGCCACTAGAATACCGCGGACACCGAGGGCTATTAGAGATAAACCTCGTAATATTAGTTGACGAGGTCGACACCTGAACCGGTTCTCCACTCTCCTAATTTCGACACCATCCCAAAATGAGGAATTTAAGCCACGACAGATGATTTAATGTGTATTAGCCTCTCTACATGGTTGGACTCTTTTGAGCTCTGACAGGTTTAACATGCATCGACCTCTCTACACAGCGGGTCTTTTGTTGAACTGTGATTCGACCCAGGACTCAGCAAAAACCACCACAGGCCGTGAGTTCGTTATCAAGACCATTAGTGCTACCACGGCTATCTTATGAAAGAGACATCCTAAGAGGCAACTCAATTTTAAAATTCGAGCAAACGTTACAATCTAAATATTTTATATATCAACAAGTCTTTTTTTTAAATCTAGTATTTTATGTACCTTAAAGAGAATTTTTCTGTATATATTCAGTGGCCGCAGTAGCCTAGTGGTCAAGGTCGCAGATTTGTGGCTGGTGTGTCATGAATTTGAGTCTTGTACCACTGCAGACCCACCGTGTATAGGACGCCGTTGTACGATAAATCTGTTGTGACTAAAACGTCATCCTATTAATCCCTTAACTGCCGATTGTAACGCGATTCGCTCACAATTGCCACCGTTTTTAACATAGGCGCGCGCTTACAGGGAGGAAGTGAAAAGGCACATGTAAGCAAATTTTTCTCTGTAATAAGTAAACTCTTTTCAAACTTTGTCAATGTTATTTTATTGCAATCCAAAGCCGTCGGAATAGTTTTAAACACAGCAGCACAATACAAAGAATCGTACATTGGAAGAACGAATCTATCAGCCCACGACACTTAACGTACGGGTTGAGTGAGACGGATATGTGTACGGCGGATGCAATTAAGGGATTAAGGTGGTATGGAAGTTAGGAGAGGTGGTTACCAGCTCTGATGACGTCCTTGTCCCTTGACCGTGGTTCAAAATTACGAGATCCTTTGTGAATAGTCCTCGTTAGCCCTATAGTGTAGCACAAATATAACTCTACTCACTCTTTGCATATGTGTACGATATATATATAATTATTATACATAACCTTATGGGATGAAATTTGAAAGATTGTTCGTAGAAATAAAAACAAGCACACTAAATGATAGAGTGTTGTTCTGCTTCATACTTGGAATATAAAGGTTTTATTAATCGGAAGCTACTCCTTGCTTTTTAAAGAAAGTGTTAAATTACCCTCCTTTATCGAAACTTTATGACTCGGGCGCTTCACTGGCTTCCGTGTTCGATAGGTAACATTTTCTTGTCCGTAAAGCATTGAAGGTGAAAGAAAAAAAAATCGATTCCCTTTCCCAGATTGTTGTCTACGCTAAGTTTTACGCTTACTTTATGGCACTTTATTGCGAGCTCAACAAAACTTTACGCAAGTCATGAGGACGGGAAATCGTATTTTGTGAGGCCCAGGATAGTACTAAAAAGAGTGATGCTTCGTGACATTTAATATTTAAAGTAATAAAATATTCGGTATCGAGAGCTTATAGAGAAGTAATTTTTTCCCGGTTTCATACATCTTTAAAGTATAAAAAAATTATCCCGCGAAATATTCCAACAAAAATAATATAGCTTGAAAGAGTTATAAGATCTGACTGAGAGAGTCTAGAGCTGTGATCCTAATGCTTTGAATTTGGAATTCCAACTATCCCTATTCCTACTATATGATATTTCTATAGGAACTTTTTTAAGCCCTCAAACCTAAGCGAGCCGCCCATCCGGTAGAGTGGTCAGTGAAGCTGACTGCGGTGCCGCAGGGACTGGGTTCGAATCCCGGAGAAGGCATGGATGTTTGCGTTGTAATCCTTTCATCTGTCTGTGTTGCTTACCCCCGAGTTATACATTGCGTTGTGCACGGGGTTTATAAATGTTAAAAAAAACACCTAAACGAGATTCGAGCAATCGATTAAATGGTATATATGATTTGACTAATTTAGGCTTCCAACTCCCCAAAAATCGTGAATTTTGTCAAAAACTGACAAATTTTTCTTATCATTTTATTTTATAGACAATCTTATTAGCTTTATAAAAATACCAAGTTTTTTTTTTTTACTTTTCATTCACTAGAACAAAAACTACACATGAGTGTTTTAGTAAAAGCAGATGCCACAACTTTAAGCAATGTGTCAAAACTTTAAACTGCGTTTTACTCGAAATGTGTTTTTTGAAAATCTCAAACAGGGACAACGATTCCTCGAAATGTTTTGACAATAATTAACTGAATTTTTTTGTGTGTATATTCTGTATTATAGTAAAAGTGTTTTAACTTTCAAATTTATAAATCACAGTCTTATTACAAAATTTACTGTCTATTATATGGGGATATAATCGCTGTTTTCTTCAGCAATTTTATATATTAACTAAGATAAAGTGGTCCAATCTTTGTAAAAATTAAAATATCTCCTATCCTGAAAATCATTTTAAAAAGTTTAGAAAAAAAAACACATCAAAATTGAAAAATTGAGGATTTATCCATAAACTTTTTGTAGAATGTTTTGGGCCCCGTTTATGTAATTTTTTGTAAATTTTTACCAATTTTTTTCCATTATAGTAATAATAATTTCTTTCTCTTCTTAATTTTGGCATGTTTTTCCTTAAAATGTTCAAAAATCTAAAAATCACAAAAAAGCCTTATATTTACATTTTTTTAAGAAAAAAGTTGTCGCAAGTAGCCGAATACTTTAATTAACACTGTGAAAATTAGGCTGTTCATACATGCTTGTTCAACAAGCACGAAAAAAACTGATTAATTGCCTCTACGTAAATTATAATATTCATCAATGTTTTTTTATTATGTATAAAAATACTAATAAATCACTAGCGTGTAAATTACACTGCTCATAATGCTTTTTGAGTATGGAAAAATACATTTAGGACTGAATTACAAAATAATGCATTTAATCTTTGTAAATGTCCTTTAGTTAAGGTATCGACTTGGTTGCGACAACTTTTTTTATAAAAAAATGGAGATATGGGGATTTTTTTTTTTGTTATTTTTAGATTTGTTTAGTACACTTTAAGAAAAATATGCTTAAATTAAGAAGAGAAAAAGAAATTATTACTGAAATGGGAAAAAATTGGTAAAAATTGACAAAAGATAGCATAAACGCGCCCCTTTTAATGTACCAAAGGTTTATGAAAACAATTTCAATTTTTTCATTCTAATGTGGTGCTATGTTATTCCTGTTTGAAATGACCTTCAGGATAAGAGATATTTTCTTTTTTACAAAAACAAGAGCAATTTATCTCAGTTTTTATATGAAATTGCTTAAAAAAAAGTGATTATATAAACATAAGGGACTGGTAAATTTTGTAATAAAACAGTGATTGATAAATATGAGAGAGAAGGTTAAAACATTTCTTCTATTATACAGAACTTACAGAAAAAATTTTAGTTCAATATTTTCAAAACTTTTTTAGCAATCGCTGGCCCCTTTGATTATTTTTTAAAAAAACACACATTTCGAGTGAAACGCGTTATAAAGTATGACATCTTGCTTAAAGAGTAATGACATCTGCTTTTACTAGACCACTTGTAGTTTTTGTTCTACTGAACGGAAAATAATAATTTTGGTATTTTTATAAAGCTAATAAGATGGTCTATAAAATAAAACCATAAAAAATTTTGTCATTTTTTGGCAAAATTCACTATTTTAGGGTAGTTGGATACCTTAAATCAATTACTTTAAAAAAAATTTCCAGAGATTTTTTCTTCTAAAAATAAATATACAGGGTGTTACCGAATTTGATCCGCAAATTCAGCAGTATGATAGTAGGCAGCATGGGAACGACAAATAACCATGGAACATGGGGGTCGTAAACCACGTTTAGTCGGTGAAAATCGCGATAATAGTAGCAGTCAGAAGAATGATTAGCCAGACGAGAGGGGTGGCCAAACAAATGCTGGGATACATTATACATTTACAGCCATAACGCCTTAATGGCCTAAAATACCTAGTTTTTCTACTGCACATCCTCCCAGAGTTGCTGCAGGGAGTACCGGTCACTGCGCATAAGAACGTGTGGTTCATGAATGACAGTGCACCAGCACATTTTTCGATTACAGCGCATTGAAGAGCATTTCATGACATTTCTGACGTCAGTCTGTGGTGCATTGTTTGTATTGTAAGCATGCATCACATTTAAAAAATGTATTTCTTACCTCTTATTTAATCTTTTCATTCCACTATAAATCACCTTTCATAACTGTTTTGTGAATTACTCCGACTAAACGTGATGTGAAAATCCATGTTCTATGGTAATTTGTCGTTCCTATTCTGCCTTTTATCACCCCTCTAAATATGTCGATTGAATTCGGCAACACCCTGTATATGTATTTAGTAATTTCTCAGTATATGGTACAAGATATGTTACTCGCGCGATTGATTCCTTATTAAAGTTGCACTCAGAACCAACATGGTACTATTGGCGACAAATCTCTAATTTTCAACCTCGATGGAGTCACTAGGACGACTCTAGAGCTGTCACCCCCTCTTTAAATTTCTACACCACATCATTGTAAAAACTTTGAGTCTTGACAGATTTAATGCGCATCAGTTTCTCTACACGGTGAGGCATAGTTGGCACCAGGGTTTGAATCAGTGACTTGACAGAAACAGCTCCAGCTTCAAGTTCGCTGGTATAGGCACTTGTCTACTGCAGCCCCAATGGCATGGAACTATCAGAGAGAATGAAAAATTAATGTTGGAATACACTCGTATCTGTTAATGAGCCAAAAAGAAAATCAAACAAAAGTAGTCTATTCTAAAGAGGAAAAAATTATATGTATGTATACATATTCTTGAGAAGAATGTGTTAAAATACCTTATTCATTTCTCTTTTCCAATTGCTAGGAAAAAAGTTTATCCTGTATGAGTTTTAGAATAAAAATGTTTTATAAGCTTACACATATTTTATATGTAAAACATATAGATGGGAATTTTAATAAATTATATGTTTCTTATCAAAAACTTATTTTAAAAATATCATCCTAATGTATTGTTTTCTTCATGATGGTAGATTATCATGCATAAGTAATAATCATAGAACAAAAAAAAATAATGGGACACAAAAATAAGAGTAATGATAAAATAAAACAGTAATAAAAATTTCGAAGAGGAAATAATTATATATATAGTAGTGTTTTATACAAATTGTATGAAACTCATTAATGTATAAAAGACGTTCAAACTTTACAAAAAAGGAGATAAAACATTGAAAATAAGATTTTGTTTCTTTAGTTCATTTTAATACATATGAAACTAGAGAAACGCTTCTGATGATTACTTTTTAATTGATAATGATAACATCCGATTATATTGAAATAATGAAGTACATGTTATAATAAATTACGATCAGACATCATGTTCCTCATTTTACATAAAATGAGAAAGAAAAATATATAAAAAATAAAATGCAAATAAATTTACTGAATCAGCGTATAGTTTAGATGAAATAACTATTACACAAACTATTCAGGCTATCACAAAAACATGTAATTTACGTAAATACATAAAGACTATTATATTAATTTCAAAAATATCAATTATTCCCTCTACAACGTAAAAAGGTTTTGTGATTGTGACTAAGAGTTTCTTAAAATAAAAAATACTCCTAAAGATTTGGTTTTTGAATTCCTACTGTTACTATTAGTTCACTCTCTCCCTGTATAGTCAAAATTTCTCTACAAGAGAGAGATTAATAAACATTAATCAAAACTGAAAAAAATTGAAATTGCAAAATAACCAGACAATAGATTTTAAAAAGGATATATGAAAAATTAAAATAATAAATATAAAAGTATGGATGCTGCAGTATTATAAACATTGCTGACTTAGGACAGCTTATATATAAAATAATTTATATAAAAGTAGGGTTGAACATGTTTTGTATACATATATATATCTTGTTCAAATTTTCAATCGTTAATATAAATACTATTTATTCATCCATTCAAGTTCACATACATTTTTTAAAACTTGTAGTGGGAGACACTTGATGTTAACGCAGTTTTTTAAAAATATTAATTCATTAATAAAATTAAAAAGAATATATATAAATAAATAGTAATTAAAAAATAATAGTCGAACAGCATATGTAGAAAGGAAAATCGTTCGTTGTGTCCCTGTAGCGCAATAAACAGCGTGGTGGTCTTCTAATCCAAAGTTTATGGGTTCGAATCCCTTCTGGGAGGGCCTAATTTCTGAGAATGTGATTTTTCTTTTACTGTACTGTTTTATTAGAAAAATTAAAATTAAGCAATGAATAAAAAAAAGTAACACACAAAAAATTTGTCCAATACCATATAGAGAAATGAAAATGGAAAATTGTGTGCAGGAAAATCACTTCCTATTTTGTCACTTAATATTATGATTCTGTGTCATATGTATATACATATTTATATTAATTGTAACTATTTATAAAAAGTAATTAAAATAAAACTTTTCTTTGTTGAGCTAAGTAGGAATTGACTTAATATTTTATACTACTTGTTATTAATAATGTCACGCTCTGAAGCGACGTGAGGGCTATTGACGACGTACTTTGTCAAGTGTGATAAGGATATGATACCTACTCTCCAAACTTCCACACCCCGCTAACATTTGTTCTTTGAGACATGATGAGAAATTTAACATGCCTCTGTGTATGGTGGGTCCTTAATGGCCCCAGGACGTGATTACATAACTTATCAGAAACACCATCGCTTGACAACTACGACCCCAATACGCGGTTCCTAAAATATAATTGCGCTAGTATCACTTTTAATCTCTATTCCATTTTTTTTAGGAATAAAATTTTCTGCTGCCTATTTTGTGTCTCTAACAATTTATACTAATTAAGAATAGTAAAATAGTTACTTTACGGCAACTTGAAGTAATTTTATTAAGTAATTAGGAGTATTATGATATTTAAGAAAAATATATTTCCGATAAGAAAAATAAATATGTTTCCATTAAACGTAAATGATTTAAAAGCGAATCTGATGTATTTGAGAACATATCTTAACAATAATAATAGTAATAAAATGCCACCTAAATTATAAAAATTCTAAGCCCTAAATTCTTCATTTTTGTTTCGTTAAATATTAATGTATTTTCATCTTTGTCATTTTCTCTTTACAAAAAAGAATTTGACATTATGAATTACATTGAATGAAAAAATAAACAACAACAAGGTCCTAGCACGTGTCTATAGCATTTTAAATTATTAAAAGAGCATTAAAAGACAATTTGTTGCGACAAATATACTTTGTTGGGTTTAAGGGTTTCCTATGAGAGACTTCTTCAATTCATGATCGATAAAATAAGGTAATTACTATATATCAAGATTGATTGATTAGGTAATACGAGATATATGAAGAAGGAAAGGATATCACCTTTATATTGAGAAGATATCAAAGAGTGTGGTGTCTTAAAATATCTAAAATGTTTGGTTTAGGGGGGAAAAAAGTTTTATTTGTCAAGCTTTATACATTTCATATGGCTCTCTTGTGAATGTTTAACTTTTTAAAAGAATTTTATTTAGAAAAAAGTAACTCAAAAAAATTACCGCTTGACGTGTCTCTATCTATATTTAGGTACTATCATTTATTTCAAACCATAAGAACATGTATACTATTTTTAACGCTTTTGGGTTTGATTTGCTTTGTATGACGTCGCACTATAAAGAAACTCAAAGGCGTTTTATGAAACACCACGTTATTTTGAACTACAGTCAAGTGACGAGGGTGATACCTGACCTGACACCATACTTTCCAAACTTTCACACCATGCCAGTTTTAACGTGCTCCAGCCCGCTATATGTTGGGTTTTTAGTGTCATCAGAGAGTGAGTGAGTGAATATTATTGCCGCACCATTCAGCTACTCGAGAGCTTTTAGCGACGGGCATCGTAATGTTGAACCATGGTCAAGCGACGAGGACGACACCTCAGCTGGCACTCCCTGTTTCTAACTTCCACATTAAACCAACGGGAGAACGTTTGGGCTCTCGGTAGATTTAACGTGAATCACCCCCCCCCCATCCACCTATACGGCGGGTCTTCAGTGGCGCTAGGCTCAAACTCTTGACACGCCAGCCACGAGTGCGCCCCTTTGACCACTAAGCATTAGATAGAAAGAGTTAGAAATAGAGTTATATTAAAGTCACATGAATCAAAGCTGCTTGAGGGCTATTGGCAATTTAGTGGTATCAGCGCTCTAACCTAAGGTTTGAGTACGACAACACCAGGTGGCCACGGTAGCCAAGTGGTCTAGGCATCGGACCATGGCTAGCGTGTCATGAGTTCGATCCCAGTACCACTAAAGATCCACCGTGTAGGGGAGCGATGCACGTTAAATCTGTCGAGAGCTCAAACGTCCTCCCGTTGGTGTGGTAGTTAGGAGAGGGGGAGGGGTGCCAGTTCAGGTGTCTTCCGCGTCACTTGGCCATGGTTCAAAATTACGCGGACCGTCGCCAAAAGCCCTCTTGTTGCTAAACAGTGCAACGTTAATATTCACTCACTCACGACAACACCGGCTGCGAGCTAGTCAATGATTGGTCTAAATTTAAATACAAAAGTAACTAACCTCTCTAGTCAGCCAATCACAGAAGCTTCACTCGATACCAACTCATTTTATAACTTTTTACATCTAAATATTTTCTCACTTTAACTCCTTTGCTGAAACCAGATTGACTAGGCATCGTCCCTCCCACTCCCATCACGCAAATTTTTTTTTTTATATAGGTCAGAATTGTTCATCAATTTTTAACTTTATTTTATAATTGTAATTTTATCGGTATCAATGTATTTTTTTCATTTTATTAATTTACAATAGTTATATTTTAAATTTTATTTATTAAAAAAGGCAATTTTTTTTGAAAGCGTTTTAATGTCATCTAAAATGTAATCAAAGGACATGAAGGTTCGGAAGAACTAAGTGTCCCCCCCTCCCCCACCAAACTACAAACCGGTTACGAGCTGGTGACAACGACTATTCAGCTGACTTGTCAACAACAAACATTACATTTTTTGGTCAGTTTTAAGATTTCAAAATATTGTTACTCTTCTATATTTTTTGCTAATTACAGCAGAAAGTTTTTAGTCGTAAAATTAATACCGAGAAGTGACCGCGGTAGCCAAGTGGTCTAGGCATCGGATCATGGCTAGCGTGTCATGAGTTCGATCTCAGTACCACTGAAGACCCGCCATGTAGGGGAGCGATGCACGTTAAATCTTTCGAGAGCTCAAAGGTCCTCCCATTGGTGTGATGTGGTAGTTAGGAGAGGGGGTGCCAGCTCAGATGTCGTCCACGTCACTTGACCATGGTTCAAAATTACGCGGTTCGTCACCAAAAGCCCTCGTGTAACTGAACAGTGCGACGTTAATATTCACTCACTCACTCACTAATACCGAGAAGGAAATTTTTACACGATCACTTATATATTTGTTCAATTAAAAAATTGAACCTTAAAAAATCTTCCAAACAGATTAAATTTAATTATATTCAGAAAATATTTGTTATCGCTAGCTATGATATTATTTGGTGTTACTTACGTTTAATAGCATTCATTGACGAATATTGCTGAATCAAAAAAGACATCTCTTAGTCATAAAAACTCGCCAATCGTTTCGAACATACGCGAAAACAATTTCCCATGCATGCTTCTTCCGTATTAAGTCCATGCGGCCTTGGTAGTCTAGTTGGTTGTGATCAAGAACTCGTAGCCAGTGTGTCACGGTGCGCGTAGTAGTGAAACTGAAGCCTCGTCGTGTAGAGGTGAAGTGCACGTTATATAAGTCGAGGCTCAACGTCCTCCATTGTTGTGGTAGTTAGGAGAAGGGGTTGTCAGCTCTGGTGTCCTTATCACTTGACCGTGTTTCAAAATTACGGTATCATCGCCAATAGCCCTCGTGCTCTTTTATAGTGCGCTCTCCCGTATTAGTTCGTCAACAAATAAATTGGCGAATAATTAAATGTTGTATTAAAAATAAACAGAAGCAGACCTACAATTAACGAATGAATTAATATCTGCATTAAGGTGGCCGAAAATCCGTAACTGCTTTTAAAATCACTACAAATGAATATTCTGTCTGCAAATGACAGCACAGAAATTCACATGTGTGTGAATTTAAGTTCTGTTGGAGATTTCTGCAATGTGTTTCTTGTTTTGTTATCTTATTCTAACCTCATAGTCTTTCAGGTACTTATTTATTTGACGGCATTTTTGGTCATACCCCACTGCATTATCTACCTTAAAAGTTAGATCCCAAATATTATTAATTTTTCGCAATAAGATATAACAGAATAATAGTATTACAAGTTATATAAACAATGTTATATTTCCGATTGTTATATTTTAACATGCGTGGGAGTGATTTTCCATTACTGGCTGTATTTCGAGGTATTTGGCGATTTTTTTTTAATTAGAAAATTTGGTTGATAGTATAGTACATAAGTATCAATTTATTTATTAAATCATTCCATTACATGTATCTTTTCCCATTAATGATAAAATTTAACAAACGAGTTAATACATGAAAACTCCTCAAATGTTCAAATCGATCATTTTTATTTAGTATGGCAACCTCTTGCACTGCCAAACATAATAAGCCAAACTTTATCTCATTTAGGTATTTTACAGGAATTATTTGCACAAAAATATCAATTTCGAGCACAAATACGTAACAGGAAAATAAACAATTTCATACGCTTATTTGAGTGGTTGTGGATATGATTGAGTGTACTTAGTGGGTGTTTTGCAATATTCACAAGCAATCGATTAATCTACAGTAAAAGCCAATTAAAAGTAACCACTTATAAAATTATGAGAAACATTGTAATTCCTTTTTTAGAAAATATTGGTTTTTCGATTATATTATGCACGAAAGCTTATTTTTTTTCTTTCTATTTTCATTTGTTGTATTCAGAAAAAGTATTCCAGACTAATATATGTTTTGGTTAACGAATATGAACTTCGCTAAAACTCTATTTCATTCATATTCAGTTCTTTTTTTAATTGATTTAAATTTTGTTAATCATTGTACTTTATGAGACAAAAATATATTAATTAATTTTCTTTCGATTTATTTTTCAATTTAAAAGTGCTTAGTCATAATTCTGATAATTTTTTCAAATATTTTATTTCATTTCAAATACATTTTTTGTTATAGCATTCAAAATATTTTATACATACAGATTTATTGATGATATATTATCAAAATTTAACTAAAATGGACGCCATACAACAGAAAATTTAAACTAAAACTATATATATTTATAGCTTTGACTGTCAATTTGTGAATTTCTGAGTTTAAAACACTACTAAGAAGCTACCAATTTCTAAAAATAAGGGAACATCTTTTTGTATTTGGAAAGAGAGCTACTACGGTATTATTCTAGCATAAAATGTGCAAAACTAAATACATATTGTGTTTTAGCCACTTTTCACGGCGGGTTGAGGTGAGAGTATTTTGACAACCCAATATAAAACAACACCGGGGCTATTCGTAACTTATCTCAGCATTGGTCAAGTGACGAGGACGACACCTGAACTTGTACCCCCACTCCGAAGTACCATACCATGCCAACGGAAGGACTTTGAGCTTGACAAATTTAATGGGCACCAGCCCATTTTACCTCTTCTGTACGACGTGTCTTAAGTTCAACGAGGACTCAAACTTCAACACGGGGACCACGAGTTCGTGACCATAACCAATAGGCGCTCTACTTGGTGGATATTCAATGACGTGAAAATTCAAAACCGTAATTCGACAATCTCTGCCACGGCGGTCGAAGAATTCTTTACATCAGTGGTCTAACACCTGTGTTCCATGGAACCCTGGGGTTCCACGAGTCACAATAAAAAATATAAATCACTAAGCAAAAGGGATTTGAGTTCTCTATGAAGTTTGCTTAGCAGCAAGTTTTTCTCATCCCAGTCATTAAAACCTAAATTTTTATTTATATATAATAACTTTATTTTTAACTTTTATTATAATATAATTAAAAAAAATATTAAAATTTTTTCTTTGTATATACTGCCTACTATAATGGGAATGCTTTCCTCAAAAATAATTTTATATTTATATTGTTTTGCAAAACTAAATATTTATTTAATGTAAATATCTCACCTTTATATCTGTTATTTTTTATATTAAAATACCCATCTATATAATGAAGAAAAGAGGACAATTTATCGACATATCAACAAATTCGACAGTTCCTAAATTTTGGGTTGCATATTCCTGCAAAATGCACAGGATTTCTCACACAGCTGTAAACATTTAATCCATTCAGAGAACAATCTATAAAATAAAAAAAACCCTCAACAAGTGTCGCTACAAAAACAAAATTAACGACAAGCAAACGAAATTCAACAGCAGATAAATTCAATATATAGACCTAGTAATAAAAGTTATAAAATAATGTTGAGTATTAAAAACCAGTTCGAGTAATAAAAATACAAGCACATTATTATTTATACTGTAAGTATAAGTGGCTAATAAAGAATAATTTAATACTATTAACGAGTAAACAATATAAAAAGATTATATAAAAATTTTTTTATTAACAAATATAATACTCTTTTTAACTGTCATTACATAAAGTATATATAACGTATCGATCGTATAGCAAGTATTATTTTAAGATGTATTCATCTAAGAGAATTGGAATGGTGTTTTTCGATAATACCTTCTATTTCTAAGGGTTCCATGAATCGAAAAGGTTTGAAAACCACTGCTCTGCACCACACTTATGAATTGTACTACTTTGGCATTTTATACTAAATACTTTCGTCTTGTGGTGCGAATAACAATCCTAAAGGATTATGTTCCACAAAGGCTTTTACATCGTGTAATACTATCGCATTTATTTTGCATAAGGGAACCTTTTATGACAATGTACAAATTAAAATTTGTAGCTCCCAGGCTCTATTTCTATCGCCAGCTATCAATCGAGACGCAGCAAATAACTACCGAAAATATTTACTTAATGCATAACACATCAATTATATTTCGAAAATGTAAGCATTCTGTGATAATGATTAGAGAGTTAAGTCTTGTTGGATGCATAAAATTTTACCTTAGACAGATTATTAAGCAGCCTAATTAGTATTAGTAGGAGGCCTTTAGCAATTAGTTTCACCGTATTTAATTGATGAATTATGAAATACACTTAGTTCATCACTCAATAGACTAAATAATTGCGCATTGAGATTTTGAAGATTTAGCAGTATGTAAATTAATAATTTTCCTATTAAATTAGTATTTTCGTAATTCATAATTGAAAGGATTCAATAGACTGAGGATGTTTTCATATAAGTTTTAAGAAAAAAAAATATGAGCGGTTTAAATCTTACTCGAAACAGACTATAAGTAATCCCGTTTATTATTAGTATGTTTAGGCATGTATTAGTAATCTAAGAATATAATTAGGTCGTGAAGGCTCAGACAATTTTCTAGATGTATGTTTATAATAATGTGGGATAGAAAAAATATTCAATAAACACTACATAAATCCATTTAATTACTGAGAAGCTTTTGTGTTGTGCAATCAGCTTTAGTTCTATAAAATATATAATATAAATCGCATTCTAAGATAATATAATAATTATTTTATGAAATTCAAACACAGAACATATTCAAAAATTTTAACAATATTTCTTATGCTTATGTACTAATTGACCACCATTATAAACTTGGGTTGTTTTGAACGTAATTATGTTTTGGGGGGGGGGCGGGTTTGTAATATAAAAAATAAACTATAAAACCTTTAAAGTGCAGGAAATTATAAATATAATTTAAATATTTTGAAAATAGTTACATAAAATAGTATCGATACTAATATTATTAGTAAGAAACACTTAATCCCAATGCAAACTAATAAGAGTTAGTATTGAGAAAGTAATCTTATTTAAAATTTCTAATTACTTACTTAGTTACACTTTAACACTAGAAAAACTGAAATTTAGTATATAGTACCTATATTGCCCCCAAACAGTCAAAATGACTGCTGATTGTGAAAATTGTGAAAAAATAACTAATGTGTAAAAAATTTGTTTAAAATTAATTTTTAATATTTTTTATATTATTTACAGTGATATAACAAGTTATTAGTAAATATTGACAATAAAAAAAATTTACTTCACTTGGAAAAAAATATATATTCTAAAATATTCAAAGAAATGGTGTCATTATATACGTAATTTTTTTTCTAATTGAAATTAAAAAGCAGTCAAAATGACTTCTTTGGACAATCTAGTGTTAAAATGAAGTGATACATTACAAATATGAATAACCAAATCCCAACTCATAGGGGTAGATAACATAACGCAATGAACATAAATCTATTTATTGCCATTATGATCTAATAGAAGAAATTTTAAAATATTTTTTTAAAACAAAAAACTCGCACCATACTTTGCATAAGCTAATGGTAATTTACTTATCTTTAGAAAAATGCAAGAGAGATTACAAGATATTTAACTGTAATCTCTATCACTTACATGTAAGGTATCTCGTGACTATCATCTAAAATAGGTAATTTCATTTAAATCATATTAATACTTTTCTAAAATTATTGTTCGGGATTTTATTGATGGATTTAATAATTTAAGGCTATGCTCTTTCAGGACTATAATCCTCATCACTTGAAAGTTTCTCAAAATTCCAAAATCTTTCGCCATTAAGCATGGAAAGCTCTAGAATAATGTTAACTTAAAACAAACTATCAATATATTAAATCTAATACCTCATATATAATTATTTACATGAAGTTTATTTTCCATAGCTCCAATTTTTTAACTACACTGGTGTCCAAACGTTAAGTATAATTGATAATTATGTGAATAAAGAAGGAACTGTAAATCAGAATGGCGGTAAACGTGATATGCGAATGTAAAATGGTTATAAAATAAGGAAGCAAATCAAAAGAATGATAATAATTAATTTTATTATCCAAAGTAGCAGTTTGAAAGAAAACTGAGCATAGCAAGGATTCACACTTTAAAGAAAAAATTAAAGAAAACATTAAATAAAAACTCATGCTGCAGTTTAATAAGGCGTGTGGTCAACTCTGACAGCCAGGCACGCTGTCCAGCGATTTACCATACTTGCTATGAGATGATGAATGAGTGGTGAGCTCAAACGGTTCCAAGCTTCTTGGAGAGCTCTCTTCAGTTCTGTAACGGAGCTTGGTGGGTGTGAAAAGGCTGCAATTTGTCTCCTGAGCATATCCCATACACGCTCAATAGGATTTAAATCAGGGGAGTTCGCAGCCCCGACATGTGCTGGATGTTTTCCGTTTCAAGGAAGTCCTCAATCAGCACCGCTCGGTGATACATGGCGCATTATCATCCATGAATATGAAGTCAGGACCGACAGCACCTCGAAACAAGCGAACATAAGGCTCAAGAACTTCGTCTCTGTATCTTTGAGCAGTCACAGACCCCGTGTCAAAGAAATGGAGGTCTGTGCGGCCGTCCATCATGATGCCTGCCCATATCATTACTCCTCTTGATGGAAAATGATGTCTTTCCGTTATGTTTCTTGGTTCAAAACATATTCCACGTTCTCTCCATATCGTTACCCGCCGAGAATCACTACTCAGACTAAACCGGGACTCGTCATGAACATCACATTAGCCCACTCTCCCACACTCCAATGTTGATATTTCAAACTCCAGTTCAAACGAGCGCGTTTATGCGCAGACGTGAGGGGAATGCAAACTGCTGGTCTTCTGGCATACAGGCCAGCATGATCGAGTCTCCTGTAAACAATTTGTCTCGAAATTCATATTCCTGTGGCGACTGTGAGCGCCGAACCCAGTTCTCTGGCAGTACTACCCCTCTGACGTCGCGCACTTATTACCAGATATCGGTCTTGGGGAGGGGTTGTGACTCTTGGTCGACCTGATACTGGTTGTCGGGCAGGGCCGCCGCGTGGGTATTAGGCGCCCTTGTTCAAGTTGAAATTCGGCGCCCCTTTATGAGGTTCTGTTACACTCTTAAAAGTGCTACAAATTAAATGTGAAACACACTTTTATAGTATTCGAAATTTGACTTTCGAACTGAAAAGCTTTAAAATTATAATATTAAAACACGTTTGTTTTATTGGTTTTTTTTTGTTATTTCATAAATTTTAAAAACAAAACAAAGCAAAAATGATATAAATTTTTTAAAGTAAAATATAAAAATTAGAAAATATGTTCAAATATATTGATTCTCCTAGCTTTAGCAGCTACAAATGCTCTTATCAATTCTTTTATATTTAATTTATCCAAAATTTCGCTCTCTATGAATTTAGTTGATAAGTTCGATAATCTCTCCTGCGTCATAGTAAATCGCATGTAGTTTTTTATAATTTTAAGTTTTGAAAAACTTCGTTCTCCAGTAGCCACCGAAACTAGCAGGGTTAAAGAAATCCGTAAAGCTATTGCATTATTCGGAAATGTATCGATAAGATTGTTTTCATAAATATAATTTAAAACATCAATAGGTGACATATCCTCTTTGGTAAAACATCGCAAAGATTTTATTTCTTCAAACAAATTTAATCCGTCTATGTCCTTTTCATTAATATTTTTAGTATCCGTTAATTTTCCTTCTAATTCTTCACAATGTTTTAAAATTTAATTGTCACTCCAATTTTTTAAATTAGGTATATAGTGTACCTTGAAGTAATTGTAATGTTCTTTTAATTGACTGAATCATTCTGAAGTTGAAGAAATAGCAGTGTCTAATATTAAATTGTAAAATTCAACCTTAAACATTTGTCTTGGATTGTTGATTGGTTCGTCGGTTTGTTCATCTTGAAATAGTTTCTTTTTAAACCTGTTTCAATTTTATGAAAAATCAGTATCCACCCCAAATCATCAGCAACGATACTTGCATTGGCAATTGCATGTTCATACGCTTCATCTGATCTACGATTATTTAGTTCTGATGTAAGATTTTGTAAATTGTCAGTCACGATTTTAAATCACATTTAGAATTTTGCATTATTTGATTTACTACATTTACTAAATTTAAAATATCGTGCCAGATGTTATGGAACAAATGAATTTAAACGAGGAAACCTTCTGAATCAAATTTTTTGCTTGGGTTCTGGATTCCAAGTCTCTTGTTTGATCTCCTTGAATATTTATTAACGCTTTCAAAACTTCCTTCAAATCATTTTTCAACGGTCTTAAAGCTTGAATTCTACTTTCCCATATGGTGTTGGAGAGTGGCTTTCAAGTTAGATTTTCAACATACACTGTTGCAAAATAGACCAACGTTTAACGGATGAAGAAAAGTAGTTGTAAAGCTCCTGCACTACTCCGAAGAAATTAACTGTTTCGAAGGAAATTTTAGCTGCATCATTTACAGCTAAATTTAGAGAATGGGCAGAGCAGGGGATATAGAGTGTTCTCTAATTATTTTCAATAATTTTTTGTTGCAATCCTTTGTGCTTTCCTCTCATATTAGCACCATTATCGTAAGATTGGCCTCGTAAATCTGATAAATTTAGTTCTAACGATTTTAAATGTCCATTTATGAATTCATACAGACCCTGTCCAGTAGTGTCGTCGACAGATTGAAATCCTAAAAAATGTTCTTCAATTTGAGCTTTATTGGTTTCCTCGTTCTTATAAACAAATCAAATTACAACAGTCAACTGTTCGGTTTGACTAATATCAGGTGTAATATCCAGAATTAATGAGTAATATTTTGATGATTTAATCATATTCAATAAATGTTTTTTAATTTCTTCTTAAACAATGCTTTTAATTTCATTCTGAATTTGATCACCTAAGTAATGAGCACAATGTTATTCTTTTAAAATGTTTGAATTTTGTGGAGATGTTCAGCGATTATTGGATCAAATTTTGCTATGGTTTCAACCAACTTCAAAAAATTTCAATTTTCACTATAATACAACTCTTTCAAAGAACCTCTGATTGCAAGGCACTGCCGGGCTAAATATTGAATTAAATAAATAAGCCGTTCAATAGCCGATTGCCAGAAAACTTTTTCTGCATCATAAAGTCTTTGTTGAGCTGCATCAATGGTACATAAATTACGCAAAGACATTTTGAGTTCACTGCATTTTGAACTATGTTTAAGGTGAGATGCACTACTTTCATGTGTTTTCAAAATGTGGGGTAAATATGCCCAATCATTACATCCATTCTTAATAAGCTGTGAATGCTTCTCACTGAATAGTTTATATGGGAAGCCAAAAACTGCGTTTTGGGAATTTGAATATACTAAGTAGTTTCTAAATACTTTTTCTCCATTTGGTAATGTTCTATAATAGAACGATTCTGAAAACTTTCTGCCATAATTATCTCTCAGAAAATGTTTGGTTATCAAGCGGGAAGGGCCATTTTCAATTAAATAATCTCTAATTTTTATAGAAATTGTATCAGGCCAGGTAGCTGGATCGCTTAACTCAAAGTCAAAATTTTCGTTTTGAGATATGTTATTATAGGGTGAATTTTCTATACTTCAACATCTAAGTTTTCTATTGGTAAAATCGTGGTTTCTTCTTGATCATATTCTGGTGAATTTACATTTTGAGATAAATTTTCAGTATGGAATTCCAAACCAGATGTTGATGTTGATGGTCCTGGTTCAATTGCTTGACCGTCTAATCCTGTTGTGTTTCTGAGATTTTTATTTAGAGATTCCGCCAGTTTCTTATTAGCTTTCTCTCGTTGCAATTTCCTTTTTCTATTTTGTGCTCCATACTTCTTTCCTTTTTCTGAGAACATGTTTCTAAAAAAATATTTATTGCACTAAATAAAAAATATTTAATTTTCATTTCATTTACAAAATGCATCGTATGATTTTTTTTCAATATATTATTTGAAAGTCCATTTATGTCATTTGCTACTAAATAAAGATTCAGGTAAAGAAGCTAATTTAACTAAAAATTTAGAAACAATATTTTTTTTCAGAAAATTTATTTTTCAGATATTTTAATGTGAAATTTTTTCTTCTTTCCGCTGATTCAAAATATTTAAGTAAATTAAACCAATATTAATACAAATTACTAAAAAGAATTTGTTATAAGCAATTGAAATATTGAAAACACATCCCAGGTACATAATAATTATAAGCATTTAATGAAAAAGCTATAATTATTAGTATTTTTTTTATTATTTCGAAATTGAAATAGAGTATATCAGAACTAGATAAATCAAATTCTGCCCAAAGATTTATCTGGGTTTTATAGAGATAAATAAAAAGTTGCTTTTTGAATTATTTTGTTAATTTGAAAGATAAAATTTTTTTTAACTTGTTTCTTTTTATGAAAAAAAAATAGACTGGACATTATAACCGAGGAGACTTAAGGTAAAACCTAACTAAATTTATGCTAAGTATTAAAAATTTGTAACTAAAGCGTCATAAAAGCATTTGTTTTTGCTCTCTTATTCTGTGTAACAGGTTCTAAATTTTAACTTTTACCTAATAAATGTTTAAAATTAACATGCATTTTTTAGTTTTTCACCCAACACTTCACTACAGATAGAAAAGTAAATGTGTTTTTAAAATGGCAGCGAGTTACCACAGTATACCTACTGTCCAAAACACATTTTGAAGTTCATGAATTTGCAAAAATTCAATATTAAGTAAGCAAGGGCCCAGTTTGAAAATGATGACAAGTTCGAGATCCTCTGTTCTAATCTATGGTGCTGACGTGTACTGTTTTTTTATTTTAACTCAATACAAATACTCATACTAATTTAATCTGCAGAAAATATTTATTGTTACAGGTACTCACAGTTACTCTCTTCTATAAACTTGCAAATTTTCTCTCCTGTAAATTAATGTTTACATAGAAATTTTTACTAATTACAAAACAACCTAATTTTACTGTGAATATTTAAATTTTTTTTTCTGATTGCAATTCATTAAAATTCCCTTCAGTTTGATTGTTAGAGGAATATCTAAAATTTGAATTTTACAATTTCTTTGTCATTTGGTTGAATTGTTTGGCAATGTTTGTAGGTTTATGCATAAAAAAATGTACAAATTTAATGAAAATTTATGCAATAATACTTATGTAAGAATATTTTTTAATCTTTGTATGTTTGAAAAGTTACATCGTATACATACCTTACAAAATATAGTATCGTTTTTTTAAGAACTGTTATATTCAACTCTTTTTTTTAAAAAAATAATATTGTACAGACATAATGCTTGTTATGAATTTTTTTTCGTAAAAGTTAATTACGAACATTACGTACTGTTCCATAACGTACATAAAGAACATTAACAATTTTTTGTAATATTTTAACTTTTTGTTTTATATTGGCTTATATTTAAGATATTAAGATTGTACACAAAGTTCGAAGAACTGTTGTATATCAGGGGATTTTTTTTCAATGATACTCTACAGCTATGAAAACGTAAGATATCGTGTACATAAAATAAAAATTCTCAAAAAGGAAAAAAAAAAAAAAAACTTTTCCCCTCTTTTTTGTGATCTGAAGTAAATTTCAAATGCTTTACGATATGAATAGGGTATTCCAGAGTAATATATTTCTCAAAAAGTAAGAATAATTTTAACACAAATGTGTGTATTTCAGTAACCAAATGTTCAGTGAATAATCTGGTTACGATAAATTTGAATTTTTAAATCTTTGTATGATAAGACATAAAGAGTATGATATTCAGAATATGATGAATTGTGCAAATATAAATCACATCACAAACGTTGTACAAAAAGGTGAATGAAATTTTCAACAAAGAATAATTCTACAAAATTAAGGCAAAAAATTTCATATTAACCAGCCTTTCTGGCATTTACACATGTTGTAAACATTAATTTACAATCAACTTTTATTTCCTTGTTTATTATGAAAGCAAATCTTTCTGTTTCTGAAAGCTAGTTTTTCTGTAGTATCATTTGAATCAAGAATATTTTACTGCATTTATTATTTTTTATAAAGAAAAATTCAGAGAATTTATGAAGTAAAAGGAATTCCAGACCGGGTATCGGTATACTTTCAAGAAAGAACCAGTTGTTAGTGAAACAAAATATCGAAAGTATCAGACACCTACTTGGTATGAGCTTCCGACGAAAAGGTCCCCCATCCCAGCAACAGTCACGTTAAGACTCCAAGTAAAATTTTTTATTTTTTTTTAAATAAAGTTTTACACACAGGCATTAACATTTTCCATTCATTCAAAAATGAAGAAATATTATAGATATTATTTATTTATTTATTTTTATTTCCATAGCTCAATGCAAGTGCGATCAGTGTCAAAATATCAATGCTAGGAATTAAACTTTGAAGTTCGTGAAAAAAATTTCAATACCAGTCCTACCTTAAGTACTACTTTTTAAAATTTCATGTTTACACTAATAATTAAACTTTATAAAACTGTTCTTGCATAGAAAAGTGTGTTTTTAGATGTATTCAAGCAAAGAAAACAAGTATTGATGCATATTAATCAACATAAAAGTACTATAAAAGTACATTGAAATGTATGTATAAATATGGACGAAAATCTTAAAATTAGCTGATATAACACGAAAAATTTACAAAATAAACAATTTTTTTATATTTCATTAAGCTGGGCATTACTTTTACTGCCTCCTTTGTAAAGGAAAGCAAATAGAAATATATGTTTTGAATAATATGATAAAAATGTTAATGATAAATTTATTATTTTAATATGATAAAAAATTTTGTACATTTTTTTAAGTCTCAAGGGAAAAACGAATCAAAAGTAAATTCATAATTACCGTTTGCAGTTATAAAGGAATGAAGTAAAATTGAAGAAATTACTGATTTAAAATTGCGTCAAATCTATCTCTTTGAAAAAAAGTGATTTCCTGAAGGCAGCGTCGTAGCTAGGTATTTAAAGGCCATGGTGCAAAAAAAAAAAAAAAAATGAGGGCTCTATTTTAGTTGAATTCTATCAAGTATATATAAAAAAGTAAAAATATGGGAATATTGAAATATATACAAAGCTACAATTTTTACTTACTGTCTTCTCTTTCTTGGCGTTGTTTGCGCTTAAACGCACCGCACTTTGCATTTTCCTTTCTTTTTTTTTTTTTGGAATCTATAATTTTAATTTTATAATTTATCTAATACGATTTGTATATGCTCTAGTATTTACTGAAGTTAAAAGGAAGCAGAAACGAAATGCTACGCTATAAAACGTCGTTAGAGAATACCTAGCTATTAATTTATTCAGGAGAATCGAACTCACATCCAAAAAATGGCTTAGAGGTACAAAATGGTCGGTCGAGATAGACAGGAAATGATACAAAATTATGCATGAACAAGAAAATTTAATACAATATTATTAAAATTATTTAAAAAAAACATATCTGCAAAAGAGCAGAGGAGGGGGACAAAATTACATCATACGAGATGATTGCGAAATATTGAAACAGGAAACTAGTTTATTATGAATCATATTGTTATTAAAAATAGAATGTAACTAGGAAGAAATTGCTGCTTGTATAGGTTTTTTAAGATGAAAAAATAGTATGGTAAGATTTTTCATGGAACTTGAAAGTTTATTTTCAAAAAAAAGTATCTAGAAAAATGAAAATATTGAAAATAACAAGAACTTTTCAATAAGTAAAGTTCGCAACACTGAAAAAACAACGAAAAGAATTTAGGTGAAATCCCTACAAATTCCAAATTACTTTCAACTGAATTGCGACGATTACAGTTATATGTGTTGCAACCTTTTATATTTATTTCTTAAATTTGGAAGAAGTCACAAATTCGGCTGCACTTGTGTATAGATATCCTGCTTAGAATCTAACGGAATTCATGATACCAAATAGGGTGTTGTAGATCGCGATAAAGCAGTGCCTCTCAAACTTTCAATATTTGAGACCCAATTTTCAGTCATAATTTTCATCGCGCCCCACTTCTTACAATAACAATGTACTGAATGCAATTATAATGTACTTTGAAGGTAAAACTACGATCCAATACGACTTTAATTATAAACGCACTAATTAGATAAATATTAAGTTTTGTATTTAAATTTTGCGTATACCAAGCCCAAGAGAGTAACTAGTAATTACTAAACTTGTTTTCATTATTATATTGATAAATTAATTATCAAATACTTTGCGCAGAACTGATACATTTATAAGTACTGCGTAATATATCAGTTTGAATGTGTATTTCATTTTTTATTATATAAGAGTATATTTTGCTTTGTAATTATTTTAAATTGCAAATTATTTTATTAAATTGACAATTATTTTAAATATTTTATTTTCGATTTTTCGTAATATGCTCGCGCTTCCTCCCCCCACCCCAAGTATGGTCATTACGCCCTCCTTAGGAGGCGCGCCCCACAGTTCGAGGAACGCTGCGACAAAGATTTTATTTCGAGATTTGAGAATAGTTTAATAACAGTATACATGAAACAAAATATGATTTAGAGAAGAAAAACCAAGCGATTTACATAATTTTAAAAATGTATACATATTATCATTGCAAACAAAACAACGACGTTGAGCCACAACATCTTCTCATCATATAATGAATAAAAATTTATGCCGATACAAATCATTCCTAATTCCTTTTGTTACATGTTACAAAATCTTAGATTTTGAACACGTTCCGTATAATAGCACGAAATCTACACGGAACGCGTTTTTATTGTTCGTATCGGAAATCAAATTTTGTTTTACACAAACGAAAACAATCCCAGAAACAAAAACAAAATTAAATTAAATTAAAATATAAAATTTTAAAAATAAAATCTTATTTTATAGCTAAGAAAATATAAAACATGTAAAATTACAAGTTTTTTATTAACAACTTTTATGTAAGTAACATTAAATTAAAAAAAATATAAGTACTATAAATTTTGGCACCCCCTGCCCCATGCGCTCTTGTGCGGTGAACAATTTTGCCAACCCCACGCGGCGGCCCTGTTGTCGGGTAACATCTCCCGTTCTTTGCAACCTCTGCCACTGTCTTGAGATCACAGACTGGTCCACATTCAGAATTCGAGACACTTCGATTTGTGATCGTGAGGATTCCAGCATTAAAATGATTCTTCCTTTCGTAAACATGTTTAATTGGCGTCTTTGTGCCATCATTCACCTTGTTTGATGGTTAACAACGTTCCTTCGCATAGAAATTGCCTGAAACTTGTCTGGGCTGCCTATGTTGTGTGAATCGGTTTCTCAGCGTTCCGACATGCGCCGGTGTTTCGCGCAGGACGTAGTGGATTGAAAAGTTTTGCATAAACCCAATATTTCTTCTTCACCCAATTAATATCAGCAAGAAATTTGGAATAATTTTACGAATATTTACTCCATGTTTTTCGCATTTTACGATTTATGCTTAACTTCTGGACACCAGTGTATATTTGTAACTTCAATGTGAACATAATTCTATTAAAATATTTTAAAAAAGTTGTTTGTTTCAATTAATTTATTATTAAAAACATTTCGTGAGCATTTGAGGTATTAAAGTATTGCTTGTAGACACACCTAAAACATAAAGTATGACGAAATAAAAACCTTGAATGACAATTATGTTTTTAGAAAACTACTGCGTATTTTAGTGTAAAAACTTTTACTTGATTTAGTATAATTTTACTATTTATCCTTTAAAAATCATAGACTTTATAAGAACTTTTATTTCTCAAAAAGTAATTACACTACAAAAAGTAAGTATAGGTATATATATGTGATATATACCTTCTAAATATAAATATGCGTATTTATAATAAATTAACATTAACAGTATCTGAAGCTTAAATGTATATATGTGTAACTACACTACTATAAGCCCTTTATAATGTCATGATATTCTGGACAGTTGTATCACGAATCTATTATTCTGACACCGTGAACTATGATCAAATAACCATCTCCCTGATTTAAAAGCATTTCGTTTCTTGGCCCTGTCAATCACTTTCCGACACTGTGATATATTCAATATATTAAAAAATGCCCTTGTCATCTGCGGCTATTGAAGAAAGTCTGATAAGGTGGTGGCATTTTAAAAAGCCCAACTTTCGGGCCTCTTGTGAAAGTAGTTTTAAAAATGTTTGAGGGTGATATGAAAATCCACCTGGCTTTATGAATAAAATATTCGTATCTTGTTTCCCGAGCCTCGTGCGTTTCCTTTATGCTTCATGATCAGAAAAACCGCAAACTGAGACGAGTTGTGCGGCACCAGTTCCTGCTTTTTACTTTGCCTTCATAATTTTTTTATCCTCATCGGGAGGAAGAAACATATATAGAGAGTAGTTCTTTTCTTCCATTTTAATTTTTGTTATCAAAAGTTTCTTGGGAATATGTGCATACAGGTGTTCTGATTTTTTTATTGTTTTTGTGGAATTTTTTTCTTGTTTATTGTATGTCTTCTCTTTTCGTCAAATATTTGAGAAAATGCATTTGAATAATGATTGTTTTCTTTTCTAAGAAAAAGTAATGAAATATATTTTCTGAGGATTCATAAATTCCCTGTCTGAATTCAATACATGGAGATATTTAAAAATTATATATATCATCTTAATTCTACTCATATGTATATATATTTATATAAAATACTTATTTTTATCCTAGTTACCTTAATTTGATACCGACTTATAATAACTTTGAAGCAAAATTTTTAGATATTGAGATACAGTTAAAATATAAAGTAATTGGCGTATTCACACGAATCTAAGCCGCACTGTTTTCCCGATACAAAACTTACTGAAAATCTGATGCAGTTTAGAATCAAAAGCAAAAAAGTTCGTTGGATGGGCGAAACTGATCATGATACTTGGCGATTACGGTGCTGCGGTGCTGTTATTGGGCATATGGTCCTCTATAGCGGCCCTCCATTCCATATCCGATATATAGATGTGAAGCGATTGTTTTCATTTTCATGCTTAAGAGATGAATGTTTCTGATTAGCTGGGCCAATCGTACGGAAGGTTCCTTGGCGATTAGACCAATTACAAGTTCATGTATGTATTTAAAAATTTTTAATAGTGGTAAAATAAATGAATTATTCATTTCTTATGAGCTAGGGCTTTCTTTGAAAAAAATTGTAGGTATCAGATATCAATAAACCATCCTACACAATTTTCTTTATTCTTTTACAAAAATTTATTAAAAACTTGGGGTGTGGCTTAAACTGGACGGCGTCTTAGATTCAAATAAATACGCGATAATATTAATATTTATTAAAAAGAGATTAATTTAAATTCAATATTGTTAAAGTAGTTCACGGAAAAAGTAATATATATACATTACAAAATATACAAAAAATATAGTTATATACCAAAGATAACTATAGTCATGATAGAATAGATTTAGCCACAGAAAAACTAGAGCAAATTCCTGGCCTTAGGAACCAGGATTGCAGGTTTAAACAATGTTTTTCGGCCAGTCAACCTTCACCTGAATTTGCCAATACTCTGGGCCATAGGGAAAGCAAGAAATTTCTAGAGAAGTTTAACTATTATTATAAATAAAACCATAATCTATTAGTGTAAAACGATAATATTATAGCATGTAATAATTACTTAAATATTTTAAAAATCAAGCTTAAAACTATTAGATAAAGACTTACCACGTAAGTACAAACCTATTCCCGGGCATTGAACAATAACAGTAACGCATAAAATTATTAAGTTTTGATAAAATAACATTAATACTATATGTATATACACATTTAAAAACTCTATTTTTTTTGTTTTAAAATTTATAGAAAATAAAAGTACCACCCAGACACATATACAATTAATTATTAATAAAATATAATATTGTAAATTTACTTAGCTAGAGGCGCCATCTATCGATAAACTGTACAACTAATAGCTTTTTTTATTTAACTGTTCGGTAACTTTTTATAAATTTTGGAGGGTATCCGTGTTCCATACAATGTTTAATAAAGTTTTTAAGATTTAAATATATATTAAATTTATCACTAACTAATACGTTATTACGATAAATATAATTGAAAATAATATTTCTATTTATTGAGATAGATAGGTTGGAATTCCAGTAAGGCACTTTAAGAATGTTAAAATTAAAATCATCTCTTTTATCATAAATATTGCTATGTAATTTATGGTCCTTAATACACAATGATACACCCAAGTAATTAGTTTTAACTGAATTACTATATTAATTTTAATATATATATATATATATATATATATATATATAAATGTATGTATGTATGTATATATATATTCAGAAACACTATAAAAATTACATACAATGAAACAAATTTATAATTAAAAAAATTCTCCTATATTTCCTATAGTTTTATTTATATCTAAAATTGCACTGTAGACCATGGGTGACCAACCTTTTGGGGGAAAGAGTGCCACCATATCATTAAAAAAAAACCCTATGCGTGCCACTTCCAACATTTTAATAAACGAAAAATAGGAAAATGTGAAAAAATGTTACTTATGGTTTAGCACAGGAATTTTACACAAATAACTGATTTCTTATGCAAATATAAGTAAAGAAAATTTAAAAATAAAATAATAAATTAGAGCAAAGTACATTTTTATCTAACTTTTATTGTTAATAAACTTTTTACAGGTTCAATCAGTTGCTCATTTTTTTATTTTATTCCTAACGTAACTTGAAAGATTTAATTCGAAATATTTATTAAACAGTTAGAATTTGATTAATGCGCCTTTTGAATTTGTGGGTTTCTTTCCCAAGAAATCTATATTAGTATTAGATTAGAATTGGTGTAACGGAGAAACTATTAGGGGACCGCTGCAAAGTCAAGCTTTAGGTCCCCAAGCCCAATCTTACAAAGGATTGTGTACTTAGTGTCAGTCAGGCTTTGGGACCTTGTAGAATCCTGCCCCTCCCGCGGTGCAGGGGTGCATGTTACGTCATTGTAAATTTGAGTTCTCTCTTGAAGATTGTAACAAAATTGTTTTAGGTGTATTTAATTAATTTTTAGCAATATTTTAATCTCATATTTGTTCAAAATAGAAAACATTTGTCCACAAACACATGTGTTGAACCAAACCTACAATAATATCGCAGCCAAATCGTGTAAATTTGGAAAATTGCCTGAAAGTATGAATTTCGAAAATTCAATATTGTTTGGGTTACATACAATTTATAGGTGGGTAACAATAAATGCAGACGCATTTCAGGTGGGTAACAGTAAATGTCTTGCAGAGAAATTGGAAAAAGATTTGTGAACAGAAAAGGAATTTTTTTTATCAAATTGAAAATTATCAAACCTAGTACTAAACGAATCCTGCAAAATGCATGTCAAATTTTAAAATATCGTCATAGTTTGGAACATATTTAACTTTGATAAATAGTTTTTGCATTAATGTGAAATGTGTTCCTCTTTTTTTGCAAAAGCAAAAGTCTGTTCACAAAAGAAGATATAAGATAAGTTGGATAGGAAAAAATTAAATCTTTCCACTGAGATCATAAATTTGAATTATTTAAATGTCCCTCAATATCGTAAAGCTAGCGAGAGCAACAATAATGACTTATTCTCTGCATGCTTATTTTCTATTGTAATTTAATTATTTAACCGTATTTAAAACAAATTTTTTTTGTGTCTAAAACAGCCACATTTTAATAAAATTGTAAGAAAAAAACTTTTTTAATTATTATTGTCTTTTCAAATATTTTGATTTTTCAGTAAGTCTTTGAATGCCACAGATATTTCTCTGCCGTGTCCATTGTGGCACGCGTGCCTTGAGTTGGCCACCCCTACTGTAGACAAATGCGATAACATTCCTAGAGTTATTCATATGGTTGAAGTATTTAACTTAATAAACCTACTCTATAATTATTTTACAATACAAATATTTTTATACCTTATGCTACGCTACAATTTGGCCAGCAATATTATGCTTTGATTCAGTATTTGGGTCTAGAATCTGGCAATAAATTGTTTATTGTACACAGATTGTTCGTAGTCTATGCATTTTTGAATGCAACTTGAGGTAAGATACATTTTTCTTTTAATGGATTTAGAAATTTTATCCATTATTTTCAATAAAATTTCGTTCAGTATTATAAATAGAAAGGAGGAAGGTTGGCTAGCCACAAAACTGGTTCTTTCCCTTTTATCTAAAAAATTATTTTGGTAGAAATGTCATCATATGTGCTTATAATACTGTAACATCTATATTTTCAAAGTCCAACATGTATTAGTTCATTTATGTTTGGTGTTTAAATGGTTTTTGTTTCTCTAGAAAAGATTAATATATAAAACTTTATTTATATACCGCAAGTGGTTATTTTAAGTAAGGGACAGCCGAAAATATAAGATCATGAGAAAATCTATTTGGATGATGGATATAGTATAAAAAGAAATAATTAAAATACTTTCCAAATAAAAATGCCTAGGATTTCTTTTTAATTAAAATGCATTCGAAAAATGCTTGAAGAATTGTCTTATTTGAGATTGTACGCAACAAAACCCACTATTTTCCTGGATTTCTTTATATACCTTATAATGAAAAGCTGTCAGATAAAAAAGCAATTTTTACAATGGATTAGAGAGGTTAAATTTTGAATAAAGAGAGAAAAGTAAGTTCCATACAGTCTTCCAAAAGAGGAAATATAATTTAGTCTATTAAATAGTGTTAAAATTTAATAGGAGATTACATTCATTATTTTATATTAGCAATAATTTTATCCATTATTCTATGCCATTTATTCACCATCTTTTTAAGCAATAAGCATTTTTGTGATATATTTTTTTCTTCTCAAATGTGATTACTGTTTTCAATCAGCCCTAATTTCTTTGTACGATATTTCTATGATGAAACAATGAATAATTATCTTAACAGAGAATAAAAATATACATTTTAAAATTTAACCAACATTTGGATACTAAAAACAATCAATAATAAATCTGAATATTATTGTATAAAACTGCCTTTTTCTTGTCTTAAAAAGGCTGAACAAAATTTCCAGTACATTTTCAGACAGTGGTGGGGAAACTTTTCTACTGGCTTATAAAAAAATACTTTTTTATACTCTACTGTCTTAACAAAAATAAGTAACATTTTATGTGTGTATAAATATCCCATTTTTATTCTTTAACTCTTGAACTTCCAAAATCCATTTAGTTCCACAATGTAAGAGAGGAAATGCAGAACATATTTTATAACCGAAAAAACTGATTGTTTCAAACCAAAAAAATGACTAGTATAACAAAATGTGATGATCTTTATACACTAGAGTGAAGTCAGAATAATATAATAGAGTGTTATATAAATATTTTATGTGAAACATATGTGCGTCCTCTCTTTTACCGTAAGGCAAAATAGCTTGAAAGTAAGATTTTGAATTAAATAACATTTGCTGTCTTGAGTTGTTTTTTAACGTTCCAGAAGTGCTTCTGTAAAATTACTGTAGAGGGAACTAATATATTTGAATTAAGATTAGGTGAAGTGAACTTCACTGAAACTGGAATCTCTAAGTATATATTTCCACTCAATGCCATAAAAATGTTTTAATATTTTTTATCATGTATCTTAAATAATAAATTATATTTTCCAGCGCTTCATGAGAAATAAAATTTATTTTCCCCTCTTGTTTACTACTTCATAAGGACCTTTTCTTATAACATACAAAATAACGTCAGAAAAATTAATCATAGCCTAAATTGAATGATTTATAGATAGAGTTTTTTTAAAGTTCCATTCATCTATATCTTCTTCGAGTTTAGATTAAGTTTGTGTTGATTAGCGTCACTCTTTAAAGCTACACAAAGGCTATTAGTGACGGACTTAGTAATTTTGATTCATGGTCAATTGTCCAAGACGACACGGGTTGTTCCACTCCACTTTCATAACATCTATACCATAGGTTCTCAACGTGGGCGATAACACCCCCTTGTGGGCTTTTGAGGCTTTTAGGGGACAGTAAAAATCCGGGGGCGTTGAGATGGAGGGTGGGGCTTGGGCACACAGATAGACCAAATATATCTAAAAAAGACTAAAGAAACATGCTGATTATGTACTTACAAAAGTAAACATTAATACTGTTTACCTTATGTTAATTATATGTATTTAAATCATTTCTGTATCACATGTACGAAAATTCACATACTTCGGTAGTTCGGAAAGTGAATGAAAAACTTAAAGATTACATTACATTCAGACCTACGTTAAATTGAATCATGTAGTTCATTTTAATTTCTGTAGTGCACGTGTTGTCTTTGTCTTTGAGCAGAAGGAAAAATGTTTCGTCCACTGCATTTCTTTACGAATATTATCCAAGAAACATAATTAAATATGTTAATCAGGAATTAACGTGATTCTTTAAGGGCTGAAACTGTCAATTTATATTTATTTTGAAAACAATAGTTTATTATGAATTACTTCTTATCATCAAAACCCCTATCTTTTTAACAGGTAAGCTAAAACTTTTATTGCACTCTTTTAAATGAAGAAATTCAGTAGCATACATTGCAATTCCAGCAATATCCTATCTATAACTAAAATATATAATATAACACATTTAAATATATTTGTGGCAATAGCAATTTCAGATACGCAAATAAAAAAATTTCACTTTAAATAAAATATATTTTTTCTATTAGTAACAGGATATTTATTAAAACTTTACTCTTGTTTTCACCGTGTATTATGTACACTCTTATTTCTCTAGAGTGGGAGGGGGCGATATCGAAATATTCATTAGAAAAAGGGGTGGTTTCGAAATATTCACAAGAAAAGGGGGCACCAGTTCAAAAAAGGTTGGAAACCTATGCTCTATACCAAACCAACGTAATGACTTTGAGCTCCTACAGATCTAACCTACATCAGTCCCTCTATATGGTAGGTCTCAATGGCACTAAAATTTGACTCATGACACATCAACCATCATTTTGTGGTCATGGCCACTGGACTACAATGACCATAATTTCCAATTGATTATTATTGTTTTTTTATTGAGTATGAAATGAGAGAAAATGACAATTATATTAACGTTGTACTTCTCTAAGCAACATTGAGGGCTATTGACGAAAGACCTCGTAATTTTTAGCATCGGTCAAGTGACAAGAGTGACACCTGAGATGACACCCCTCTCCAAACAACTACACTATTCCGACGGGAAGATTTTGAACTCGACAGATTTAACGGGCTCCAGCTCCCTCTATGTGGCGGTTCTCGATATCCACCTAATTTTCCCTTAACTGGAACTAGCTTGCTGCAGGGAGAAGTGAACTGATCCGAACAAACATTTAGAAAAATCTGCTTTTCTCTCGGAAGATCTCACTCTCTTACTCTAAAATGATTAATATTTTAGTACGACTTTTTTACAGTTTTTGTGCGTGAATCAAATTTTAACTAATTACTACATCGCGCCAAATCCACACGGCATGTTTTCAGTAAGACCACGACACGCCGTCCACGGGTTCGTGACCATGGCCACTATTGAGTGCGAAGAGTTTGTTGTAGATTTTGTTATTTAAATGTTTTTAAATATCATATTGTATTTGTATTCTGCCGATTTGCCTTCACTATACTGGCTTTAAATTTTTTTTTTAAATAAAAAATGCTTATTTAGCTACATGTTTTGAAAAGTATTGAAATAAACCAATGCTTCCAACAAAGATGCAAATTTTGTGTGTCATCTAGTTCATATGGCTAACGAATTTATGGAAAGTGAGGATATTCGCTTTGTGGATTGGCCAGCTAAGGCCCTATAAAGCACATCTTTAGGATGCTCTTGGGAGGGCAATTGCAACTCGCCTTCCTCTTCCTAGAACTATTCAGGATCTGTAAACTACGCTACTGGAAGTATGAGGTTGACTGCCACAGAGACTCATAAACTGTTTCACCTCTAGCGGGAAACTACAATAGAAAAGTTGTATAATACTTAAAAGAGGACCATATCCCCCATTAACTCCTTTTTTTCTGTTCCGTCTTGTACTGTCGATACTGATGAGTTCTACACACAACAAAGTGAATCTACTATTGCTATTGTATAGTAGATTCGTATTATATAGCATTATATCGTATTATATAGCATTATAACCTAAATATATAAATACTTAATTTCTTATATTTGTTCAAAGCTTCTGGATATAATTAAACAAAAGGGGAAATTCTCTTAATTTTAACCTTATGAGATTATAAAACCTAGCAATGTTGCTTTTAAAAACCTATCTGTCATTACATTGAAATTTTTATATATGAATAATGAGATGGCAGACGTATTTGTGATTATTGTTTGATATAATTGTGAAATAGTGATTTTTAACCTATTATTATACATTTTAAATAAAGAAATAGCTAAGCTGAATTCAACTCTTGGTGCTTTAATTTTTCCATATCATGATTTTGAGTAAGTAAAGTATTTAGCCTCAATACTTCAGTCAGTCCCTGATAATGTGGTAGAATATTTATATACAAAATAGTACTACAAAATGACCTATTGAGAAAAAATCAATAATTAATTAATTATGTAGACATACATACAAAAATAAAGCAAGTAAAGTTATATTTCTCTTTAAATTATTAAATCACATGACATTAAATAAACATTATATTAATTGAACCTATGAAATAAGCTACAAACACCGAAGATTTACAGGCTCACGTAAATCTTTCTCAATATTAAAGGTATGTTTATAAGTGAAAACAATGAAAATTAATTAATTACGAGTCCAAATAATTTAGTGCATAACAATAAATCGAATCATGCACATGGAAAAAATAATTTACTCTATCAAATGATCAGATACTATAGATACTATCAGATACGTTTCCCCGAGAGAAAATAGATTAGCGTACAGTTATAAGAGCCATTAGTATAGAGTATAATGATAATTTCAGCAACTCGTTTATTTTATGAAAATTAAAGTAATCATCAATTCCAAAAATAGTAAGCATTTTAAATATACATATATATTTTTCTTATAAATTAACCGTTGTGAGACCAATAGATATAAACATACACGGAAATAAAGATCAAAGGTAAAGAATAATGAATATATCTCGTCTTTCAAATGATGAAACGCTGAATAAAAATTAAATCATTTGACAAACAGAGAAAATCCATAGAACCTAACACATTCTCCCGGTCACGAAAAAAAAGTTCTGTAAAATAAATATGAATAATGGCCATTTTCACTGCGACATTTCTCTCTCATGTATTCCTCAAATGTTCCCCCAAACCCTTTAAAGTGTAAGCACAGTGAATGGCTACCCCCTTCATTCACGCTCCAAATCACATCAAAGTCATTCCAAAGAAGAATCTCTGCTGAATTTTGAGAATTTGCACAGTTTCTTCTCTTTTGCAGATTTGAGCCTAGTCAGCATTTCGTGTAAAGCATGCGGAACTAAATGTCCGGTACGAGAATTAAATGTGATTTTTGATGGAAGAAAAAAAAAAAGGATCTGAAAAAGAAAGAGTAAAGGGAGAAATATCTTTCACAACAAATTTTTCGGCCGATAACTTGATATTGATTTTGCTCTTGTATCTAAAAATACGGTTGCATGACAAAGGCCTCACAGGAATCTCCGGTTTGGGTAAATGAATTCCGGGAATAAAAATAACGAATAATTGATTGATAATTACGTTTTAAATCAGTGTAACGAACGTGCCCGTTAAAAATTCGTAGGAAACTCTGATATATCTGAATCGACAAGCAATATTTAAATTTTAATAATTAGTTGATGCTGGATCATAATGATGCTAACAGCTTAAAATGACTGACAAAAATCTTTCTTTTCCGTAACTAACTCCATAAATACATTAAACAAATTTCACATTAAAAATTGAATTCATCATTACATTTTTATTCTCGATAGTAAAAGCCAAATGATTATGGTCGTAAGCTTCATGTGTAGCGATGCTCAAGTTGCGCGACTAGTTTCAAATCTCACATTTACACTAAATATCGCCTCCTGAAATAAAGGAAGCATTTGCCTGTTAAATCGACTTGTGCCGCAAAAAGCGATAAGTAAGGTTTTTATTGGCCTTACCTTTCTTAATTATAACAAAGAAGCCAGTCTAATTTTAAGCAAATAATGTTTCTAATGTGATAACAATAATTATATTTGTTACACTCTCATTGTTTTTATGCTGTTGAATTCTGCCAATGTATTTCTTGATTTTTAAATCTATTATCAGCAAGGAATGTTTCCTACAAAATAGCTCAAGTTGAATCTTTGCAAAATATTTCTCTATAAGTGCACTGTACTTCAAAGCTTAAGTTACAGACACACTTTTCGTGTTTAGTAATAAAACAAATGTATATAAAAAGATGGAACTCTCTCGGAAACAAAATGTGAATTTGTGGTGATTAAATTACTGTTTTTTTTTAAAAAAACAGTTTTGACATCAATCGTGATAGACAAATAAAGAACATTATTCTGAGGGGAATGTTTAATAAGAAATGTGTCCGTCTCTATTTGTAATCCATTGGTGGCTTCGACTATACATTCCATCAATTGTGTTGTTAAACATTAAAAAAGAAAGAAATTCTCACGCTTGGATCCAACTTTGCTGCAGCTCATTTATTCTAGGAGAAAAAACGATAAAACCATCTATCTGATGAATAAGTCACAAATATTCTTTAATGGAATAAAGTTGACTGATAGACCTTTCTAGCCAATCACTTAGCTCGGTGAGATCAAGAATATAATCTATTAGTATAAATTCATCGCCTCGTTAACACCAGGATGTGGTGTGACACATAGAAGAAGGATTTCTTTTCGATGTTTCACAACAGTCAGAGTTCATCGATGAAACACATGCAGACCAGTGTGACATCACAGAGAAATTCTAGACCAAAACACGATTCTATATCCAATATAACTATTTCCTTCAACAATAACAAGTTGGTAGTATTAAGATTAGTATTCTTGCCTTATCTCTTTAGATCAGGAAACGACATGAATTACTCTCAAGTACAATTTTAGACTCGTGTGTGATGAGTGCAGAAGGCTGTTGCTCTCTGGTCTGCCAGGGTTCGGCAGACATTAGAGAAAGACAAGACAAGTTGTGAGGGAAACATGAGAACTAAGGTTTCAAAATCCATTTACATGCAAATGCATAAACAAGAGGGATGGGGTGCACCCCACCATCAGTGATGGCTATAAGGACTGCCTGCTTTAAATAATATAGTTGAGCGGTCATGGTCACTACTTCGTGGAGAGAGTTGTCGAGTCAAGGACTCGAAACCTAATACCACAGAAGACCCGCCAGATACAGGTTCTGATGCACGCTAAATTCGTCGAGACAAAGTCCTTCAGTTGTCATGGAGTAGTGGCATTCTCATTGACGAGGATGCCACTACCGGGACTACATTTGACGGTGATTCTATATTACGAAATTTGTCTCCAATAGCTCTCATGTTACTTCAAAGAGCGACGTAAATTAAAATATTATCAACACTTTGATTAATACATTTGATATTATTTAAACAAAGTTTTACTCACATTAACATTTCCCATTCCCTCAGAAACTGAGATTTTTAAAAGATCTGTAGATCAATACATGAACGATAATTTTGTTAATACCATAATGTTTGGAATCAAACTTCTCTCCAAGTGCTTCGTAAAAAAATTATTTCCGTATCAATAATACTGTAAACGCTATTTTTCTGGAATTTCATGTTTACATTATAAATTTAATTGTGTGTGTGATTTTGGTTGCTCTTGCTATAAGTCACCTTTTTTTAGTAATCTTAAAGCCGCCTGGTCAAGTTATGGGAAAAGTTATACATGCATAATTTGATATACATGGAATTTAGGCAAAAAGACGGGGGGAAAAACAAGATCAGTAAAAAGCTTTTTATTTCAAACAGAACAGTGACCTTGCACAGCTTTTAAAAACTTTGTTATGTCTGGCAAACAGCCAGTTGATTTCAATTTTAGGCATGATTTAAATTATCGTTTGTTAAATTGTTTCTTAGCTTGGTTCTTTTTGTTTTTATTTTTAGAAAATAATGTTTGCCAAATATTGTGAGAATAACAAATGCTAATTTTTTTGGTGCGTCATATGTTTCAGCAAACTTTTCCATATGTACCAAGTATTATTGTTTTTATTTAGGCAGTTGTTTAATAACTGTCTTCTTGTGCCGATAAATTAGATTAAACTGATCTCTTTCGAGTTTTTTCAAGTGGTTGGTCAGAAATGTGAAGCAGTTGCTCCTTAGTTGCTTGATTTTTAAATCTGTTAATTGCATCTGCATTGAAGCAGGACCTGTGTTGAACGGTGGTAGTTCAGGACGTGCGATGTAAATTATTCAAATTTTATTTTCTCTAAGTTCTTAAAAACATTCTCCAGAAATGTTCTTCATTTTCCTAATACCTGGTTGAAATAATAAAATAATAACAAACGCATTTTCCGTCCCAGTATTGTAATTGTCTAGATGTAAATTTCTTTAGCCGATCAAATAATAAAATGTATATGTAACTATTAAATCTTTTCAATAGGTAATTCTAAAGAAAAAAAGAGGAAGAGAAATAATAATCTTTTTAGTAGTCATGATCATTTTTTAATAATGTATAGTGGTAGAATTCTGAAAAATCTCAACTGTCTATGCAAAAAGCAGCTTTCGGGCAACAAGAGCCTTCTAACCCCTTGTATAGAATAACATGTCTCTTGCCCAACGTAAAATGATACTTCAGTGCCATCGATTAAGAGAGACAAACACAAGTGGTCAAAAAATTCTGCAATTTTAATAGTTCCTGAGATCTCACGATAGAGTGAGTTAAGGAATGTGAGTCATATCTCCTATATATGAATAGATATATGTTAATGAAAATAAACTCATTTCAAGACTCTGTCTAGTTCAATGGACTCCTTCTGTGTTAATTTTAGGAAATTAACCCATATCAATGAAAGGCAATATGAAATATCAACAATAATTCAGTTGGCTCATATTTAGGGGAAAATGTATTAATTAAATCCCTAGAGTTGTTAAGTAGATCTTTTTATATGTGTATATTAGCAGAAAAATATCACATAGTTTATCACATAATCATAATAACCTATGAATATATATTACATCTACAATACTTATGAATCTTTTGCAATTTCAATGGGTATGTGCGATATATATATGTTGGTAATGGGCAAGAAAACATTACATAAAGATTAATTAAATTTAAATAGTTTTTACATTTTTTTCTTTTGTTATACAGATGTATAAGAATAAATTTCTATAAAAAATCTTTCACATTATAAATTCATCATCATGTTTGTTTTCTGCAATTCTTTTGATTCCTTAAAAATAATCCGAATAATGTTAAAATATATATTTATGACACACAAATAAAAGAATAAAAAATTAGAGTAAATTAAAATAAATATATCTAAGTGATTTACTATACGATATTCAAGAAAGGTATATGCAACTTTCCCCCTAAAGTTAGAACTATAATTAGAAATGTTATGAATTCTAAATGATTATTTTTTATTAAAAAATTAATTTTTTAAAAACACTACTTTTTTAATAAAAGATGTGCTTCATTAAGATAATATAATTATTGAATCTCTTCTTCTGAAAAATACCGATATAACTATTGAAGTTAAAATTAGTTATAATTCAGATTACATGAAAGGCTATCATGGTAAAAATGGAGCGTGCTTGTGGCTTGGTAAGAAAATTGAGAAAATGAGTTACCAGTTAGTACATAATTTTACTACAATAGGATTTCTAATTCATTCACAAATATTAAAAGATACAGAACGGCTGTGTCATAGGAAATGTACAAAAGGAAGCGCTTTTCCGCACAATATTTATGCAAATAAGGAATATATACGTCATGTAATCTTGCACTTAAATTCACATGAAACACTTAAGATCTTTAAACATATAAGGGGTGAGATTTTCTCTCAACCCCACCTAGAGGTGTGGAAGGAAATGAAGGATGACTAGTCTTGTTATTTAACCAATCTATTCATTAAACACACTCATTATCAACAGACAGAATTCTATAAATTCAAACTAGAAGAGATGTTCCTTATCTGAGCAATAGGAGATTAAACAATGAGAGGTGCGAATTGTGAGAAGACTTCTTAAATATCGATAATCTTTTTTTAGGATCAATCCACTAAATATCTGAGTTATAATTTAACTATGTTAACCAATTGTCACTTTAACACCTTCAAGTATCTAATCTCTGAGACGCGGTGTAAAATATACTAATACCTGATTGGTAGCAATCTCTCTTTCTAGCCAGATTCTCTACATCTGCAATATCACTAGCTTGAAAATTTAGACTATCCTAGACTATGTATATCCGACCTAATCTGCATAACCACAGTTGCTTCTTTAGAGGGTTCGTTGCGAGTAGATTCGAATTGACAGACCAAAGATTTCCTAAGAGGATTACAAGAAGGACGTGGATAGATCCGGCACAAACATTTTAACACTAAAACGCTGGAAATCTTGCTACCCTTTAAAAAGGCCAGTGTCATTTAGATATCGGTCGCTATCAAGCAAAAATTTGAATAAACTGTGCATTTCAATACTTTTTTTAAAAAATTACATAAGGTATTCGACAAAAATATTATGTTAGTAAAATAAGACTAATTTTGCAAGATGATATGAAACTACAAAGAAAAGAAATAACTAATTACTTTATTTACAATCAATACAGTAATAGCAGATATATTTTTATTTGTCGCATTCATATTTTAAACAAAAACACGTTTTATTTGTCGCATTTCCGTGACATTTTATGTATTACATTTCTTAAACTTAGATGGAATTTCAGCTAATCGTTTCATCTCCCTCCTCTCTGAGTATTTTAATGGATTTTTCGATGTGTTATGTTCCCAAATCTTTAACTAATGTTTTGATAAAAACTATTGCTAATTTTTTTTTGTCGCTCACACTTGAAAATAATCCCAGCAGAAAAGTCAGAAATGTAAAATATGCGAGCTGGTCATCTAATTTAACCATGTTTGAATTAATATTGCTTTGCTATTTGGTCAATAATATCTACGTCACGATTTGTTGCGTTATAAAAAATTGACAGTTTTCGTTGTTTTCTTTGAATTATTTATTCATAATTGCTTCAATGCATAAAATTTCCACATTATGTTTCGTTTTGCATTGGTAAATTGTGCTGAATGTTTTTTTTTTTTACTTTTTCATTATTTTTTTTTAATATAATACTAAAGGGAAGTAAAAATATTATATTTAACATATCTTCGCAAATTTTGAAACGGCTTAATTAGTTTTCAAATCACATATTCAGATAGTTTCTCTTACTTCGATTTCGTTCTTTATTTACCCTTGGTATGGAAATATTCATTCAAATTGTACTTACTTTCTAAGTTTGCAGCAATCCAAAAGCTTGGAACGTATTTATCGGGTTTCGATGCTATAAATTGAGTAAATGGACAGCGAGTCGAATTAGGAAATAACTGTTTATCGATTGTTATATTCTGGCCTGGTTTGTAGGAGCTTATGCAGTTTTCACTGATGTATACTTCCAAAATCATTGTGAGTTTACTTTGCTTTGTTTGATTGCGACGCGTTGATTTGATATCTAATCTCAAAAATCTCGATGTTTCATAAAATTTATTACTGAACATGGTTTAATTTTTTAAAAAAAACTATCCTATGCACTGAAAAATAATTAGTATAATAATAATCAAATAATAATAATGAGTAATCCAGCTTTCTAGCTCTTGAAACTCTACAGGCATACAAAGTTGAAATATAAGTGAAATTTTGTCTCTTTTGGAGAAAACAAACTATAATATTCTAATACTTGATGATTTTCTGTGCTTGTGCTTTTCATTGTATGCTCTAATGCTGAGATGTCTATAAATTGCTGTCAAGTGTTCAAAACACTATCATTATTAGCATTTCTTTCTGCATATCTAGATGGACCACTATTTTCGACAAAAATTGCTTGGGTTGCTAAACTGGGAGAATAGAGGTTGCACTTCCAGCAAGACGATTTTTCAACTGTGAGCCATCGTTATGGACAAATTAATTCTGATTTCGAGGATAATCAATTTTCGATATTCTCATTTTATCATCGCATTCATCATGCATGACGCATAATTCTCCACCTTCTGATTCGTTATGGCACATGTCCCGAGTGGTGACCGGAGTAGAATAGTCCCAACGTAAGTTTAGGCGTGTGGTAAAAGGCGACTAAAATGATCAGAAGTCCAACCTCTCGGGGCTCTGGCAACCCTCAATTATGACAAGTGCAGCCCATATCCCTTACAAGCCCTTTATGTAAAATTATGGAAAAAATAATTCATTCCCGTATCATGAAATGGCTTATCAAGCGGAAAGTATTACACTTTTACCAAACGGCTTATAGAGCCCAGCACAGCACTGTTGACCAACTTTTCTATTTGGTGCAATCAATCATAGATGGATTTCAAGAAAGACCTCAAAGAAAAGCAGCCGTTTACCAGCTTCCATTTACCCTACAGCCGTATCCCTTGATCTTTTTGCGGCCTTTGACAGAGTTTGGAGACAAAAACTCATTGAAATTTTGCATTCCTTAGGCGTCTCAGGCAATATCTTACTATGGCTTCTTAAGAGATAGAAGATTTGCTGTGAGGGTAAATGGAAGGTTCTCTAGGACACATAGATCTTGGGCAGGCGTTCCGCAGGGATCGGTCCTATGCCCACTCCTTTTTCTCCTCTATATGAACACTGTCGATAATCACATTGTTAATGAAGCTAAAATAGCCTGCTATGCAGATGACATTGCCATTTGGCACTCTCATTCTGACATCATAATCTCCGAAAATGTGGTGAACGAAAATCTCTCTCACATTGAAGACTGGGCTAAGCAGCTCAAACTGCTGATAAATCCAGAAAAAAACCAAATACTGTGTGTTTTCTACTGACAGGAGAAACAGGGCCGCCTTTCTCCCAAAATTAAGATTAAATAACTCAATTGTTGAAAAAATCTCCCATCCCAAATACCTTGGCTTAACGCTAGATGCGGAACTGAGGTTTACCAAGCATATACAGAATGTATCGCAAAAGGCTTTGAAGAAGCTCAAAATTCTTCGAAAACTTTGTGGTTCGACTTGGGGTTCTAAGCCATAGACACTCCTAAACACCAACACTGCACTTATAAGACCAATCCTCGAATATGCAGCATCCGTTTGGGCTCTATCAGTTTCTACCTCAACAGAGAAAATTGACTCTGTTCAGTATAGGGCGTCCAAAATTATCATCGGAGCTAAGTCCTCGACAAATAATGTGACAGCTGAGAATGAGAGTGTGGCCTATCATCATTGAAAGGCAGGAGGAAACTTGCCACCATTATATTTACAAACAAAATCAGAAGCTGTGGCGAACAACATATTTCCAACATCACTTTTCACTCCTGGACAGCTAAGAATAGGCTGAAGAGATCTTCAACACTTCAGTTTGATAAAGACATCAGAAACAACATTAACTTGAATCACGCAAGCCTTGACATCATTCAAGAACCTTGTTTTCCAGTCAAACCACCTCCCTCTGCCAAAATATTTTTAGACCTTCTTGAGCCTTGCACGAAAAAGGAATCTAAGGACACAATTAAAAGGAAAGGCATGGACACAATTATCAGTCATATGAGGCCTCGTTTAGTAACTGCCTACACTGACGGTTCTTCAGACTCAGAGTGCAATAAGGGTGGATCAGGTGTCTTTCTTAAATACCCAGATAATACAACTTCAAAGCACAAGGTCTCCGCAGGGCAAATTGCTTCCAATTTCACGTGTGAGCTCATAGCAAATAGGACAGCCCTAGATATTTACCTTACAGGGAAAGATATCGCTGATTCCGACGCCATCCTTGTTCTCTCCGATTGTAGATCTGCTCTTGAGGCCATCAAGAAAAGAAAAATGGGACTCACCCAAGAAATCAATTCTCTTTTACTTTCCATTGCTGCATTGGGGAAATCATGCATTGTCCAGTGAATCCCGGCCCATGTTGACATCGAAGGGAACGAGATAGCCGATTTCCTTGCCAATGAAGCCAGAACACTTGAACCTGTAACTTCTTCGACTACGGTCTTTGATGCCAACACAGTCGCAAAACAAAATCTCTGCTCAAACCCACGAAAAATATTTTAGCTGTCAGAATTAAATTATAGCCGAGAAATTACAACAAAAATAACCAGACTAAGGACAAAACATTTTAAGGGCATGAAGATTCTGCCTGATGGATCCAGATCATATGTGGAATCCCAGGCAAGCAACTGGATCCCAAACACCTTTTTAGCTGTCCTTCCATTGTTGGTGTCCTTTTTAAAATAGACAATGACTACAGCATGGACATCCTATACTCGAATCGTGCCATGGATGTTACCACGGCAGTGATTCACGCCTTTGGCAATATTTGACTCATTTCTATATCTTTATTTTGTTATATACACCATTGCACTTTGTCATACACGACAACAACAACAAGTCTCTTAAAATGAGGTTATTTCTTCCATAGTAAGACTTATCTTATGAAGCCTTTTAATCCCCCAACCATAAATTTCATAAAAATGAATCAAAGCTTCTTTTAAAATCCAAGTATTCATAACTCACAAAGGCAAACAATATTTTTGCGAGAAATGAAATCTCAGCGGCAGTTGTTCGTAAAGCTAAACAAAACACATGTATGAGAGACGAATGTCAAAAAACATTTCAAAACTACCCTACTTTTCAAAACACTCAAAATACAACAGAAAAATCGTATATAAGAACGAAATTTGGAATAATGGGATTAAAATTTCTGACAAATCCTTTACACACCAGGCAGGCTTTATAAACTAATCTCTATCCTGTTTTCGAAAGTAAATATATCCATAAACTAAACTATCAATTTCAATAAAGCTAATTCACCAAAAATTTCTGTGTGAATTCTTAATACAATTTTAATAAAATTCAGGATAATTAAAAAAACCATCAAAATTTGCAGATTTTAGAAAACAATCTGCTTGCCTTGGTGTCAAAATGACACCGTTCGGTGCTCTAGTTGTAAGAACTTTTCTAAGAGTACAGGAAAAAAGTGGTGACTCTGTTTTTCCATTTTTTTCATTGTAGAATAATATTCATCTTATTACTAAATTAATTTTTTTTATTACTTCAACCTATTTATTTTTATCTGATGCTAAAATTCGCATTGATCCATTTTCATTCAGGATATTTATGACAAAATTTGTTTGAGGTTAAAGTGTTACTATGGTTACGAATGCATCTATTATTGGTTGCTTGAACATTAGAATCTGCCTGAATGCTAACGTAAAATAAATTCTACGACTATCGATTTGGAATTTTTTAGGTGATTCTCAGTCATGAAATAGCCAAGAACCGGAAAAAGCATCCATCTAAGCTAGAAAGCTCAACTTAAGATTTAAAGCCGATTTTGTTTTTGTAGAAAAGAAATATTTTTAAAGTACGCCTTCTTACTATCAAGCATGAACTTACTGTGTTTTGCATAACAAGACACTGATAAATTTAATGGTCACGCATATACTTGGACCTTTAAGCATAGAATAAGTATAAAAAATATAAAACATGCATTTTTATTTCTTATTTTGTTCCAGTTTGAAGTATTATTACAGAAGCCTGAGATTTCACTCTCAAAGTAGTTTGATTAGTCAAATTTAGCTTAACGTAGAATACAAATCAAGATATTAAGATGCGTGCATGCTAATAAAAATAATTAATTCTTTTCTTTTTTTTTAAATATTTAATACCAACATTTTCTAAGTACCATAGTTCGAATTTAAGAAAATGTATGCTTTAATAATTCTCTGCAAGTCCAATGACTACAGCGAATTAATTTCAATAAATTTTATACGCTTCATTAAATGCGCTTTTATAAAATTGATATTTTTTCCCTATCCGAAAATATTTAGTGAAAAAAGACAATATTATGCTTGAAAATAGCTATTGGTTTCCTTCATAGAATAGTTTACATTAATTTATTTCTTTAAAACTCAGTTTCCATGCTGAACATATGATCAAACCTGCACAGAAAAAGGACACATTCCAGGTTAATTATAGATTTTTATTTTATTTCTCTACAGGAAAAAGAAATACAAAAACAAACATATTAAAGTTTTAACTACATTTTCCTCCCACACTATCAAGCAATAAATGGTAGAAGTTAAAAAAATTATGTGGGTACTTTTATTTGGTTTGATCTTTTCGAATAAAAATGAGCATATTATAAAACACTTGTACCGTAATTCTTTGTATTATGAGCATTGAAGGGTGAAATTCCTTAGAAATTTAATAAAATGCGCCATTTTTTATATTGAATTATTTCTACATCACTATTTTAATGTTTTTTCCCTCCAATAAGCAAACTTGTAGTAAATTTTCTGAGCATGTATATATAAAAATTCCTTCATTTTTTCAAACACTACAATTTAACATTGTTTTATTTCAAAACAAAATGTTTGTTCCTTCATTCGTATTTCTACCAAAAATGTTTATTTGCGTATTTCTATTTGTATTTTGTGACAGAGTAATATTATATATATATATAATATTGGGAGCTCTAGTATTAAGTACAAATTTTATCTAAATGTTGAATTCTTTTTGAGATACAGTGATTCTGGTTTCTTCAGACTATATACGGAATAAATATTTGTTGAAATGTTATTTAAATAAAGTTAATTTTTAAAGTGTACTACCGGAATTTATCAAGTTATATAAATTCCATTAGTGATTATGTGTTTGACCAAAGAAATTTGTTGTACAAAATTATCTAAAGTTATAAAAGGCACAATATATGGAACTCTTGGTGATTAAAAATACTGAAAAATCATTAACGAAGAAAATTTGTTTGATATATTTTTCAAATTAAAGTAAGAAATTGACGTAACTTGAAATGTAAAATATTTATGTTATTGCTTTAGAATGATGTATTTATGTTTCGGAATTGCCATTATAATTTAATATTTGTTATTTTGCAAAATCTATAAAGTTTTGAAACTAAAGCTCATGTTTATTTTTTTTCACATGAAGGGGAAAAATTGCTTTGTGTTGGCCAAGAATCACGAACTTTTTTTTCCCTTCTAATTTTGTAACAGAACTAATTTCGAGAAGAAAACCCCTCTTGATACAATTTTTTGAGAAGGAAAATTTTGTTTCATTCTCTTTACTTCTAGATTCCTAAAACCTTTTAAAGTTGTCCCTTTTAATAGACGGTTGATTAAGTCTGCATAAAGAGGATGAAATAAAAAAAAAAGAGGACCACTTCTTCCGCGAGAAATCTGTCCCATTCTTCTTCATGTCCACGAACTTTAGTTTCTATTTCTCATGCAAATATAAGAGTCACATGACTTCAATCGATGCAGAAACGTGGATAATTAAACAAGTTTCGAGGTAAAAAAGGGAAATAAAATAGGAGAAAGAAAGAAACAGACTCTCTCCTTTTCCCAATTATGAGCACTATTGCCAGAAATGAAGAGTTTGCCACGTCACCCATTCGGAAAAAGACAAATTGCCACGGCTAACTTCTGTTTAATTAAGAGATGAAACTTAAGTATTGTGTTGAAGAAAATTTTCTGACAAGGGAAAAGGTAGAGTCCTTTGTTCCGTTGCATTTTTTAATTGGTTTCTTCTTAAATCCTAGAATGTGTGTTCACTTGATGTTTTCAAACTTTTCCAGGAAAGACGCCACACATGATTAGTTGCGTGTAATGAGAGATTTGACACCGTTTAGAAGTCTGTAGGAATCAGATGTTACAAAGTTTGACAAGGAACAAAAAATTTCTCATGTTCGGAGGTTCGAAGTTGGAATGTGTGCTTTGTGTTAGCACTTTTCCGTTTCTGTTTCTTTCTAACCTCCTAACTTGTACTAAGTACAATCAATTTTAAAATGTAAGTATTTACGGTATTTTTTGAAGTAAACAGAAGGTTTTGACAATCCTCTAAGTATATTTCTCAGTACAGTTTTTGTAGGAAGTACTAATTCCAGGCAATTTAATTTATTAGCAAAATCTTTTAACTCAGCCATGGAGAAATTTCAGAATAATTAGGCATACGTAGCTGTAAATAATAACTTGAAATAATTTTTTTAGATCCAAATTGTCTGTTTAGGATCATTGTGCTAAGTATAAATATGTTTTGGAATTTAATAATATTCTGTGTAAGTGTTTTGTGGGTTTATTGAAATATGAAAAAAAGAACATATCTAGAAAGAAATGAAATAATAATTATTTAATAACACAATTGATAACAGGTTAATTTATATTAAAAAAATTGATTTTAAATAACTTAAGCTCTTTTTTGTGTTTTCTCTTAGTTTTCAATAATATTCCAGTTATATTTTACAGCATTAAGAATAAGCGTGTAGTATTAACTAACTACTGCATAAAAATGACTTACTTTATTAAATATAGTACTATCAATCATTTTTCTTTAGAAGACATATTGTTCACACTCTGCTTTTTAAACTCTTATTAAATAATGACTGTTTTATAATCATGCTTTCACAGCTTCTTGGTAAGTTTTGCATATTAATAATAATAGGTGAGATTTATTTATGATCCTGGAAAATTGATTTAGAATATACATTGTATATGGAAAATATTAGTCTACAGGAGAATGTATATACTGAATTGTCTCTCTAAGAAACTATGCAGTTTAGGTTAAGAAATACCTTCAACCACTTTGAAAAATATAAGCGCATATAAACTTTTTTTCTTTCTAATAGGGCTGGTGATTGGCAATTATAATTGCAGACCTAGAACATTCCCTGGGAACTGTCATCACTTTTTAGTATGGCGCAATAAAGGTGGATATCAATTGTCACAATGTATGTTTGACTCCCAATTTCCTCTCCAGAAGGAAGTAACTGAGCTCTGATTGTACCAAGCAACTGAGAAAAATTGTACCAAGGATATGATTTTGCCAAGAGAACTCAAGCCAAGAGGGCACTCTTGTGATCTTTAAGATGCCGCATAATAATATGACATAGACGCTGTCAATTTTCTTCATCTTGAAAATCCACCGACTTGGGCTGGGGTCGAACCCGCATCATGACTTGTCCATACAAGGTCAGTGCCAAGCAAATTACACCGCCCAACTGGCTTATCCAAACTAAAATGCCCAATATTTTTCAGTATTCCAATCTGGGAGCTTACTTTTCAAAAAATCTTTAGATACTACGATTAAATAAATTCTTAGGAGTTATTTATAACTGATACCATGGAATTATAACTGTGAGAAAACTAAGAGAAATATTAATAATTTAAATTATATGAAGATTGATTTATGAATTGTGTTAAGAAAAAAAAACCCTTACTTAATGTATGTGGGATTACAATCTCTAGATTTTTAAAAAATATACGACATATATATTTAATAAAAAAATCAATTTATGCGAACATTTATGATTTTATGAAGTAAAATGGTTTCTCAAAAGTGCAGTGATTTAAGTGAAAAGCTTTATTACTTCCTAAATCCAATGTGAACTGTAGTCTTGATATTACCAGACAAGGTCAAGTCACTTTATTGTGAACACCTGATCATATCCAGAATAAACATTTTTAAGCCCAGATAGCAGTTGTGATCAACATGTATGGTAATTAGTAAGATTTCGAAAGGTTTTCATAGAAATCTGGAGCCATGAAAACTGCAGGACGTTCAGCAACAGCACTAAGTGAAGTGTCCCATTCTGCAAATAATCATGTGGATTATCTATTATGTCCAGACATGGTTAATTTGGTAACCAGTAGATCAATTGTAAGTCTACGTTGTGTTCTTCCAATCATTCCTGGATAATTATGGGCGTATGGCATGTGGTGTTGTTCTGTTGAAAGATCCCCCCCCCCCCAGTGTTCTATTCTTCTAGAAATAGTTGCAAGAATGTTTGTTTCTAGACATTTATCGTCTGACACGCGAACACCCATCCATTCTATGAGCTTCAAATGGAATTATTTGAAGAAGGTTTACATACCATCTCATATACCATGGTAATCTAGAACAGAGGTGTGCAGACTTTTCCAGGGTATAGGCTACTTGTAATGATTTTAAAGTATTGAGGTCCTCCCTCCCCTAGTGGCCATTCTGTATTAAAATTGTTTGTTTTCCTTTTTTAACACTTGTTTTCGACATTGAACCCCTCTATTAAAACAATACTATTTTTACTACAAAGAACTCAAGTAACACAAGATTGCCAAGTTGAATGCTTGGAACAACTATGAGCCACTACTAGACCTTAGAGATATTCAATGCAGCTAACAGAGAAGATACGTGAATCGATTAATCTGAAACCGTCGTATGTACTTAATTTGTTCATTACCGAGTACGAGGGACAGGACATCAACACAAGAACCCAATTCCATGAAAGCGCGGGAAGAGCTGATCATATAGTTTATTCTCCCATTCAATTGACGGGTTGGGAATTCCCCCCCCCTACAGTGGCATGAATGTGTTAAGGGTCATCGTTTCTCTAAATGAAGGTACATGTGTCGTCTAAATGCTTATCGAATCATTTGCTAAGGTAAAAAGAGTCGCATTGGTTGTGAAAAGACGATTCTAAAATCTAGCTGGCATCTGTGTTCCAAAAAAAAATAAGTTTCTTTCAGTAAGCGTGTCTTAGGTCTTAGTAAAGACGGTCAACCCAAAATGTCTTTGCCGTTCACCGGTCGATCGCGATCGACTTAATGTCCATCTCGGATCTAGATTAACCAATCAAATTAATGGAAGGAGGTTTTTATTTCGTTTATTTTCAATGGTGCCTTTACTAGCTGTAACGGTACGCTTTTTACGACTTCAGAAACGAACAGATCACAAAATGTACAGTTTCCAGTACCGATCACATCAACGATGTAATCGGTACTGGATGTTCGGTACTCGATGTTTCTCGCATAGAATTTTTGCCACTGAGTTCTCTCACTTAATAAATAGTTTTAATTTAAGAAACAGCGGGAACAATACATAAGAAACTGTTTGCTTTAAAATAATACATATGGTTTAAAGTCAATGTCATGTAAAAATCTGAAGTTCAAATTCTCCCAGATCAAGGAGTTTAACGTTAAAGTGTGTGATTTCATATGTTTAAAACGAACAGAGTTACAAACAGAAAGCATTCAGAAAAAGGGCGTTACACAGTTAGTGGGCACATACAAGGATTACAGATAAGAGGATTTACTAGAAAAAAGGTGTTTATGTGTGAATCGTGTGTGATAAATTCGCAAAAGCGTTAAAACAACGTCATGCCTGATGGCAATGATTTCCGATGAGAAATGGTGAGCACATTATGCCATGTAGTTTGTCATTAATCTCAAGATTTCATTGATCTTGCTAATGGTCGTCTATCGATGCTTTGATATACCGTGTAGTATCGTAAAATAAATGGTATCAGAGATTGCACCTGCTTCTGTTTCAGCAGCAGTGTCGAGTGCTCATTGGTCTTTATTCCAACTTCAGATGATATGTAACAGAACATTCGTTGGATATTTTGAGATTATATAATGTATGTATTACTTTTAAAGTTTTCAATGATCACTTGATGAGATGAATAATTTTGATGTGAATAGTAAAAAGATGATTGATTATTGATGAATGTGATTTATTGATAGAACATCGCACTTCTAATCTACGCAATGGGTATTGGAATCAAAAGAAGCTACAGCAATGAATTATAGGTATGCTTCAAGATATCACATGCTTATTCTTTTTTGTACACAACAATCGGGTTGGTGCCATCTACCTGATTTCATAAATTAAGAGTGTTTTTTACTAAACTTCTTTACATAAACTTACTTAGAGATGACCATTACAATGCGATTCAACCCTGTATTATTCCCTTTATCTGGTATTGAAGTCATCATATAATTTTCATTTTTTATCTGTCGGTAGGAATTATACGATATATTATACATTTTAATAGGATTATGCATTTTTTATCTGTTGACCCAGTGGCTGAATGGTAGCGAATCGCGCTTCGATGCCACAGAATCGAGAATCAAATGTTGGTTGAGCAAGGTCGATTCAACCTTTCATCCTTTCAGTGGGTCGATAAATGAGTACTTGGGAATTAGTTGTTTGGCAACTAAACACTTTGTGTTTCGTGTCAGACTGACCACCTTACCGGAACATCTGCTGAACACCTCAGTGCCTAAAGTCTCAAAAACTGAGATGGGCACAATAAGCTTTGGCCCTCATGGGCTGTTGCGTCACTGTGAGCTTAGTTTAGTTGTGAAAACCTCGTCCTAATTAAAATTTAAAAACATTCATTTTGTTAATGTATGATAATGATCGCATACACACAAAAAATTGTAAAAAATAATTGCAAATTTCAAAAAATATATGATCATTAATTTTTCATACATGCATGTGACAAAAATTCTAACAATATTAATTGCTTAACTTTAGCAGTAAGACTGCATGAAGTATTGAGATTTTTTTAATTAAATGTTTATTTAATGTCTAGTCTGTAACCCAATGCAATAAAGTCACGATGAATGTATTCTTTAAAAATGTGTTAAATATAGAATAAGTTTTAGACCTTCAGATATTGCAATTTATTGTTATGCAGATTTCTTAGAAGTACATCTTTAAACCTGACATATCTTGCATCTTCTCCTTCAAAATATCTCAAAATATCCCAAAGTTTTATTTTTTTTACTTTAGCTTGATATTCGTGGACGGAAATCTATTGTACCATTGCGAAATGTAATATATCTTTTACAATTCAATGTCGGCGTTGCTAAGCCTCAAAACATAAAAATGTGTCTCTAGGACGCAAATATTTTTCATTGACGGATTTAGCAATGCAGAATAAAAAAAGATTTCATGGCTTTTCAACACAATATATGTTTATACGTGCTCTTTAATTCTTTATTCCTGAAAAAGTCATATATATATATATATAATATATATATATATATATAATATATATATATAATAATATAATATATATATATAATATATATATAATATATATATAATATATATATATATATATATAATATATATATAATATATATAATATATATATAATATATATATATATATATATAATATATATATATATATAATATATATATATATATATATATATAATATATATATATATATATATATATATATAATATATATATATATATATATATATATATATATAATATATATATATATGCATGTTATTAATTGCTTAATTTTAGCTGCTGTAAAATTGCAGGGAACAATATAGAGATTTAATATTTTGCATTAAACGTTTATTGAAAGTTTAATAAAGTGGATCGATTTTTTTCTTTCAAAATTTCAAAATCTATCTACTGGGAAAAGATATTCTCTAGTATAAAGATAAAGTTAAAATAAAGTCTTTTTGTGATGAGAACTAGTTCACAAAGAGAATGTAGCTTATTAATTTGAATATTTTTAATGGTAAAAAGTCACGAAGTTATTTTTGTCAAAGTGGAAAAAACATTTTTGTAGATTTTAACATTTATTGTGAGGCAGGAACACATAATAAATAGTTGCAATAAGAAACATTGCAAACATTCAATAGCTTTTTATATTAAATTTTTAAAAAATAAAGATTTGTTGTCAACATTACAGTGCGTGCTATAAAGGAAGATGAAAAATAGCTTGATTTCCTGAATTTCATTGGATCAGACAGGGAAATTATGCACATTCTACACGTTTAGTCTTATTCTAATCATGAGTCCACCTTTTTGCACATTTTTTTTATTTTCTTGGACGCCACAATAGACATAGACACGCAGTACAAGAAAAATTACATGATTTTTTTGGCTAATAGCAGAAGTACAACACTGAGATAACTCGAAGCACTATCTATCCCATTTTACATTTAATTTACAACACGTAAATTAAATGTAAAATGGGATAGATGGATTGGACTGGAGAGTGGGTGTCGATGGAGTACTACGAAAAATAGTTGGGTTATTAAATATTGTATTACACATTACTTTATTACACATTACTGTATTACTCTCTCATTACTCAGTATTCACCCATGAGTAATCATCACTTTTCATCACTCATATTGTAGAAACATAATTAAATTTAGTCTAAAATCATCCAACCAAAATTAAGTGCTTTTCCATTTTTTTGTTGAAATTTTAAACCTTTTATGTCAATATTAAAAATTTTGCAGTTAAATTTTTTAAATATTTTTCTCCTAATCTCCATTCTATGAAAAACACTTTTCCACATAGATAGTTTTCGACTGATAAAATTTTTTTCTCTATATAACATCGATCCACCTTAATGTTTAGTCTGTTTCGCAATACATTAGAGTCAGGGTGAGTGCGTTTTTGAAAAATGTTGTTTGTAGTTTCGACTTTAAATCTTTAGATATAACAATTAAATTGTTATACAGATTTCATAGAAGTACTTCTCTTGAAATTTGTGTATACGTATCATGCGTCTTTTCATTAGAAATATCTCAAAGTATCCAAAAGTGTTTGGCTTTTAGACCATTTTTCGTAGATGGAAATCCATTGAATCTTAACAAAATATTGTATACTTTTTACACTTCGATGCCGGCCGCAAATATAAAATCCATCTCTGGAACGAATAATTCTTGCATCGAGAGACTTGAAAGTTCAAAATAAAATAAAATCGTTTTAAACCTTTCCAACTAATTAGGTTTATATATGATCTTCAATATCAAAAATGTCACAAGAATGTGTGTCATGGTTTCACTTAAATTAAAACATTTTTCGGCGAGAATATTTATTTGGATTGCAGTCGTTAAAAGACGGCGAAGAGTTTTTGTAATTTTAATTGCACATTTATTTAGTTAATCAAAGTCCACACAACACAAGCAGCGGCAAAACACAACTCAAAGACACGTGGACATTATATCAATACACAAAAGAATTCTTTGTTTACCCCTGAGGTCTCAGCTTTTATAGTTTTGTCAATTGGAAGCTTTTGGATTCATATGATTTCTGGTAAGGTCTTTTGTGGCTGCTTATGATCTGGCGTATAACGCATACTGCTGTATAAGACGTGCCTACACTTTCAAGCTGCAACTTTTAATTTTTAGGTATATTGGTCATATAACACACATTTAGTCTTATATATATATATTCTAGGTATTATATTATAAACTTTAGAAAAAGAAAATGGTTTTCTTCTAGAAATACAAACCTTTAAGTTCATAAATAATGTTATTTTTTTAAATAAACAGTATTTCGATCTATGTAGAAGTCTTATTTTTTCCCTATGCTCATCACACTTTTTATTTTTAAATCTGTCACTTTCATACTCGGCGTATAATGCTCACTCGTAAATTTCGATCTTATTTTTTGTGTTAAAAGTACGCGTTATACCCAGGATTTACGGTAATTGCTTAACTTGAGCAGTGAAATTGTAAGGCATATTACAGAGACTTGATACTTTGTATTAAATATTTAATCTGTAGCACATACAAATAATGTCCGAATAAGAGACTTATTTGGATATCACATTGATTTTAAACATTCACGTATAACAATTAAATTTTTATGCAGGTTTCCTGTAAGTATATCTTGAAATTTGTATATTGGCATGATGAATCTTTTCAGGAGATATATCTCAAAATATCCAAAGATGTTTGACTTTAGCCCAATATTCCAAGATGGAAATCCATCGAACCATTGCAACATGTAATATACCTTTTACAATTCGATGTCAACATTGCTACCGTAAGCCCCCAAAACATAAAAATCCATCTCTGGGACGCAAATATTTTTCATCGAAGGATTTAGCACTTTAGAATGAAAAAAAAATCGTTTTATACCTTTCCAATGAAATATATAAATAGCCACAGAGGTTTTATTTGACATGCCACTTTTCTTATCAAAGCTGAGCAATATCCATGACCCTGCATATTCTTTACGGATATTTTTTTTTCAAAGCATTATGCTAAAATGAAAGTTATAACTATTTTATTGCCAAGTGCCCATTTTTCTCAACGCATGGTTTCTTCTAAACGTCAAGTTTTCTTTTCGTTTGACTAGCAATGTAGCTTTTTGTCCGTTTGTTTTTTATATACGTTTGAGTAAAAATATTTCTCCTGTTTAGAATCCGATGCAAGCTGTTGAAAACATTTTTCCTTTGGAGAAGCTATTTCATACTATTAAATTTTTATTTCATTTGCAATATTTTTACAAGTTATTTTACAAGAAATATTTATCTTTTCTAGATACAAGTTTGTAAATATTTGAAAGTTTCAATTCTAATACATTGCTTTCCTGTTTTCGTAACTGTGTGTGAGTAGTGTTTTATTTTATTGCAGTTTATTATAACAAGCGGTGTGTGTTTGTGAGACGTGCTAAGAAATATTAAATTATCCTTACGTTGCAAAAACCCTATCGTGTTTTCTGAGAATTAAGAAATATTTATTTTTACATGTTGCCAATTCTAATGATTGTTCTGTAATGAACTTACACTGTTTACGTTAGTACAGAATTAATGGAGCGAAGTGGTTCAGTGATTGTTTCATTCTCCTATAAGGCTTACTATTTTAATACACAAGGAGAACGCACATCCAGTATGATCCAGTGATTTTTATCAAATTTCAACTTTTTCTTTTTATCATTTTATTCTTTCTTTACTTCCCCTATTACACTTACGAAGTTTTGTCAAAATAACGGGTACAATTTAATTTCTTATGAAATTAAGAATATTTATAATATCTTCTTTAATGAAATATATAGCTTTTGCGTCAATAACACCCTCCATCCAATCTTGTTTTTTTTATTTTTGAATCTTAAATATACGTATATATTAGGTTATCATATATAATTCGTAAGAATTATGTATAAGAAAGTTTCTTTTACCTTATAACTGTATTTTTTTCTTTTAAGGGGTCTCAGGGGTGTTAACTTTTTCCGGAGGGCTGAAAATATAAACAATATTCAAATACATCTAACTCTTCTAAATTAAAATTAAATAATTCGAATCTTTAACAAGCTATTTATAACGGAATGATGCTTCAGAAAAGTGTAAAATGTTTAAAATATAATTATAATTTTAAAAATTATAAGCATATGAAAACAAGAAATTTTTTTATAAGAAATATTAATTAAATTTTACTGCGTGCATGCTATTTTCAAATGTATTAGCTTTAATTACTAGCAAAAAGTTGATTTATAAAGTTAAATGTATGCCTATTACACCGTAGTAAATTTAAATAAATAGAATGATAAATTATATTTTTTTTAAAAATAAAAAAGTATCATTTCAAATTTTTTTTAAAAAACTTCAATATTTTTCAAATATTTTGAAATACAGAAGATATATTATTCTTAATTTACTAGGGTTTAAAAAGTGTATGATACATTTTATAATTCTAAAAAGTTTTATGCATCAAAGCCTACTATTTTAGAAAATAGCGTGCGCGCAGTAAAACTTAATTAATATTTCTTATAAAAAAATTCTTATTTTCATATGCTTATAATTTTTAAAAATATTATTATACTTTAAACATTTTACACTTTTCTGTGTGAAGCCTCATTCTTTAATAAATAATGCGTAAAAGAGACGAATTATTTAATTTTAATTTAAAAGAGTTGTATGTATTTGAATATTGTTTATATTTTCAGCCCTCCAGAAAAAGTTAACACCCTTGAGACCCCTTAAAGAAATAAATTGATGCTCAAACGAATTATATTGTTAGATCCTAAAGTTAGTTAAAGTGAAGCAGAGTACATTCTGCTTAAAATTAAACTAGAGCAACATAATGGTCTTTAAGTATCGAACCACACATAATTTTTAACGAAATTAAAAAAAAATAAAGATGACACCTGAAGTTAGTAAATCTCCTCATAAAGTTCAATCCTCGTAGCATTATGTTTTATATCCCACGCTCTTAATTGCAAATAGCGTTTCTATTGTAAAATTGATGAGCACGCGATGTTAAGATTTTCAATAAAATCTTTTTTTTTTCCACTAATGGTTGAGTTTCTTGATTTCAACTATACGCATCAGCGCAATGTTTGCGCATCATACGAAAATGTTGTTGGATCACCACTAACAATCAATTTTAAAGAAGGCTGGATCTTTTCTTAAGATACTGATATGTCTCTACAGCGTGTATTTCTTGATTTTTGATTGTTAGATAAAATGTGTGGAAAAAATTAAGGACCTACTTTTGTTATGATATAAAGAATGGTTTGGATCGTTTTTTTATTGCTATTCAGGTTCTTTCATCTTTCTAAAGTGAGCCACGAATTCACGCACTTTGTCAATTGCCTCAGGTATTTTTAATTAACTTGGTCTTCATGCATGATTATCATCTTCTAGAATAACTTTTCCGCTCAAAAGGCGCTTGTGACATAAGAGAACATCATATGTACTTAAGAAAAACTCGCAATAAACCTTTTTCATCAAATAATATGTTTCTAGAGTGCTTTATTTTTCAAATTTTCCATGAAATTAAATTACAACTCTGATCTATCTTGAAAATTCAACATGGCAAGAAATATTCTTCTCTAAGGAAAATCCGTATTGGTTGAAATAACAAGGAAATTTATCGATATTCTGACAGAGCGTCAATGGATTATTGTATGTATCAGACGTGATATATATATATATATATATAATCAACACACACACTCATTTTATAATACATACCAATAGTTATAATTCTTACTAGATAGACTAGTAAGAAAGATTACTTGAGGTAGTATAATAGCAAACATCAAGAATACAGATTTAAACAATGTCTTGTGGCCAGCCAACTTTCCCCTGTAACTTACCTATTCCACTAGGGAGGAGGACGTACTATAAATATGACTATATATATAGTCACAATTGATATTCCTTCATATTGGTTTCTTGCTTTTGTTTCTTGATTTCAGAAATTAATCTTCCACTTTAACTGAATGGGTGGGATTTCAGACAGAATAGAACAGAATAGAGCAGAATATTCAGAATTATTTTCTTAACGTAAAATATCGAAGTTCTTGAGTCCCTCAGCCATGTAGATATATATAAGGTGTTACGTAAAATTCGTAGTATATTTTTGAGGTTTTAAAGTTAAATACTTATTCCATAAACTATATACTTCAAACTGATTTTTAGATGTTCTTAACTAGATTGATGTTTATATAAATAAGTAGTACACAAAATTGCCCAAAATATTTTGTCCATAGCTGAAACTAAAATGCAGAATAAAAGTCAAGATTATTTCATTTAATTTCTTCTTCTAGAATCACTAAGCTCTTTTGTCTGACTGCATTTTTCTACCTAATTTTAACTTTACGCATTTCGATATTTTACCAACCATTCCAGATTGTGTTATTTGATGTTATCGAGATCTGAATTCATAATCCTCAACCAGTACCCGTTTACCTCTGTCAACAAACACCCTAAAAGTTTAGAATAATGATTAATATTGATAAAATAAAACTTTTTAACAAACACAAGAGAATTATTCTCGTTTTCTCACTATCTCTTTTGTTACTTTCCAATTTGCATAGGTTTATCTAATAAACATAAATCTGTTTAACATTTTAAATACACTGCTTTGGATTCCCATCGGTACATCTATATATAGTATCAAACAAATTCCAATTTGAAAGCAAAATAAGCAAAATATGTTGATGAGGTGGAGAAATGGATTCATGGATCCAAAATATTTTCCTATGTATTCGTGAAACTCTTGTTTAAAAGTTTATTTCTAGAAATATTTTATTACAACTTGAAATAAAATATTATGTTTATATCTGAAATACACTTAATAGCTTAAAGTAGTGCTTCTCAAATATTCAATATTTGTGACCCAATTTTCAATCATAAGTGTCACCCCCCCCATGCAATAACAATGTATTGAATGCAATAATAACGCACTTTGGCAATAAAACTATCATAAAGGTACTATAATAACGTACAATTTATCTTGATAAGTATTTTGTGTACAATGTTGTATACAATAAGTCCATGGGACTCAACTTGTTTAACTTAACTTACTATTGATAAATTAATTGTCAAATACGTTGTGCAATACTGATATATTCAAAATTATATTACATCGGTGTGAATGTGTGTTTAATTTTTTATTATGTGAAAATGTATTTCATTTGCTACCGTTCAGTAAACTAATATATTTTTTTAAAATAATCTTTTATTTTCGACTCTTCGATATGCTTGCCACCCCACATAGAGTTAATACACCCCACAGTTTGAAAACTCTGGGTTAAAGTCCTTGGATAATAATTTATTAATATATCGATCGTAGTAGAATTGCGTAAGAAATATATAAATGGACAATGGATTGCGAGGGTTTTCAAATATACTTAAGTGATTTATAAGAGAAGTTTTTTAAAGTTATTAAGTCGCATATCGTTAATTAACTGACTTTGAACGCAGAATAATAGTACGAGCTAGAAGCATGGGTCATTCCATTTCAGAAATTATTTGAGAATTCATCATTTCTCGATCCCCGTTATAGAGAATGGGCTGAGAAAATATTTAATTTCAGGCATGCCATTCACTATGGACTACACAAAGATTAACTACGGCTACTAAATGACCGAGATTAGCGGAATTAAATCTCATTCGGCATTCAATATTTGATTATCTCCACATCATTATGGCAACATGCATTTCCATGGTTCTAAATATTCTGTCTAAATTCATCAAGTTCTTTTTTCCATACGTAATACCCCGCACTATCGGTTCTAATGATTTTCACACAATTATGATAGCACTTTAACAATACTTCTCTCAAAGATAAGGATATCAAACAATATACCTACTTCTGTCCTTATTTTTGAAGAGTAACAGCATATAAAATACATCAAAAGTGTCTTTATTTTTCAGTAAATCATCAAATTTTATGTGAGCTTCTCTACTTGCTTGACTTGACGTTCTAAGCATGTTTCTTTTCTTTGTTTTTTATCAATAAATTATGTATGCACTGGGCAAATAAATGTTTTATCCATTGTTGGCATGTTTAGCTAAAAAAGAAAAAGTTAGCAAATAATAATGATTTTATCTAATGGATAAGAAGGCTCTAACCAGCTTGCTAGTTATATCATGCTAGCTTTTTTCTTGCTTTTAAAGACTTGGGTAAGCAGTTCCACGTGACTTTCCATACAGAACTTACATAAAAATTAGTTCTTTATGTGGAATGGTGGAGTCCGTTGGCAACACAGGGTGAGCTTTTTTACTTGAAACTCTCTGCAATAATTCAGAAAACATAGCTTGTGTGTTAAATTGTAATTTGCTTTCCTTCGGGTTGGTATGATGATTGAATTTGCTGTAAGATCTCAGTATTACGGATTTTCCCCTCAAAAACCGGAACAGTTTTAGATGATTACTGCCATCATTTCTTACTACTCGCATTTTTAGATAATATCTTTCTCCTCTTAGAGTATGGAAACCTTTAGCTTATCTATAAATCTGGATGTTATAAAATCCGTGCTATTGATATGTGAAATGATCTTTCTTTGTGAAAAGGGCTATCATTTCAGAAACAAAAATGCACACACAAATCTGGACGAATTTTAAGTAAATAAGTCTGGAATTTAGTAAAACCTCTTTGTGCTGCCGTCCTGTACTTGGTAAATTAATACTTGAACTAAAAATAAATTATACTTGAAAAAAATTAAAAAACACCCTTTTATAGTTAATCGAACTAAGTTATAACTTAATCTTTTAGTCGTAAAATTTGGAATTAGTCTCCAAATCTAGAAATGGGATCTGAAATTTGTCACCAGATGCGGGATGGGGTCGGAAAATGGGAAATCATTTATCCTGATGAACATGATCAGGACAATGGAACAAAATTACTAAATTATTGTATTGTCATCGGTCCTGGACTAGTGAGCAAAATTTCGGATTAATCTGACATTTTAAAGTGGGTAAAAATGGAGTTCAAAGATTCCGTTACATACAAGTGAAGCTTATAAAAGGGTGCTAATAAGTGAGCTTTGCTGGTGAAAAATCAGTTAATCAAAGTAAATAGCAAATTTGTCTGTATGACAGTAGAATGTAAACATAGAGCTTCATCACAGATGATAGAAAATCGAAAATACCCCATAACTCGGTAAAAAATGCATAACACTGACTTTTTTATGTGAATGTGCTTGGTAGAGAGATTAAAATAAAAGCAAGAAATGAGTTTTAAACTTTTTGACAAATTTTCCATATTTTAAATACCTTTGTTTTTGTAGTGCACCCCCTCCCCCACTCCATTAATCCTCATGTTGCAGCCCGCGTAAATTTTCTAATACATGTATGCGGCCTGGCGGGAAAAAAGTTTGAGTACCCCTAACCTAGGTGATTGGGATAACATTGCTTGGCTACGTGAGTCACAATTCAAGTTAATAAGAGTTGACAATATAATTCGAGTATGGCGCACACCTACGATACCATGGATCTATATTGTTAACTAGAAACTATGCAAAGTGTTGGCTTCATAATCATGTATGCCGTTTTTACACGGCGTGGTCTGAGTTCTCAGGTCAAAGTGAACCAATCATTGGAAATGGATAACCCAGCTATTTAGAGACTATTTACGGCCATTCACGTCTTCCTTCCCACAAAAAATTGACATTTTCCAGGATAACAATATGCTATGTTTTTATTATCAGTAGCACTTGACATTACATCATTCGCCCCAGTGAAAGTACTCCGCACAAAAATACAAAGGAAACCTTTCTCGCAATATGTCTTATCATTGGGCCAAAATCTTTTACGATTTGTTTTAAGAATTGTCTGGGCAATTGCAGTGAATGATTTATTACATATACCGTAAGGTGTGATCATAAACGGGATTTGTTCAAATGGTAAGTTCGTGCACAAAATCCTATAATGTCAAAGTATTTAAAATTATGAAGAGCTTTATAGGTAGCAGGAATTTATATTTCTTCAGGAGACCTCCAACGACTTTTTGAGTAAATGCCACGTCGAGTTGCTAAAATTTTGCTGAGAAAAAGGAAATTCGTCATGATATTAAGTGGTATCACATAATTTTTTGCACTTTAAATTAATTTGGATAACTGATTGTACGTTTTCGAATTTATATTCTAATAATATTTCTGTCTCTTTCGCACTAAATCTTATATAATAGTTTAGGTATCTTTTACGAAAACTCCCTATTCTGTTTCAGTTACATTTATTTCCATAAGACTGAAGTAAGATTCAAACTTTCTTGAATAATTTTAAATTCGGAGCTAATTAATCCTTATGCAGTGTGCCGTAGCATTTTGTATATGCATATATATGTATGTGTATGTATATATGTATTTATGCATATATATTCGTTCTAGTAACGCAAGTAAAATTCATGTCTATGGACATAAATTCCCTTTTAAATATGTGAATGTGTAAATACGAGAGTTCTTTACTGAGATTCATTTAATCTGCGGGCTCTTTTACGAAATAAGAGAATGGGTTGACTACAAGTATAACTCTAACAGATTTCTAGTGAAAAGTGTTGGAAGTTAGGTAGCGGAATAAGTTCAGGTGACATTTTCTTCATTTAACAGTCACATCATCCATATACAGTCACATAATATTAGTGCTTGTATTAATGCCGCTGTGCAACGAGATAAATTTCCTGCTTAATTTGAATTTCAAAAGCATTGGATATTAAAATTTTTCATAGAATTGTTTTTTTTTTCATATATGATAAAGTTACATTCAACTATATATCCAAACACTTGCATTTATACAGTTTAAAACTAAAACAGGAAAACTGGAAATTTTGAAAAAATAAATAAACCTGATATAAAATAGAGACTCTTATTTTTCTTAGGCATCAAATAGTTACACATAAATAACAATATACAAATAATATAATTTGGACATTTTATTAATCTTTAAATTAACACTTAAGTCCATTAAATGAATTTAAGCAAATGTTAAGAGAAAGATACTTTTTATTTAATGTTATTAAGAACTATCGTTCAATTTCAATAAGAACGTAAAAATAGAGCGTCATAACTAATATAGGTGTAAATTATGCATGTATTTTCAACAAAAAGTAATTCCTGGATCCGCAATTAGCTTTGATTGAAAATGTATTATGAAGCTGAAAATATTGCCATTGTATGTCAAGAGACCCTTAAAACCTTTCTATGATACTCCAAGGATTTCCGAGGTCTTTTAAATAAGAACTCTCACAGTAAAGAAAAAAATATTTTCATTGCTATTTTTTTGACGGAGCGTTAAGCGTTTACTTTATCAAAAGTGCCATCAGAAACTTGTAGACCACTCGTTCCGATTTGATGACGTTTTTTTCTTACTTGCTTTTATGGAAAGGTGATTTATCAATGCTTGACTTTTAGTAGCTACCTTTTGATATCGTCAGTTTTTTGGTGGACTCTGTTTTGAACTGAAACAATATTTTGAATTCAGCTGACACGACGAGGTTTTTTGTATCATTTCAAACTTGTAAATTTTTTCACAAATTTCTGCTAAACGATTGTAACATCCTTTAAAGAAAATACTAACTTTTCAATTATAGTGTGTTGTTTTTCTGCGTATTAAACTATCGTTTTAAAAAAGCATTTTCATAGTTTTAGGTTATTCTTTATTTATAAATTTTACAATCTGATTCAATTATCATTTCCTCCTCTCTCACCGAGTATCTCTCTCTGTATTAGTAACTGAAATGATTTTTTACATGCTTTTTTTTATGACCAACTTTTTAAAATTTGCACAATTGTAGTATTATTTTTTTAAATATTCATTTTAAAAATGTTAGGTAATTTTATTCCATCTCCGCTTAATTTCGCTTTTATATAAAGCTATTTTTTTTTCATTTGTTCAGAAAAGTAGCTTTATGTTTATAAAAATGTTTTCTGATTGACAACAACAAAGCATACGCTTTTATGTTAGTTTTCTCAAAAAAGCTTTTAAAGTTATTGCGTATGATAAAACAATTGTTTATTATGTACATACATTCATTGTTATATCAACTCTATTCTATAACTTACGTTTATCATCATGCCTAATTTTCTCATGTCAGCATTTAAAAATATCAATAATATTATATTACTATATAGACATATGAAAATATACCTTTAATTTAAAATCTACACATTTGATGAGAGAAAGTTTAAGGAGATAATATAACAATAATGTATAGGACCATTATTTTATTTCACATTATATAAAATTAATCACAGCAGTTTACTCACTGCAACATAACTGTAAAAAAATATAGCTGTTTTTATACAACAATCTAAGTGGCAGCAATAAAATAATGGTCATGATCTTGATCCAGTGTTCCGTGCTGTCGAGAATCGTGGGTTTGAAACCTAGTGCCACTGAAGCCCGCTGTGTCGAGGTGCTGATGCACGTTAAATCTCTAGAAGCTCGAAGTTATCCCATTGGCTTGGTGTGAAGTTCTGAGAAAGGGGGTGTCAATTCTGGTGTCATTCATTCTCTTCACTTAACCATGATTCAAAATTACGAGGTCCACCGCCAAGAACCATCAGTTGGCCTCACATCATGACATAAATTAATATCCAATCACACAACCACCCAAGTGGTATCTAAATAGGTTATAAGAAAAGGAATGCATGAATTTTAAAATAAAATTATATTTTAAAAAATCAACAGTTGCCAAACATAACTTCATCCCATTTTTAACTATATTTCATATCATTAATGAATACTCTGTAAGTATTATTTAATTTTTAGCAGTATGTTAATCAAAAATTTCTGTTTATTAAGTTTATAGAAAATTATCCAAAAGTATGTAGAAATTGGGCTGAGTTTTGTGCCCATTTACGAGAAAATCTTTATGAAAAGCATGTTTTTCCCACCTTCGGTTAGATTATTCTCAAGTATGCTATTTATTTTGAATAATAAAATTAAATTTCTTCAGAATAATTAATTAAATCTTATCAAACTCGCTTAAGAGAAACAGTAGACCATTTGCTTTTCTCTTCAAGAAACTCATTTCATATTTCCATAATCCACCTTGCAGTTTTAATCAATAAACTAAGTCTCGGAAGAAACAATTTTTGAAATCCAGACCACTGGATTTTTTTTCTCTCTTTTGGCACATAAACATAAATTTTGCAGTAAAATATGACCTAAACCTTTTAGCAGAACATCAAAAGGCCATATACTTACAAAAAGGACAAGACGGCTTCTTCTACAATGCATTAAGAAAAATGATAAATTATTTTGGAACAGCGCGTGTTACCCAGCAAAATGGATCGAAGAGAGGACCCTTCCAAATCACGGCATACTTTTTATGAAGGTTCCCACATAACACCCAACATTCGACGTTGTTCTACAGACAGAATTACGAGCAAAACAAATTGATTTATTTTACAGAATTTTAAAATTATTTCGAAACAACAAGATTTATTACTTCAAAACTGATTCCTACATTTAGAAATAAAAATTTGACGAAAAAAATGTCTGGAATAAAACAAGGTGTCGTAAATTGGGGCGCAATTTTTTTTTTTTTTTAGATTTTCGTAGAAAACAACTTGTAGTAAGAATATAAAAATTCTTTTACGCTGCTCTTAATATATATTTTGTGTAAGAAACATGTTCTTTTATACACAAACCTAAAACATTTTTTCATAATACAAGTAATTTGAAACTAAGCAAAATATTTATTATTTATAAGTATACATTTTTAAAGCAATATTTTTTAGTATTATTAATACAGTACTGGAGTTTGTGAGAGATGTATAAGTGAAAAGTTGGTTAGACTTTAAATATAAGTAACACAAAACTGTTTTTTTGATGTTTCCTAAGTTGTATATGATGCTAAGTGCAACAACTTAGGCTGCTACTCAGTGCAACAACTTAGGCTGCAATTCAGTGCAACAGCTTAGGCTTAGGGTGTGGTGCTGCACCACACCCAAATCTAGAATTAGGATAATATATTGAAATTCAGGATGTATATTAATCTAATTTACTTGTAATATAAAACCAAAAGTAAATTTAGAAACCAATATCAAAATAAACGGATTTTATGAGCAATTTAAATTATACAGAAATACTACATATTTTACACGTCCTTTGTTTTTATAGGCATAAATTTTACTCTCTAAGATAAATGTTTCCCTTTTTTTAAAAATTATTTTATCGTTTTCGATTAGACTCATCATTTGGTATTGTAGCTATGTAAATGGTAATTATTCATAATACCAAAAAAAAAGATCAAATAATTTTGAAAAAATTTTATACATGGTTTGATATTTCTCTTTACGATTTTACATCGTAGAAAACACTATAGTGACTGATTAAGCAGAATTTATACAAAACATCAATACTGTTATCCAGCTTTTCTCAAACTGTGAGGTGCACCCTTAGGGGGCTTGATACCTCAATGAGCATATTGAAAAGTCAAAAATAAAAGCATTAAAATAAGTATTAAAAATTACTGAAATGAAGCAAAACGAGAAATTCATTCTGACACAAACATTAAACACATATTTTAATGTTACAATACACTTATAAGTGTTTCAGTACAACTCAATATTTTTGGTAATTAATTTGCCAATATTAAATTAAAAACAAATTTTATAATTAATATTTGCTGCCTTGAGTTTATCATGTAAAAAATTTAATACTTATCTTGATAATTTGTATGGTTTATAATTAAAATTATATTGTACCTTTAAGTCAAAATACATTTTTATTGTATTCAATATATTGTTTTTGTATGGGGGCGATGAAAATTATGATTGAAAATTGGGTCGCAAATATTGATAGTTCCAGGAGCTCTGCTGTAATCAAATTACATTTATATTTTTCTATGGGAAAAGACATATAAAGAACATATACATGCACATTTCTTGTACTCATTTTGAATTCATTTTGCTTTTTCTGCTCACTTGAATTCATTTTGCCTTATCAGATCTGCATTTCTACTCATCTCTCTATTAGAAACTATCTATATGTTATCATTTTTCCTTAAATTAAGTGTGAATTCAAAAAACAATAAGATATAGTACCCACAAAGTTTGACTAACTCTGAGGATTCCTTATTCGTAAGATTATGATTCGATCCCAACATAAGTGAACATGTAGAGTCCATAATGCACACACACCAGAAAGTAACCAAAAATAAGTAACCAATTGTTCATTTATCCTTTAGCTTATGATATAAGATGAAGATCAACACATGATTTTAAATAATCAAATCATTACTTATTTGAATGAACCTGAGTCTCCAATACTGTTTTTCAATGTTGAATCTCAGTTTAAACACAAATTTTGGATCTGATTCCAATCAGAAGTATGTCTTATTTCTTCACTATGTGATTTACTCTAACATTAAATAAAAACACAGTAATATTTCATGTGCAAAGAATTACTACCGTTCTGACAGGATAATTGCAATTTATATCAAACTGCATTTCACATCCCTTTTCAAAATACAAATCCTTTATTCCTTTGCATATCACATTTTCCTTGTAAGAAAGTGGAGGTCAAATTTTTACTTAAACTTTGGAAAAAAATCTCAAGTTTGTTTAAAAGCGAATCCTCGGGAGACAACACACAGCAACTTACTTTAAGAATCATAATGGATTTTCTTAAACGTTCCCTTTTGGACAATAAAATACGCTTAAAAACATTCAATTTTCAATAATTATTACATATCTACCCTGGTATAAAATAAAACATAAAATACATATTTTAGAAAAACTTTAATTTATTTGTTAGGTTATTATAAAGTTGAAATTTTCTTCAGAGTTAAAAATGTCTTTGATTTTTCGCCACTGTAAATTTTTTTGCTCATATCAAAAGATAAACAGTCAAAAGAGGGAGATTTATTTTTTAAAATAATGTATCTCATCGTGGCCCACTGAAAGTAATTGCAAATTAAGCTTTTCAAGTAAAGAAATTCCAGTAAAGCTTCAGGGGAGGAAAAAAAAGAGTTCCCCACTTTTTTTGCTTAAGAAAAAAATATTCGATGGCTTTTTTAAAAATCTTAAACAATCAAAGCATCTACCTTTTCTCTTTTTTACGCTATTCATTCATTTTTTTATTTCCTTGAAAATCATATTATGAAAACTCCACGTATTTCAATAGGATTTACACAATACATTTTTTCCACTGTTCTGTTAGAAACAATAGTCTCATGGATTACTCCTTTCAATGTCATTTTAAATAATACTTTTTCGTTTCATTTAAGAGCATGTGGTTAAAACTGAAAATCTTGAATGTATTTTCTTTCAAAGAAACATTTCAACTGACTTGGAATGGTTTTTAACTTCATTTAATTTGAGTTACAATATAGAGCCACACAAAAAAATTTGGGTAATTTTAGGTTTTATCAAATGAAAAATTGACACAAGAAGTACTTTCGAATTCTGTTGAGATCAATTTCTTACGTGGTGTAGATGGGTATTTGAACGAACTTAAGTTTCATCTTTCTCACTGGGACATGGTCTATCACCAATATCTCAAAAGAAATTCGGGTTGGTGTTAGCTTAAAGATGAAGATCACAATATTCTTATTCTCGTTCTACCAAAATTCCTCGTACAAAATGAGGCTTGACAAAAGGGCATGTAGATCAAATAATTCTCCTGAATGAGTGAGTGTTTAGTATCGTCACACTCTCTAAAGCAGGGATTTTCAACTTTTTTGTAGCTGTACACTTTTAACAATTTCAAAATTTGACGACACACTATCAATAAAATAATTTAAAGAATTTTACTTATCTCTAATACATTATGTATAAACTATAGTTTATAATAATAACTTTCAATGTTAAATAAAAAGAAACAACGTGGAAAGCCACCAAAAGAAGTGAAACTTCTTTGGCGACGTTGGCCGTAAATGCAGGAATAGTTCTAATTATATTTAACTGTTGGAAGAACTTAATTTATTCAAATAAAATTCGAACTTCATTCATTGTTTGAAAATAATATTTTTATTCGATTTTCTGGCATCATAATTTTCTAAGAAAGATACAATAGGTGTGTGGTAACTGAAGTAGGATATAAAAATCCTTGATTGTGGTCAATCATGAAAACGGGAGAAACTGCATCAATCGTGGTTCCTTATACTGTTGTTCCTTCTCTAAAATCAGTATTCATTGTCAAATTCAGTGTCCGTTTCAAGAATTCAATGAGTGGCTTTGCGTCTTCTGAAGCAAAATTAACATTTAAATCTGCAGTTAAGATAATTGGCTGTCATCATTGAATCCAATGATTGTAGCAGTCTCTGGTATGTACAGCAGTAAAACTTTATGGATGAAGATGATAACAGCTGCGACAGGACTACTTGGTGATATTTCGACTGGACTTGCTGCTAGTTTTCCTTTTTTTTTTTCTTTCACGAAATTCTTTTCCACTTTTTGCATTTATTCTTGGCATTCAGACTAGAGTTAATTATAATTCAACGGAAATAAAAATTAATAGTATAAACTTAATGCATCACTCACAGAAGTCACTGTGTTTGCTTACAAGATGCTATCCGTAGTGATTCTAGCGCGAAAGTTCGAGACATATACACAATGCTCCAGACACTCCTCTAACGGGAAGAGGCATATAATGGTAATATTTTGGGCGCGTTTATTCGTTGAAAACGCGGCACGTTTATTATATAAAAACTACGAAAATACGCCACGCGAGTTCTTTACGAGTAGCAAGTGTTCCCATTTAATATCTCCAACACCTAAGCGCCTTTAGTCCAAACCTCAAGATGCTCCACTCCATACCCCCTTAGCAATCGTCCAACTTTTTCAAGGATATGACGCAAGTCAGGTGGTGTCCCCCGCTCTCTTTTCCTCCCACTCGCTATCTCCTCACCTGGCGACGATTTGGGGGAGGGTGGCGGGGGAAATCCCTTTTTTCGTTCACTTTTTCCCTGTTATGCAAAACTGGGCAAATGTCCCATTCACTCTCGGGCCTAAAGAAGTTTCATTTCAAAAATATGTACAACAAAGACAACAAAATGTTTATTAAGTAATTAATCACAAATTAATTATTAGAATACATTTAATATGAAATTTGAGGTCGATGATTCTTGATATTTTCTTTCATATTTGGTCTTAGAAATAATAAAACCACTCTCATTTTGTCATCTACAATTAAAAGTCTTGTCTTTATTTTTCATTTTTATATTTGTTATTGCTCTGAAAATCTGAGAGAGAGAGAATTCTCTCAAATAAGATGTAAAAAAGTGTATCAGTATTTTTTAAAACATTTTCGGCTATTATGAGATAATCGCCTTTAATTTTAATCCAAAATAAATTAATTGGTTCTTCCGAATTTTTTTGAAATTAAATCTCGATTATAACAGAGCGAAATTAGTTTTTCATCTTCATTCAAAGTTAATTCATGTACAGATGTGTTCGTTAACGCAAATGTATTACGAAAACAAACAATTTCTTTTTATATTCTTCTATCTACTAAAGAATATGCTGAATATACCACGAATACCCTTTGTTTATTTCTATAAAAAAGTCGAATGATTCGGTTCCGGATTTATTTATTTTTTTCATGGAGTATAAATAATAATTTTAAAAAAATAATTGGTGGCACACTTAAAGAATTTAGCGTCACAGTGATAGAGAATCACTGTGTGTGTATGTGTGTGTGTGCTCTAAAGCAAAACAAGGGTATTGGTGGTGAACCTCGTAAGTTTTAATCAATTTTAAAAGATTGTTATGAGGACGACCCCTGAATTGGCGCTCGTCTCTTTTCACGTTTACACCACGCCAAAGCGAGGTCTTTCAGCCATGAAAGATTTAACGCACTTGAACCGTTTTACATGACGAGGCTTCAGTAGCATCCAGACTCGGACCCGTGATTCAACAAATGTCAGCTATGAGTTCATGACCTTGACTATTAGGCCATCAGAGCTTCAAAGAGCCCTCATGGGATAGCATGGCAATTTAGTATAAGAGGTACCTGTTTCGGCTTCAACCTCATAATTTAGTGATGTTTCTACGAATATTTCAAATACTCCTTTTTAAATATTCCGTTATGTTTTTATACATCTATAATACAAAAAATAGTTTAAACTATTCTTTGAACTTATTATTATCATTTTATAAATAACTAAAACAATTGGAAAAAATACAATTGAAATTATTTTCATTTAAAATTCTATCGTTATTTTGGCATCATATATGCATTTAATCATTTGTTAGAACAGGGGTCGGCAACCTATGGCACGTGTGCCACATGTGGCAGGTGGTTTAGTTTTCAGTGGCACTCTGCACTAAGCAACTAATTTGTCAATTTTTGAGCGGATGGAAGTTGTTAAATCTTTTAATGGACCTTATTTGACAAACATCTTTAGAATTATGGACAATTACGGATTACGAACAAATCTGAAAGATATTTCTAATGATAAATTTACATCTATTCTTTAAATTATTGAATGCCATTGCTGAAGAGATTTTATAGTTTGAAGGGAGAAATTTGCATGTACTCTGCTTTCCACTTTTGGTTCTACATATATATATAATAAATGCTTTCTTAATAAATATATTTTCCTCATATGAAAAATATTTCGAGTCCGCAAAGAAATTGTTTAACAACTGAATGCTCAGAATTGTGTGAAGCTGAAAGTGTCAAATTACATCCCTGATTTTGCAATATGAAAGTAAAGCGGTGCAAGCACTAGGCTCGCATTAAAAATTTTATTTATCTTTTAATTTAGCTATAATGAAGGGAAATACTTATATTTTATGTTGTCCCTTTCTTATTTTAATAAACATGTTTAAAAATACATAATATATGTACAGTTTTAATATTTTTCTTTCTTTTTTTTGTTTTTTTTTGTTGAAGAAATAGCTATATTTTATGCTGTTTATTTTTATGATAAAAATATTTTTAAATGATGTAAAATTAATTTTTAATAAAACTGTAAATCTATATTATTGGCTTCTATTCTCTAACTCTGCCTGTATTATCGGGGGAATCCAATTCTTTAAATGTGTCCAACTGCGTGGCACACTGAATCATTTTGGCTGATTAGTTTGGCACGCCACAGCTAAAAGGTTGCCGACCCCTGTGTTAGAATGTGACGAAATCCTAATTATATGTGGGTATTACAGCAGCCAACAGAAGCATTCATATGATTGTTTAAGTATCATTTGTAAAACTATCCCCATATCTAAACACATCATTATCCATTTTAGTTTATCTGAAAGTAATTATAATAAAATAGTTCAAATATTTGAGAGATAAATAATGATGAAGGATGCTTATGAATTTGCAAACTATGAAATATTTCTTTAAAGCAAAACCTGTAACAAAAGCAGCGCTATATTGTAATAGAAATTCAAGGAATATTATATTTAATTAAAGTCTCTGTGTATAAAACCATTAGTTTCAATCAGATAACTCTCCATATTTCATATACTTCCAATCTTAAAAGAGTAAAAATTAATTTCAACGCAAAGACAAATTAGTTTTTGCGAGCTTTTCTCTTTTTCAGTAGATCTTTCTCCCGCATTTGACATCGATTATTTAGAGAGGGAAAAGGATTACTTGTGTGTGGCGTGGTTCGTTCTATTTAAAATATGATATATAATAGCTAGGATCCATTTTTTTTATAAATATGTATAGTTTCCATCTCTCTAGGAGTTTGTATTACTTAGTGCAACAAATATTACATTTTGAGTAAACCACAGACATTTATTTTCTCATTAATAGTCTTTTCTTTATGAGATCGTAATTTATTTTATGCATTCCAAAAGGTGTTGCTTTTCGGAAAAAGCATATTACATATACATAGAATCCTGACTAGTTATCTTAGATTTTATAACTATTTTGGTGTATATTTATGAAAGTTATATATATATATATATATATAAGGTTGATATATATAACTTGGTTGACAAGAATGGAAGGCTGGTACCATGAAATTTGCTTAGGTCCTAAGTTCGAAATAGCTTTTTGCTTCACTAGACTTTTATAAAAATTATATATGTTTCTTTCTTTTAAATATAAGAATATTTTGTTGAATTTTGTATTTGCTTTTATTATTAATTTTTTTCACATTCTAGATGTATTATAAATTATTCATTCATATACATATGTATGTATTTGCCCGAAATGATTTCGCTTGACTTGACAATTTACTAGTAGAATCTCCTGATTTGTGTTGCAATTGTACAGAAAGTTGCGGAGACTTCTTGTTATTTTAGTTGCACATTTATTTAATTACTTAAAACATGCACAATACAAACTGCGATGAAACACAACGGGAAGACACATGGACACTAATACCATACACAAAATCATTCCTCTTGTTCGCTTCAGAGATCTCAACGTTTTCAGTTATATCAACCGGAAGCTTTCAGAATCATGATTTTTGGTAAATCCTTTCGTTATTATTCAAAATATATTGAGGGCTGTAATATTGCATCATCCTGATTTGAAAAAACGATAAAGTTTTGGTTAACAAAATATTTCCCGTTAGTTGGGTAAGCTAAGACCATTTTTGAGAATTGAATTAAACCCCTCGATAGAAAATTAAAGTTAATTATTACATACACGCATATAGTATAAAAACGCACGTTAAAATACCACCACCCAACTCTATAAAGTTATTTTAATATAACTGAATCAAATAACGTGAGAAAATGAAATCGTATTTTTTTGTGTGAAATAAAAGGTAAAACAAAATGTTGATGAAAGTAAATTTGAGAGTGAAGAGATCTTTGGAGCTTGAAGAAAAACGCTTTCCTTATACGTCATGCGGAGCAGTGTTTCTTCCTCTGTAAAAGCACGGAGTCGAAAGCAAGACTAATCGGTTTTCGCAGTAAAACCAATTTTTCCACACCTCAAATTAGATCCGAACCTTCGCTTCTACAAAGCAGAAAATTTCTCACACTTCAAAAGCTCCGTGAAGAAAAGGAGCTTTCTTCTCTTTATGTAAGTTTCCTATTCACGATATCAGACACTTTTATGCCTATGCCAGCTGCAAAGCTTGTGTTATTTTCGCACAGTTTTTACAATTGCAGATTCCTTCTACTCCCTCCCTCACTAGAATTCCCTTCTATTCCTTCGAATTTCTTTGACGCAGTAGAGTTTTCTATTGTATCGTTTTCAAAACGCCTGTCATTGGGGTGTCTTCGTCTAAAGGAAATCGATCAAAATTACTTTCTTATTTTTGCTCTACGTGTCTTCCAAGTTTGGTTGGTAAGGTTCGGTGTGAACACGACAGAAGTCGCCACCAAGTAAGTTATTGGTTGATGTTGGCAGCTCGTTAGCGTAAGCTGAGGCCACGTTGTATTGTACTTCTTAATTTAAGAAAAACGATAGTGTTATTCGCTCTTTACATTCAGAACCATATTTCTAGGAATGGCTTTTATACTCTCGATTTTTAATCAATGTGGCTTGTCACGTTTGTCTTTCAGTGGCTCAAAGATAAAAGCTTTGAATAAAAAACATTTTCAAAATAACATAACCCAGCGTTTCTCAAACTATGGGGTGCGCCCCCTGGGAGGCCGTGAGCATATCGAAAAGTTGAAAACAAAAGATTATTTATATAAAAAGAATATTAATTTATTGAAAGGAAGCAAAACAAAATACATTCTGACATAATAAAAAATAAATATTTACACTGATATAATACACTTATAAATGTATCAGTACTGCACAATGTATTTGATAATTCATTTAACAATACTAAGTTAACAAGTTTAATAATTACCAGTTACCCCATGGGCTTGTCATACATAAAATAATATAAAAATCTTAATACTTATTTTGATAATTTGTATGATTTATAATTAAAGTCTTATTGTAGCTTTAAGTCAAAGTATGTTATTGAGGAATTGAATACATTATTATTGTATGGGGGGAAGGGGCGCGATGAAAATTATGATCGAAAATTGGATCTCCAAGATTAAAAGTTTGAGAAGCATTGACTGTTTAACATTAACAAAATGTTATTTCCATTTTAATGAATAATTTTATCTGTTTATTTTAAATAAAAACAAATAAGATCAGTTATATGTACAGTTCAAGAGCTTTATACTTTGTACGCGCGCGCGTTCGAGATAAAACAAAAAAATAAATCTATAGAATCAAATAAATATAAGGAGCCAACTTAATTCTGTAGTTGACTAAATTTAAGAAAATGAGATTTTTCTTTGTACAGTATATCTTATAAAGGTTTCTCTAAGATCTCTTTTGAAGACGAATTAATTAAGTTGTTTTCAGGAAGTCTCGGAATGTTAGTTTTCTAATTATTATTATTTTTATTTTGAAAATAAATGTATAAGAATAAAATCTGTGTTTACAAGATGATGTGTCCATTAAAAAGAATTCCATTTAAAAAGGAAAAAAAAAATATATCACAACTTGTGAATACTTACCTTGAGTAATAATTTATTTGAGAAAAATAATTTTAGTATTTTTTTTCTCTCAAGACGCTTTTAATTAGATATCAAATCAAGTATAAATTATGCATGTGTGATTCTGTTTAATTTATCCTTGTAACATTTTTCTAAGAAACTATATTTGCTACTTTGTGCACATCTTTTTTAATGTTGCGCAAGCCTAATATATGTTCAAATTGCTTAAATGTTTTTTCAAGAAAGCTTATGAAATTATATTATTTTTCACTTAAAAAATCTCTGAGATTAAAAGAATTAAAGCGGAGTTTCTCTCTCTCTCTCTCTCTTTATTTAAACATACTCACATGCCTAATGTATTTAAAAATTAGCGCCCTAATATACATATAAATAGTACAGAAATCAGTTATTACTCAAATTATCTAGACAAGGTACAGATAAACTAGGGCGATCCGTTAAAATACAGAAAATTGTTCCATTTCTCAGATTTCCTAGATAATCTGCATATTACTTATAAAAGCTTGTTGAAGTGAAAAAGAGATTTTTGTTGGGGCAATAATAACGTTTCTATGCGCTTAAATTAGCATAATGTTATATATTTTTCAGTATCTAAAGAATATATAGTTAATTCAATCAAACATTTAATACACTAGCTGATACAATCAATTACCAATAAATTAAAAATCTATAATACAAAGGATAAAAAGGCTTAAACATTGTTACAATTAAGGAAAGGAAATTGCAAAACGTATTTTAATATTATGCTTACTTATTAGTACAATTTGAAGATTGATGAGACTCATTTACATAGCAATTGGTTACTTGCACTTAGATTTGCAGTCTCATTTTCTAAAACCTTCCCCAGTACAAAAATGATTGTTTTTTGCTGTTTGATAAAAATATGTTTTTTTTCGTTGCTTCATTTATTATTTCATAAAAATGCTCATTTTTTAAATTCATTCTGATTATGTATTGTGTCTTCTTCCCTGGCGCAACAGCACCGGGTGGACCTTAGCCTTGCTCAGAATTACATTCAATGCTGCTGTGTTTTCTTGGCAAATATTTTCCAATTTGGCCCGTGGCAGCGGTAGCCTAATGGTTAAGGTAACAAAATGGTGACTGTGTGTGGTGGTGCATCACATGATTTCGAGCCTAGCACTGCTGAAGACCTGCTGCGTAGAAGGGGCCGATGCCTGACGCTCTTGACCATGATTCAAAATTACGAGGTTTGTTGACAATATCCCTCATGCGGCTTTATAGTGTGACCTTAATATAACTTTCACTCACTCCAATTTGTTGCTTATAATTAGTTTTAAGTCTTTTTTCAAGCGGTCATTCCACCTAATTTTTGATCTCCCACTTTTTTCTGGTACTAAAAGGTATAGCCAAAAAGATCTTTTTAGTGTCTTGAATACCATTCATTCTTATTAAGCGTGCCGCCCATTTAATCCTATGCATTATTGTAAATTTAATAGTACCTGGCTCTATAAATAGTTCGTAAATTTTCGAGAATTGAATCTTCTCAAGAATAATCATAGATATTTAATTCTACCAAATACTTCTTAAAATTCTTTTTTTTTCATAGCAAGGTTTTTTTTTATTATCTTTCTTGATCTTTGCCCATATTTAAGCAGCGTATGAGAGAACGGGCTTAGTCAAAAAACTGTTTTATTAAATTTATTAAATCTACTGTGTGAATTCCGTCATTTTTTTTTTTAGAAAAACTGTTTCGATTTTCATGCTATTAATTTAATTAAACATTTCATGTTCATAAAGTTATTCATAAAAGAAAATTCATTCAGTTTCAAAGAAATAAACTATTTATGAACAAATTAATTACTTTTAATAACCTCTGCTGTACTTTAAACTTAGTATCTTTTCGAAAACCCGAGTGTTTAAAGGCTATCCTTTATAAAATCCTTATAAAAAAGGTACTTTGCGTGTTTAAAGCATGGGGATACAGTAATTAAATTTGCATTTTTGACTCAGATTTATTTTAGAAATTTCTCAATGCTTTGAAGTAGGATTTCCTAGAATATAAAATTGTAGTTTTAGACCATAAAATGACGTCTTGGGAAACCAGAATCCCATTTGATTTAATTCTAAGATATGACACTATCTATTCAAATTATCTTGTAGGAAAGTACCCATAATGTTCAAAGGAAAGGAATATTTTATTTTATTTGAGATATTCAAGGAAAAAGGGAGGGATAAACATCGGCTTCTCTTTTCCTTCGCTGCTTAACATACTTTAATTTAAAGTACATTTATTCTAACGAGTTAATTCAATGTGATAGAAGCTCGTATCTCAAAATATTTTTATCCTTGAAAAGGAAGTTTGTAAAATGTGGAGAATTCTGGAGACGTTACAAACTTCCACTTTTTATATATATGACAAAAATGAATTGTTACAATTAAAAAAATTTTTACTTAAACTTTAGAGTTACACTAATGCATTACATGATTCGTTTCCTTTTATTTTGTCGCATCATTGAATATTCTTCGTTGACATTTAAGGAACATTTTAAATTTTATTTCACAACTATGACAACCAATCAAAATATAACTAATAACGTTTTATCGGCTTTCTGCATTACTGAGTATGATTATAGAGTAAATTTTTTATATTATTAAAATTAAAAACTTGAGGGTGCTTAAAATAAAGATAAACGGGTTTTTTAAAAAAAGTACTGGTCAATTTCTACAATAAGCAGCATGATATATCTGTTGTGTAGTTGGTAGTTTGTTGATTCGGTCTTCATTGCCAGTTATTATGTTGTGAATTTTAAATAATTTTTATATATTATATACCTTCAAATTGTGTGTGTGTGTTACATTATTTTTTTAAATTTAAAGTACCTGCATACGATTGCAATGAAGAATAGAATGTTATCTCATGAATTTTTGCTTTTTTTCTACAAATGACGTTGATTGGTTGACACAGATTGTTATGTGCGTGCAACAGAACCTCACCTTGTGATGAAACTGTGACATATACAAATTATGTTTGTTTTTTAAAGTGCTATAAATTGTAATTAATTAGGATGTTAAGATTGTAATTGTAAGTGAGTCTGTTGAGATTGTAATTATAAGTGAGGCTGTTGAGATTGTAATTGGGAAGTAAGTCTGTATATTCATTACAATTGGCAAGCTAGACTAAAAATAGGGCATTTATGTAAGAAGAACATGTTTAACTGTGTGATTCAAGGCTTTCGGTGGCGGTTAAGTGAATCCTTATTATTACTGGTTAGAGTTCGAGATTACTCGGGGTTAAGTTTTAATTCTATTGAAGAATTAAGAATTAAGCTATTAAGAATTTTAAATGCTAAGATATTATATTAAATTAAAGTTACACAATTTTCAATACTTGTGGTTCAGCTCCTCTCCACAGTAATACCAACTCCTGTTTGTTTCACATTCAGTTATTTCTGACACTGTTTTGTGAACATAATTGAATGTTGCTAAAAGTTATTACCAAAAGTTATTTAAATTAAATTATATTTATACTATAGTAAAAATGTACTTAAAAATTATGTTTAAAAAATTTTAATATATGAATGTATGTATGCATTTTCAATGAAACTGTACATGAATATGTTTTTTTGTTCTTGTTTCTTATGGTTTAACTGGATTAACATTCTGAAAGCATTTAATTATAGCTTTATGTTATTTGATTATTCTAAAAATAACCAAATGTAATATTCGTCATTAAAGAAATGAACAGCAGCATTTTACAAATTATTAGTATTCTGAATTTCATTAAACACTCACACACGTATTTTTTATATATCTCTATAATAAATATATGTGAGTATTATTTTATTTAATCATATAATACGCATATATATATACATATATATATGTGTGTGTTGTGTGTGTGTTGTGTGTACTTTTATAATATTAAAAGTAAATTTTAAAAACCTTATGTTTGTACAGAAAACTCACCCATATCTATATAAATAGAATAGCACGTTACGTTACAGAGATCAATATAGCTTATCTTCAACAAAAATACAATCAAGCTTCTACAAATCCAATAAGAAATGCTGACATCATAGCTTATTATATTTACTTTATTTCTGTATAACTTTCTGCATTTACTGTAATATTCTTTTTTACTTACTAATTTTTGTTTCTTTCAAACTTTCTCTAAAAATAGAAAATATTTCTCATATATATCTTATACAAAGAATTGTATGTGATTGACTTTTTGTGGGAAATTACTCTCAGATGGACATCCTACTGGAACAAATTGTAGCATTGTGGAGAATATATTAAAACAATATAATTATAACATGATATTAATTATACCACATATATTGTGTTAAAATTTTATGCATTTTTCATTCCTTAATAATATTAATATATTTTATAGGATTTATTTATACCTTAGTGACACCTTTTACTAAAGTCTTTCTTTTAAAAATAACATATATGTTATCTTATATTTCTTAAGTAATTACAAATATCTCTCTAAAAGAACTAAGCCTATCATATGGTCAAAAATAAATTCTTTCTTAGATTAAACAAATCATCATAAATAAATCTCTGCCTTAAAATTCTATATAGTATCTTAATATTTTCCATTTAATTTATCCATCAATAAAAATATCAATATTTAAGAGACTGAACAGAGAGAGAAAGAGAGAGTACAGAAGTATTTTCTTTAAGGAAATTTAATGCTAGAAGTTAAATTGCTTTTTAAAAATGGCTGAATCAAGTGTATGAGGTTTTGATCTTAAATTTCTGTCTTGGTTACCCTTTTTTTAAATGTGCGTAGTTCCATTACGTGGAATTAATAAGGAAAAGTTCCAATAATAACCTGGAAGTTGGGGTAGATACTCTATTTATCCATTCTTCCCGTTGTAATCGAGGCATTTTTTTTTGTAACTTTCCGATTTTCTTTTTACGCTACATATAATTACCTCTGGGAAAGATTGGATAGCCATACAGAATCAATTTCTTTACAGTGGTTTTTGTAAAATATATTTTTAATGATGACTAAAGCAAGTTATTTTTATGTTCTTGAAATTTTGTTCGATTTATAAACATTTTATTGATTTTTTTTTTAGTTTTTAGTTGTAACTATATTACTTAAACCATTTTTCATTAGCACTTTTATTGATTAGAACATTTAATTTGTAACTTAAAAAGGGACAATTCATACACTGGAATGTAAATTATAAAAATGTTTTAAAACATTTATTTTCAAAATGACTTACAATATTTTTTTGTTTGATAAATTATGTTACTGTTGTCAAAAATAATTCAAATGTTTTAAGAAATAATTGATGGTGCTTATGTAAATCATGTATCTAGGAACCATTTAATTGATAAATTAACGATTGTTTGCAAGTTGAAAAATTTGGGAGCTCTATAGTACAATTAAATATAAGGTAACAGAGATATAACTTTGGAACATAGTTATTTTACTCTCATTATTTGTATTTTTAATATTTATAAAAGTCTATGTTGTTGGAATTTTCTTAAAAATAATTGTCTATTGTTGTCAAAATATTTGAGATAAAATATTTTGTAGGCTTATCAAAAAGCGATCATTTAATTTAGGGGCCTTCAAACCGTGGCCCGCTGTTGAAATTCTGGTGACCCTTCATTTGAATCTGAGGGAATTTCAGGAAAAAAGGCCTTGTCTGCTTTTCGTCGTAAAAAGCGCCATTTTTTTCTGTTATTCTTTATATTTAAAACATTTTATTGATATGCATGGTACCCATTTAAGATAAAATTTTCTTAAACTGACCAATTTTTCAAAAATTGTGTGTGTGTGCGTATCTTAAATAATATTAAATACAAAAAAATAATCTGACTATGCATAAAAACTCAGAAGTTTTTAAAGAAAGGTGAACTTTATCTTTAACACGCAAAGTATTTTAATTGACTTCTATTAACGTTTTAACGATATATATACAAAAAATCTGTAACAACATCTCTTCCCTTAGAACCAGTTGTAGTCTTGTAAAAGAAACCTTACTTTCTTAATTAAATTTCTGGTGACTGTATTTTTTTTGAATTATGAGACAGCGATCATTTAAATTAAATATGGACCTGTGATCTGTGATTTTTGATCTGAAATTTAGGAATTTTTTTTGTTATTTTTTTTTTTTTTTATATTTAAAACATTTATTGATACCCATTTAAGATAAAATTTTCTTAAACTGACCAATTTTTCAAAAATTGTGTGTGTGTGCGTATCTTAAATAATATTAAATACAAAAAAATAATCTGACTATGCATAAAAACTCAGAAGTTTTTAGAAGAAAAGGTGAACTTTTATCTTTAACACGCAAAGTATTTTAATTCGACTTCTATTTAACGTTTTTGAAACCGATATATATACAAAAATCTGTAACAACATCTCTTCCCTTAGAACCAGTTGTAGTCTTGTAAAAGAAACCTTACTTTCTTATTTAAATTTCTTGAGTGTATTATTTTTTGACAGCCGTATGGACCGTGGATCATTGTAAATTTATTGATGTGGCTCGTGGATCATTGTGGATTTATTGATATGACACCTGAATGTTAAGGGTTGAAGACTCCTAATTTAATTCAACAAAATGTATCAGCAAATAGTTATCAGCTTCATTTCAACAAATATAAATTTCAAAAAAAAAAATTACTGTTATAAAGTTTCTTTAGATTTTGCTTATTTAATACAGATTTTAAGCAAAACAGCATAAAATTTAGGTATGATTTTATTTTAATTCAAAATAAAATTTTCTTAGATTTGTTTTTTACTTCCATTTTATTTTAATGTATTTAAAGCAGTTTTAATTTATGTATATGATATATTTCATTATAATGTATGATTATATACACCGTTTTTATCTTACTGATTTCTAAGTCTTATCATTAAGTTTTCAAATATATTGAAAGACATTCTTACAGTCTTGCCTCTTGGTGTAAAATGGAAAGGACTTTGGTACCTAAAACTGAAGTTTTTATTTTATTTTATACAGTCCAGTAATCCTTTTTGAGACTCTATTTCTGCAATTCCTTTTCTAAGCGGATCCAAAAAAAGATGTATTCTTAACAAATATAACGCCTGTAGATCTATTAGTTCAAAACCAAGTATTTTTTATCCATAAGCTCCCAGTAACTCCCGAACCCCCCGTCCTCGATATCTATGAAAAACATTATAAAGTGGATCCCTATTTAACAGAAGTAGCATGTTTGCCAAATTTTGTCTATTGGCCGAGTTCAAAATGGATTTTTTAAAAATGTTTTACTTCCATGTATATATATATATATATATAAACTCCCGTAACTCTTATTGAGGGTCAATTTCCACAAAACCCGTTCTAACAGACTTCTGCTAAAAAAGGAGCAACATGAATGCCGAAAATATGGTCTGTCTGTCTAATAGTTCAAAAACGGATTTCTTTTTGGCTAAACGTCCTCGAATCTCCCCTCAACAATCTCTACTCAACAAAGAAATATGCTTACGAAATTTAAAGTTTGTAGGTCTGATTGTTCAGAAACGAATTTTCTGTATATAGTTCCCTCAATCGCGTGAAACAGGAGTCAATTTCTGCAAAACCAGTTCTTATCGAATTTCTACTAAACAAAAGAAACATGCTTACCAAATATCAAGTCTGTAGATACAACAATGCAAAAACGGCAACTTTTTACTAAATTCCCTTAACTACCCCGTGAAGTCGATTTCTTCAAAATTCCGTGCTTAAAAAACGTATGCTAACCAATTCTCAAGTATGTAGGTCTTATATTTGAAAAACGGAAATCATCATCTATAACGCCTCACAACTCCTTGCAGCCCGTTTTCGCACAAAATCCATTTTAATAGTGGATTTCTACTCAACAAAAGAAATATGCATACTAAATTTCATATCTGTAGGTGTAATATTTTGGGAGTTGCCGTGATGAGAGTCGCTTTTCTTTTTTATATGTATATGTAGATACCAAAACACGATTAATTCAATTTGCTCCATTCGCTGATAATTTGTAGCTTTTTCTTACCTAAGTATTATTCGGATATTTTTAGTATCTTACTTGGATAAATATATTTTTCTTATCAATCACGTTATTTCACGTTTTTTTGGATTTGTTTTTAATCATATATCTGTTTATTAAGTGAAATTATTTCAATTACGTAACCTTAAAAGAAAGTTAATCCAGAGGTTTCCCAAGTACATAAGTTTGATCTACATATATTTAATAATCACATTATTGAAGTTAATATTTTGTGCATATTTTAAAACAGCAGCTATTTTTCTTTTCCATACATGGAGCTCGTATAATTAGGTATTTTAAAGACTTCGTATAATGCTCTATCCTCTGCAAAAGAAACGTATATTTAATTCTTGAACTTATTAGAAATGATAAACTAAAGAACGTAACGAAACACGGATAAAGATAAAAGTAAATTTTGATTGTATTGCTAAAAGTACGGAGTATAAATTGAAATTTTTAGAAATTTAATGCAATTTATGAATTATTAAACTACCAACGTCATTCAATTAATTAAAGTTCTGGTTAAAAGCAGAATTTTCTGACGCTCTTTTAATGTCTGCAATTTATATAGAATATAAGATTAAATATTAATAATTAAAAGAGAAACACTTCCTCAATTATTAAAGCCGTTTAACAAAGTAGGTATAATTCTTAGTAATTATAAAATATATTTGGATATCATTTTTATATTCACCTTGCTTAATGTACAAAATACTATCATAAAAAACCCTACTATCTCAGAATTCACTTTAGGCATTATTAATTGCTCGAAATGCGTAATATGTTAAAATACTTCTTTTATAGCTAATAATAATTCCCTTGAAAAGATATTGAAACAAATTGGTTCAAAAAAATTGTAAGATCTGAAATTTGTCTATTAAATTTGGCTAAATACATGTCAAATCAAGAAAGCTAGTTCAAATTAGATATAAAATCAAAAACGTCAAAAAATATTCGTTAATATTTAAACTATTTATATATTTTTTATTTTAAAATCTTAATATCTAATACACAAAATTATGGTTAATGCTATACAATTAAAAACAGTCTTCTCTAAAATATTCTGATAGCTAGCAGTTTGTCACGATTCGAAAGAATCTATCAATTATTCTCAGCATTTTTTTTATCCTCAAATCTTTTAAATCGCGAACCCATCTGCAGAAACTTCAGTTTGGATTAGTTATCTAAACGTAACATTGAAAAAGCAAATTTCTTTTTAAAGATTTAACAATCTGATGTTTCAAGTAGAATTGAAGTTAGCGTTAATGTCAAACCTGCTCACTTTCTGAAAAAGACATCTAATCAGTTTCTTGCCCCATTACTTCATATTTTGGATTGTTGAAAGTAATGTTACTCTCAGTTACTTATTTTTGAACCTTTTAAAATCTAGTTTTTAATAAAAATTATATTTCTAAGACCTAAGAAAGGTTATATTTGATATTTTTATTGTGAATGTGCTAATTTCTCCTCAGCATTTTAAATTTGTGAAATTTATTTCATCTCTGAAAATGGTTTTAATGATCGAATTTAAATAAAAAATTTTTTTTTAAATATGTCATGTGGGTGGAGTTAAAAACTTTTTCCATTGTCGACGATCAACGAGTACGAAAAATCAACTTTGATTTCATTCAAATGGCTATGGTATGAAATAATGGGAATTACTGTGACCATTATTTAAAATTATTACATTACAATTAAAATAATTAAATAAGTACATTAAATTAAAAATATATAATACATTAAATTATTAAAAACTAGTTACCAGCTAAGTGAATTATTGATATCTAAGTCCTGCATTAAGAATTCGATTGTATTGAAAAATATACTCATACCTGTAACTGTCGCCTGTTGATAAAAAAAAGGGGCACAACTCATCTAATTTGTGTTTTCTAAAAATCACTAAAATTGAAGCATAGAATGATGTTTGCTCTTTCGTAACCCAAAAACTAAGTGGATTCCCGCAAAACAAATTTTCGGTGGATCTCTACTCCGTAAATTGAACATGCAAGCCAAATTTCAAGTCTAAATCTAACAGAAAAAAAACAACAAAAGTTTTAGTATCAATATCCCGTAATCCGTTGAGAGCCGTTTTCCAAAATAACCGCTCTTAGCGGAATTCAAATCAACAAAAGAAAAATGCAAACCAAATTTCATTATTATAGTCCTTGTAGCTCGAAAAAAGTAATTTTTTTTGTCAATACGTCCCAGTTAATCCCTGCACCCCCCCCCCAGAACTTAATTTGCTTAAAATACATTCTTAGTGGATCCCTATTCAACAAAAGAAACATGCTTAACAAATTTCAAGTATATGGGTCTAACAATTAAAAACAGGAATTTTTTCTGTAACTCCTCTTGACCCCTCGCAACCCTCCTTGGGGGTCAATTTTCGTTTTACTCTTTGTTAGAGGAACTCTATTCCATGAAAGGAACATGCCTACCAATTTTCAAGCAGGATGATCAAATAGTTTAAAATGGAAATATTTATCAATTACGCCTCTTAATCTCCCGAAATTAAACTTAGTAGTTCATATTCGCGAAACCCATTTTGTAGCGGTTCTCTACTTTTTGAAAGGAATCTGCTTATCAAATTTCAAGACTGTACGTCTAATAGTTTAAAAATGGGGATAATTATCTATAACGCCACTTGAGCCCCGCAACGCCACATTAAAGAAACTCACAATTAAGAAATTAAGAACAATTTGAATTAAGAAAAACAGAGAGGTAGAAAAATGAAAGATACCTTGAAAAATATTATTCTTCGATTACAATATAAATATTAAGCAAATAATAACTATTGTTTAAATGTGACTAAAAATGTAAATAAAAAAAAAGAAAGGATTAAAACTAACCGTGAAACATCAATTTTTTGTTTCTTGCATTGCTTTTTGCTTATGAAGCCTTGATTTATTATTTTTAAAAGTGCATACGAAACAGCCGATGCTCTACTTAACTGAACAGTGAGATAACTATCATAAAAAAAAAAAAAATATGGCACGTGTCAGCGTATTATCATGTGCGCGCAACACTGTTATGTCTCATGAAGAGCATCGGTCGCCAGTAACCAAAACAACGACTTCATTAGCTCAGCTTGGCGTTCAATTTGGCGTTCATCTTGGCATTCAGTTTCACGTTCACCCGTATAGTTTCCGTTCCCGTAAGAATACGGGAATAAAATATAGCCTATGTCACTCCCGTTAACGTAGCTTTCCATTAGTGAAAGAATTTTTAAAATCGCACGAGCCGTTTCCGAGATTAGCCGGAACAAACAGACAGACAGACAGATAGACAGACAGACAGACAGACAAAAATTTTAAAAATTGGTTTTTTGTTATGAGTACCGTATATACTTTTAGTGCATTAAGTAAAAAGCTGCTAATTTGAAATTACAAACAGACACTTCAATTTTATTTATTTGTATAGATTACATTAAATAATACATTAACATTATTAAATGTTACATTAAATTATATACAAGTATATACATTAGCGTTATTAAAATCTAAATCAAAATTGTGGATTTAGGCAAAAATTAACAAATATGGTTAATTTTGTAGACCAATTTATATGATATATAAAAGTTCCGAGGCTTTTTTTTAAATCCTGCATTTACTAGTATAAATGTTATAACAGCTTTAGTAAGAGATGACGTAACTTCCAGTGCGAGATTATTGACTTTAGAACTTGTTTTATACAGACAAAATAAGTTTTTATGGATAATTTGAAACGGGAAGAGAGAGAGAGAGTGGTTGCTGAAGAAATCAGGAAGTCAATTTTTTTTTGTCTATGTTATGTGTAGGAGTAAAACTGTTTTGACTTTTTGTTAAAACAAATAATAAATAAAAATTTCTTTTTTAAATTCAATTTCTACTTCGTTAGGAAAACGTACTGGCGTCATTTGTTGAAGCCAACTTCGACAGAAATAATGCAGAATAAATTTAAAACTAAAATATAAAATTTAATTAATGAATTAATATTTAAAAAAACTGTATTAACATAAAGTGATTATAACTTTATTGTATGAATAGAAAGTATTTTAATATTAATTAAAAAATTTGAACAAGATATATATATGAAGAGAGTAAACTAATAGTAAGAATTGGAAAATAATCGTTGTTTGTTACGAAAAAATACAAACACTGATATAAATATAACAAGTGTATTTTAAGCAATTTCATGCAGTGACTAAGATAAATGTTCTGTTTCAAATAAAAATTCAATTTATCTTTCATTTCAGTTAATTTGAAAAATGGATAGTAATTAACATATAAAAATTATGAAAATTTAAAATTCGAATTCTTATAACAAATTCTTTGAAAAGTCATATATATTAATAATTTAAGAGATTTTAAAAGAAATTGAAAACTATAAATCATACGATGGATTAATATTTCAATTCCAAAGCACATCTTTTAATTTTTAGATGGTGTATGATTACAAATTAAAGTTTTCTATTGACACAAAAAAATTATTTTATAGTCTGGAACAATTTACTCGCGTATATTTAATTCAAACAATAACCTCATTAGAATGTTTTTTTTTTTAAAAAAGCATTCCAAACTTTAAAAGTTAAGTAAATATAGCAAATCGTATTTAGTCGAAAATTAACTGAATTGTAATTTCATGATGTGAAGTTAAAAACTCGCGTCTATTATACACCCAATAACTGAATGTATGCCATAATAATAATAAAGAACTCGGCGACTTCATTTTGAAATGGGTACAAAAAGAATTTAAACGCGATCCATCACTGATTCGCCAGGTGAAACGAGCAGAATTCTTAGACGTACTTAAACCCGACGTAATTTGGTCCTCTACCAATTTCGAAAGAGTGAGAGAGAAAGGAGCAGTGATTTGGAAAAATCCAATTATATGCCGAGAAAGTGTTTGCCTGTCATGTCTATCCAAAGATTGGTTCGAACTTACGAAGAAGAATGCTGCATAAGAATTCCAGAGCCATTTGTTAAATAAGAGCAATGAATTCGGTGGGGAAAATAATCAAGAACCGGAACTGGTTCGCAGTAATTACTTGATCCGTTGAGCTGTAAAATTCAAAAGCACCCAATCCCGCTCAAATATACTACTATCTCATCCAATAAAGAGGTACCGTTTGATGGCTACTGAGGAAATTTGTCGTCAGTACAAAGGCTGATGTGTTTTATTGTCTATTTCGTTCGTTTGTTTCAATGGTTCTACTAAAATCTAGTAATAAAATTTGAAAGAAATACATAGAATTGAATTCAGAGTAATGAGCGTATTAAAGATGAACACGGGCAGCAGGCCGGGAAAAGTTTCTGTAAACTGCACCAAAGTATATATGTTTTATAATGTTATAAAGTAATGGTGTCGCGATGCACATAATTTTCTAGAAATGTGAAAAGAGATTAAAGTGGTGTAGCGGAAAGTTTTCTCCAGTTTAAGAATACAATAATGAAGATTCGATTTATTTTAATTAAAAGTTGTAATGGGTCCTATTCGGGCTTCTACTAATCCTCCTGGGGAAAATACTCTTTTTAACTGTGGTATTAGTTTAAAAACCGCTTTCCGTAGAGATGACTGGTTTTATGCAAATGCAAACTTCTATTTAAGTACCAGGCATTTAGTAGGCAGGGTAATGGTTAAAAGTGAATCGTACGCTGAAATTCAAGTGTTAGCGGCTGGTCTATCGTAAGATTATACTAGAAAGATAATCTATGTCGACTATGGGATGTCGACTTTACAGCTGAACGAGCTAGCAGGTTCAAAGCCTGATCATACAAGATATTTAAAACAGATAAGGGCCTCCAATATATCGGATTCATATCCTCGGGTTAAGGTTTCTTATTGCTCCTCAGGTTTATAGTTATTAAAGTGCATTCCTATAGTGTTACAGGTTGGACAAAATTAGTGACTCTAATATCGTATCTTGTTCTTCCTCAAAACCTGTCACACCCGCGACAAAGTTTATTAACGTTGCTTCCAGAAGATGCACCAAATCTATTGAAGACAAACCTCGTAATGATGCACCCCAATCAAGCAATGAAGGCAACACTTAAAATATCTGACTACCTTAAAACTGCAAATTTCGTCAAAATTTGCAAACCAATTTACAAAGCTTTTTTAAAGTATCAAGATTTTTTTGTCGTTTAGTAGAACAAAAGTTACAACTGTTTTAATAAGAACAGATGCCACCTCTTTCTCTTTCCAGCCTGCAGATAAACACTTTAAAACAATTTTTTTTTCGAAAAATGTGAAATGGGGACAAGGAATTTTGGAAAATGTTACTCGCAGAGAATTAACTGGAATTCTTAGAGTATGCTATGTGTAATTTTAGAATTATTTTTCTCTATTTTTTTCTAAAAATCACTACAAAATTACAAATTTTACAAATACTTATACTAAAAAATTAAGCGTTTTTAAGCATTTTAATATAGTGACTAAGATATAAAAGGTTCTATTTTCTGTAAAAATTTAAAAATCCTTTATCTTTTAGGTCATTTTAAAAATGAATAGTGATGTAATATACAAATATTTAAATACTGAACACATTCGTTCATAAACATTTTGCTCAGAGTGGGTGCGTTTACGCAGTTTTTAATAAGATTTCAGCATTTTTTATATTTTAATAGTTATTCTTTTCCTTAAAATTTTAGCCTTTTCCTCGTAAAACTTATCAAGCAAATCTCAAAACCCCCCGAAAAATTTCTCATATCTCAATTTAAAACAAAAATATTTCGCACATAGTCGGTTATCTTAAGGTATCTGACTGGTTGCGACAACTTTTTTTTTTTAAAAGGAGATATGAGGATTTTTTTCCCGTTATTTTTAGATTTGTTCAGTGCAATTCGAAAAAAATGTGCTAAATTAAAAAGTGAAAAATAAATTATTATTACTAAAATGAGAAAAAATAGGTAAAAATTGACAAAAAATAGCATAAACGTGGCCCATTCTGTACCAAAAGTTTATAAACAAATTTTCATTTTTTTCAATCTGATGTGTTGCTATATTATTCATTTTTGAGATGACCTTCAGGATAAGAGATATATTCTTTTTTACAAAAACTAGAGCACTTCATCTCAGTTATTATATGAACTTTCTTTAAAAAAACAGTGATTATATTCACATAAGTGACTGTAAAATTTGTAATAAAACAGTGATTGATAAATCTGAAGGTCAAACCAATTCTACTATTATACAGAACTTACAGAAAACATTTCAGTTTTAATTATGTTCAAAACTTTTTTAGCAATCACTGATCCCGTGTGATTATTTTCAAAAAATCCCATTTCGAGTCAAACGCGTTTTAAAGTATGACATCTTGGTCAAAGTAATGGTATCTGCTTTTACTAAAACACTTGTAGTATTTGTTCTAGTAAACGGAAAATGATAAACTTGGTATTTTCATAAACCTAATAAGCTGATCCATAAAATAAAACCATAAAAAAGTTGCCAATTTTAGGTAAAATTCACAATTTTAGGATAGCCGTATACATTAAGCTAACATCCACTCTCTGAACTGCCAAATTACATCAACATATGGTCTGTCAGCCTTGAGAAGTTAAACGTGCACAAGACACTGTACATGAACAGTCTTTAGTGGTACCATGAATTAATAGAAACAACGCTTGCCCAGAGTTATTGACCTTGACCACTCGTCACCTCACTGAAACCTCAACTTTTTTTTTAAAAAAAATATACAGGGACTCTAGGTATTCCAGTAGAAGAATTGTGAGCTTTTTGAGACAAGTAGGCCATATATTACCCCTGTTCATTAAAAAATAGTGAGTGCTACTGTGTCAAATGAGTCTTCAATTGGAATACAATGCATTGTTTTAGAAATGACATAACAACCAATTAATATTAAAAATTAAACTTTTTATCTCCTGTCACAATTTTTAAGTTCCTGGAATCGGGAGAATTTGCAAGATTTGCTGGGGCACGAGAACTGACGCATAAGAATTTCTCTCACATTTTCTTGTCAGCAATATTTAAGTTTTAAAATGTTTCCTTAGGAAATTGACTTCTTTCACCCTTCTTTTATCTGCACTCTTTGTATATTTAAAATTATCTTTTTCTACATATTTGTTATGTTTCGGTATATGTATCTTATTTCGAGAAATATTTTACGGCACGAGAGAAAATGGCACACGTCAAGTTTTTTTTCTCTCTCAATCAAGGGTTAAAATATACTTTTTTATATTTTTAACACGATAAGTTGAAAGTGATTTTTTATTTCTGAAATATACGTGATGTTAAATAAAAAAAAAATTATGCGCACATACGCATCTCAATTTTAGTAAATATTACTGAATGAAGACTGATTTTAGTAAATATATTTACAAAAATGAAACTTTTTCTACACATTACTAGTGCAGCAAAACAGAAATTTTAATGCTAACATTAGGAAATTAAAAAGTATATTAATGTTTGAATTAGGGTATTTTATTAGTTAAGCTGTTAAATCCCGATGGTCAAATAAAAAAAAGTATTGATTCTATCCAAAATAATTACATTAAGTAAATTATAGTTTAAAACAACTTAAAAAAACCATTTTATAGTTAATCGTACTAGGTTGTAACTTAATCTTTTAGTCGCCAATCCTGGAAATGGGATCTGAAATTAGTCACCAGGATGGTATCTGAAAATGTGAAATCATTAATCGTGATGATCCTGATCAGGACAATGGAACAAAATTATTAAATTATTGTATTGTCATCGGTCCTGGACCAGTGAGAAAAATTTCGAATTAATCTAACCTTTTAATAAGGGTAAACATTGATTTCATAGATTCCGTTATATACAAGTGAAGCATATAAAAGGGTTTTCAAAATTGGGTTGGCTACAATTTTCATTTAACAGTACTTCCAAGACCTCGTTAAAGATGGTTGTGAAATATAAAAAAGAGTGAGGTACCAATTCAGATATCGTTATTTAATATTGGATCCAAATTACAAAATTGTATTGTCTACAGTGCGTGTACAATGTTAGAACTCCGATGATAAATTCAATAAACCAATAAATAAATAACAAATGCATGATATTGATAGTTAAGTATATTTTTCAAAATGGATCGCTAATTACTGAACATGCAGCATGAGGTCCCTAGATGAGTGGTGGGCAACTAGCGGCCCGCAAATATTTTTATGCGAGATGCCAAGACAGCCAGAAAATCCGCTTCAAACCTAAATTTCTTTTCTATGCGAGATCAAAGATTCACCTTTGATTTTTCACTATTAACAAAACAAAGTACCTGAAAATTGACCCTAAATTTAATTTGTTCTGTTACCCCATTTCTACTGATATTGATACAGCACCTGAGGAACTCAGCTTGGACTTATTGACTTGCAGCCAGATCACAGTAAGATGAAAATGTTTAATGCTATGACATTGACTTTTACAAATATTTATCATCTGAAAATTTCGATACATGGAGATCAAAAAGAGTAAATATAGATGCAAGTTGTGATGAGAATTAATCAGTCTCGCTCCTGATTTAAAAACAAAAGAATGTAGAAAGGTATGATTGGGTATATTGTGTGTGTGCGTGTGTGTGTCTCATTAAACTTATTCTAAATTTAAATGTGTTTGCTGCTATTATACAGTATAAAGTTAGAGCAATAAATAAAATAAGTAAGAAAATGCCACGATTTTATATAAATAACATTTATTATTTTTTTTATAATGAATATAATCATTTTAAAAAAGATGCATCCCTCCGATATCCTCCTCTCCCACAATGTGGCCCAAGGCCCAAAGCAAGTTGCCCACCTCTGTACTAGATGATATAAACTTCCCCAACATGCGTCTTTTTCTGATATTAGAAATATGTCCCGCAATGTCTTAAAGAGTAGAATTACCTTATCTGGATAATATCCGCTGGATAAGTTATTCTCACAGTTTCAATAAGTAAACAAAATTTTTAAGAGATGAAAGTAAAACATGCACATGTAATTCTCTTTTGTGACTTTTTGCATTGATATTCTATAGGACCTGTCGATTCTTCAATAAAGTTTCATAAGTTAAATGCTATGCAACATTCGAACTAAATTTATCTCGTTGATGATGTTATACACAATAAAAAAATCACAGTACTAGGTTGAAAACTGCAAGCGTATTAGAACAGATTCAAATGAGTTTCTCTTTGTTAAGCCTAAATGACTCTTAACGTTATTGTAGTACGTCGTAGTGTTGAAACTTGGAGGATGTAATACCACTTCAAACGTGATTTCTTATCAGCTCTAAATACAGAGCTAAATAACATTATTCTGTTTTGTAATTCTAGTGCAATATTAGTTCCGTCAAATAAAAGGTAAAAATATCTTTCATCTAGTTCAAGAATGGAAGAAATTAATTAAAAATAAAACAACTATTTTCTCTTGAAATTACATTCTCTGTAGCTTACAAAACAAGTTAGACATTGAAATATAAGATATTTTAGGACACCCTTATGGGGAATTTGTAATGATTTTTTTCATATCCTTCAATTTTAAAGACTCAAGGCAATATACAGTTATAAACATTATAAATTGGGAGTACAGTATGATGTTAAATATAAAGGAGTTTGTTTCATACTTACTCAAAACAATTATTAATAGATAATTATTCTAGTTTTAATGTGGCTGATATATAAGTTTTAAGGAAATAAAATTAATTAAAAGTAACACACATGTACTAAACAAGAAACAAAATGTGCTGTGTATATTAATTGATTTTCTTATGGTTTATTTTTAATGCATTTAAATGGCTGAAACTTTAATCTCTATGGATAGTTTTAATAGACATATGCTAATAGCAAAAATCCTTCAATACAGATAATTTGTGTCCTATAAAAACAGTTGAATTCTGTTAAAAATTTAAATAAAGTTTTTAAAGTTATTTTTCTTCAAGTATACCTTATATAAGTGTTTGACGATTTTCAGTAAAATTTTTTGAGGCACCATTGACTTCTTTGTATAAAGTACAGGAAAATGTTTTATTTATTATAATTTTTTTGTTTATAAATTCAAACAATAAGCAGGTTTAAAATGCCTGCTGTGTATTCCTTCAAACTTTTTAATAACCCTTCAAAATGATTTACTAAGAACAATAATAAAATTTCTAATATCTACTGGGAAACATTTTGATAAATCTAACGATACAATTTCAATTATAATTTTTTTAAATTCGTTTTTCTTTCAATCTCAAAAGGTTGGAAGTCTAACGAGCTTTTTACATATTATTATATTTTAATAAGAAATGTAATGAAGTCAATTTATTTTTATCTCAGAGTATAAGACTTTACCTTATTATATGTTTTAAATCACTTTTACAAAACATGTTTTCTTTTGAAACAAAGTATATGTTGGAATAAAAAAAGTTTATTTTATAAAGTATAGAAATCATTAAAATTTTTTACTAAAGTAATTAACATGTATGTTTCATAAGTCTGGCATTTCTTCATGCTGGGTATAATTTTCAAACACTTGTCATCAGTAAAAGCTGTTAATTGATATACCAAATACGTATTTGCTTATTTATGGCTTATTGAAAATGTCAACCATATTTCCTCTAGATTATATTTTCATAAAAACTACAATTCAATAAAAATTAATTAAATTTCCCTTTCTTTTTTTACAAATATCCAGTTATCCACCGTGCATTTATCTAAGACAATAAAAAGAGTTTTAATCAATTTTAAAACTCCGTAATTGTGGCATTTTTCCTTTAATTACTTATTTTCCAAATGACTTGTCTAGATTACTAACATAATCTTCCCATGTACATAAAACAATGGTTTAAGAGTTTCTAAAAATGGTTCATTTAATAAAAGAATGGAAAAACATTGTTTCTGGATTTTTGAAAAAAGAGCGACAAAGAGGAAAAAAACCTGAAATTCTGTGATTTAATTATTGTGATCCTATCGGAAAAATAGACTCTGTAGCAGCTGGTTTCTAATTTGTTGATACAATCAAAAGCTATCTGGTTGCAAATCTAATTTTCCCGAAGAAAAATTAATTTTCTTTTAAATTAGCGCTCAACAGAAATTTCTTTTATCATATAAGCTTGCAAATAATTATAGGAAAATATTTATTCCCTTAATGTGCACCTGTTAGGATTTAATTGCTTTGAATTAAACGGTTACCACACATTAAAGGGTAGAGCGTTTTTCATAGTCTGGCATTTAAGAAATTGTTTTTTATCCAGCATTTTTTTATAGCGTCTATACTTTAATTTTGAAAGGATTTATTTTTTTATGTTTATTGTTGCATTTTTAGGCATGCATTTTCAGTAAGTTGTTTAGGAAACGTGTATAAAATATCTAAAAACATTTCTTGCAGCTTGAATCTATTTTAGAAAGAACAAAAGCCTTAAATGCATTTGCTTCGAAATCTACATATATGCATTTTTAAAATTTCTAATTGTGCTTTGAAAAACCATGAATGTGTTAATTTTTTCACAATGCTCAAAAATATTTATAATTTAGGCTGATTGTTTTATTTTTTTGTCGTAATAGCAGCCTAGCAAGATAGGCTTTCTTAGTTTTTTAGTTTTTGTACTATTGTAGTGAGATTTTGCACACAATTTTTTAGCGTGATATTTGTAATTATGAGCTTCAAGTTTTACATTATAATCATTTATAATTTTAAATATTTGAAAGTTTTTTTTTGCTTGTGTGTCAAATAATACAATATATTATATATTTTATTTCTTTCAAAACATGCAGTTTTGGAAATTCTAACACTTTTAAAATAAACTTTGTTCTAATGTATTGAACAAAGAATCTCGATAATTAGTTTTAAATTCAGGATATTGGTAACACATTTATTTATTTCACAGACGCCCATAAGAGGAAAATAAACATTATTTTTTGAGTTTGAATAACTAATAATAATCGTTCGTATGATAATTATTTTTCCCATGTATTGATTATGAAATTTTCTAAACAATGTATTCGTTTGTTTCTCAAGCAAAAAATATTAGCAGGACAAAATAAACCTACATATATTAATTAAGTTTTTCATGTTAAACATGAATTGATTATTTCTGTAAAATAATGGCGTGTCGTAATAAAACTTAGTATAGTTTCCTGTCGCAGACAATGTGTATTTTATTCGTATTTAGATACATTACCTAGTTGTCCTTTATAAATTCAGCATTATCATTATCAGACAATGTTATAAGTTGTTTTCTCGGATACATATAGATAGTAGATAACATCCCAAAATATATGAATAATCGACAATAAATAAATTCTACCATAAATTGGCATCCTCATTTACTGCATGGAGATACAAAAATAATTATAAATGCAAGAACAAAGAAAGGAGAAACTCTGAAACTGAAGACAAAAATCACACAACAAACCAATAATGTGCAATATTTTCTAAAATTTTTTGCCCTATTATTATGTATAAATATTTTGCAGAAGGGGTAGTTTGGGATCTTGTTAAGTGTACTTAATCCTACTTCCATGTCCTAAGACAATGGCAGCTTTAGAAAACATAACAACGTTCCATTTTAGTCAAATAACTTTACACAAACACACACACACACTAGTTTGTTGCTATTGGTTTTCGGTTTCAGAAATTCATCTTTCTCATTGTAGGTTATTTAATTTGACCACATCTTTTCTTTTATTTATTATTTGTACATAAATATCAATGAATTCAATTTGAATATTTACAAGCTGTATAAAAAATATCAAATAATGGTTTTAATATAGAGCAAACCAATACCAAGTTAATTTAAAGGACACTGTTTTATAATTCACCTGCTCTGTTATGTCTGAAAAATATTGTTTAATTATTTTCTTTGCTTTCTCTTTGAAGAAATCTGTTAAAATCACAATCAAATATATCTTATAATTAGTTAAGGTGTTAGCGCTTCCATCTACCAGTTCAATCCGTATTCAGGATTTTAATGCTCGTAGTTTGACTGAAGTTCTATTTAAAAGCGGAAAAGACTTTATTCCGCAAAATGGGCATCATTTTCCTCGTCCATCTTTTCGGCATAAATATCACAAGGTGACTTTCGCCATTACGGTCAGGAATAAGAAAATTAATTCAAGTTTCGTTAATATTTAATGGGGCTGAGCTTTCGAATTCTAAATCAGTTACCGAAGCCTTCAAATCCCTCCTTTAAATAAATTCTAAAAACGACTTCTGGTTTCATAGAGGAAGAACTTCCAGGGTGAGAGACGGAAGGCAATCTTTATCTGTTCTTCCGGGCTCACTGCGCATCCAAACCATCTTCCTAAGTAGTTTAGACGTGTCTGATTCTTTCGCCCGTGATCTCCCTTTTCGGCCCTCCAAAGTGCGCTGTCAGCTCTCTAATTTTAGCTTCAAGAGTCATTTTTTTGCAAGAATTAAAAAGCTAAGGAATAAAATCCATTCCACTTGGCGTCTGGGTTTCAATATTTTTTGACCTAAGTAAATGAGTGTAGTTTATTTTAAGAAAATGAACCTTTATAAAATAGAGATAGGTTATTGCTTTAATATGTTTCGAGGAAAAGATATACATTGTTTTTTTTCACAAAGGTGTCGAGATTTGTATATTGAGCACATCCGGTAACGAAAAACATCAGAATATACTGGTACTTGGAAAATACATGTCGTATGTTGAGATTAACAGTTTAATGTAATAAATTATTTGATTCAGATTGTTTAAGGTAACTGGAATGTGACAATGATTCCCATTTTGCATTTTTTGTTTTACTTTTAAGAAACCGAGGGCATTTTGCTGCATTTGTAGATGCATTATTTATGGGAATTCGATAAATAGAACGCTAGAAAAATGAATTTTAAAATTGTAAATTTGTAAAGAAATGTAATGTATGATTCAGGTGCATTTTCTTCAAAATTCGTTTTTTATATAATATGCATTGTAAAATACTAATTTTTCTACACGAATAATGTAATTTTTCTGTATTATATGCTCAAATTTAATGGAAATTGTACGTTTTTTTTGTGCAAAAATTAAGGAAATTTAAATGATTAGCTATAAAATTTTCAAAAAAAAATTTACTATGTCTAGTTTGCATTTATAAATACTCAGAATAGTTCTGAAATTATAAATCAAGTGAATATAGTACAAAATGGAACTTGAAAATTATCCTAAGTTGATTACATAATTCGTAAAATAGACATTTCGTTTTTCCTAAATATTTATCTTTAACATTTGAATACTCATGAATAACTCTATTCGTTTGTAACTTTTGTTTTTACTTTAAAATAAATAAATATTTATATGTATGAGCACAAATACTGTTTTTGTTTTAATGTTTAAAAACAGAGTTCCATGTAAATTAGACATCAAATTAACTCTTTAAATTCATCAAAGACATTTTCTTTGCGTATTTTTATAACAATGAAAATACGTATAAGGAACTCGGTAATATCCTGTAATGACGATGTTCAAAGTGAAGTACAAATACTAAAAACTAAAACTTATATTTATAAAATTTTGGTATTTTAAATGGAACATTGTTTCAATCGTTGATAACACGTATTGATGAAGTAAGGAAAGAGTTCTAAATAATCTAAATAAAAATACTTCTAAATAATCTAGAACTTTAAATTTACAGTTAAAATGATGCAAAGTAATCCAATTAATTATGGAATAGCTTTATATTGCATTAAAAATATTATTTGACAAATCATGGATGAAAATATCTTTATTTGCATTTTTCTCAAAATGCATTTTTTGGTGATTCCGGGACACTTTGCGCAAATTCTTATTTACCTATAGTGCTGATATTTTGCATAATACAAGATTCACAAAGTTATAATAAAGTGAATGAATCCGCGTTTTCAAATAAACATTCACAAATTTCTGATATAGCACAATCTCTGCATGCAATTTAAGAAAATTTAAATCACTAAATTTAAAATTTTAAAATTTCATTTTATACATTTTATGGATATAGTTATGTTTGCAAACGCTCTGGAAAATTTTAAAACGATATATTAAGTGGATTTTATACGAAGTGTACCTAAAGGTAAGAACATGCCTCAAAAATAAAAAAAATAGTTATTGATTATTTATTGCTTATACAGATTTATTTGTGATTTAAAATGGAGTTTTTTTACAATAACAGGTACATAAGTATACAAATAATTCAACGTATAAATTTTACTTCCATTTTTTTAAATTTAAGTAAGTGAGAACCATTTAAATTTGGTGTAAAAAAGTTCGTTTTTCCTTGTCGCAGGTGTCCTAGTTACCTTAAATTAAGGCCGGATTTTAATTGCACCATGGTTGTGTGTTTACTTATTTTGACACAATAGTGAGTGAGAGAGTGTTTATAAAAGTCTCATTTAAAGTGACATGTGGGCTATAAGCGACGGACTTCATATTTTTGAACTGAAATATAACGCGGACAACATCTGATCTGACTAAACTCTCTTACATTTTCTCAACGCCAACGGGAGGACATTGAGACCTTACAAATTTAACGTGCATCATCCCCTTTACATGGAGGCTTTCCAGTGGTATCAGGACTTGAATCTGTGACTCGAAAAAGCCGGCCGGGTATCAATGACGATGACCCCTAGGCTACATTCGCCACAAGTCAATAGGAGGAAGCATTGACTTTTAAATATATATTTCAGTAATATTTTGCCCCATGTAATTAAAAAATTTGTTTGTTTTGAATTAAAAGTAGCTTAATTGATAATGTGCAGATTTTAAGTACCAATATGTGTTTTACGTTAGCATAAGTAAGTTTATAAAATAAATTGCATTCCAATTGTTTAATTAACGCCAAGTAAGAATTTTAGAATATATATTGACAAAAGCTTTTGTGTTTCTGGACCAAGATTGGGCAGATATGATAACGATAAATAAGTTTAAAAATTTATAAAATGCTTAACTTACGCATAGTCTTTAGTGAAAATTTAAAATCTTGATCCACGCCTTTAGTTGTATTTATTCAATTATTCCGACCAACCATCAAAGTAAACAAAATTTATAAAGAAAATTGCAGCCTATGTACTATTAACAGTGTGAAGAAAAATATTAAAAAATTTTCTGGACAATTAAACCTTTTTAAAAATATCCTAACGGAAAAAAATCAATATGCATAAATCATAATCCATAAAACCATTAAAGGCACTTGTTTATGAATATGTCTGTTTTTTAAGAAATTTTGAGAATTTCATTTATGACATTATATCAATATTACATCTGAAAATATTGAGTGCCATCTCAGGTGCCATTCTCGTCACTTGACCAGGGTTCAAGATACCAGGTTCGCCGCCAATAGTCCTCGTGTTGCTTTATAGTGCGATGCTAATATACATTACCTCCAATACATTTACATTAATCATCTTGTAATTACGAATTAAGCAAAGTACAAAACAGAAATTTTCTTACAAACTAAAAAAAATCTTGCATATTTTAAGAAATATATATATAACTGCTGTTACTCAACGAAAAGTTACATATACAATTCTACATATATCATACTTGAATTAAATCAATTATAATGAGTGTTTTGAAATATATTTCTTAGATACATCATTATCTTTATCATTAAAATTTCCTGAGATCAAGTATGGATGTAATTGCCCGGTTTTCGAAAGAGCGATTAAAGCATATAAGAATATTTTTCTTTCGAAGAACGATCTGGTAAAATTGAATTGAAAATGGAAAGGAAGAATCCCATTAACTACAATCAATAATTCAATCTTTTGTTATCAGATAATGTACTTTTTTGCTTAATCCATTAATAAGTTTTTACCATACCAAGAAGGATGACCAATTTTTATTGGTTAAATTAATGGACAATTGTACTAAAAAATGTGTTTCATGTATTTTTTTTCAGTTCTTAATCAATAAGTTTTCAGTCAGGCATCACAATTTCATAAATATAATGAAATGTTTACCTTATCTCCTTATATAAAGAGAGTAAAGGAAATATAATACGTAAATCTATTTTAAAATTATTTTATTTTATTTTTTCAAGAAAGTAACACCCAAAATAAGATTAAATAGTAATAATTTTATAACATTCTTTCTTTCAGCGCTTCTCCAGGTGTTTCTTGATAATAATTCAACAGAAAATCATTTCGTGTCCTTTTTACATAAATTGGCAAACTTAGCGAACATTAAGTTATTTAAAAGGCACCTCTTGAAAAAGCTCTTTAAAAAGGGAAATAATGAGATGTTACAGTAGACCTCATCAATCTTATCTGGTTAAGTCATAAAACCCTTATCGCAAAAAAAAGTCTATAGCACTTTCTTCAATCAAAAAATAAAGACAAAAAGATCCGAGAAGAAAGAAAACGAGTTTTTTACAGGCAATCTATTTTGTTGAGAAATAGATCTGACATCAAGAAATAAACGGTCCCGGATTTCTTTTCAGTGTTTTACTTGACTTCACTTCTATTGTTCCAAGGGGTAATGTTACGAAGAACATTGATTGAAAACCCCATACCTCTAAGAAAAATGCCTCTTGCTTTCGATAAAAAGTGCAGTGAATACAGAGACAGTGGGGGATCCGGATATTTTTTATGGCAGGCTTGTTCAACTTCTTACGCCTGATGGGTATTACATAAAAACACTTATTAAACCATTCAGAATGAAACCAGGGTTCTTAGAATGTGTGGTAATTTTTAGTTCGCGGATATAAATATAAAAACGTCCTTATGGTGTTTTTTTACAAATAGCGTTTTAATGATTCCTGGCAATATATTCATTTAAATAGTTTTAAACTGTGACAAAACTATTTAAAAGTGTTTTTAACTTTTTACGCCTGATAGATATTACATAAAAACACTTATTAAACCATTCAGAATGTAACCAGGGTTCTTAGAATGTGTGGTAATTTTTGGTTCATGGAGATAAATATAAAAATATCCTTTTGTTGTTGTTTTAATTTACAACTAGCGTTTTAATAATTACTGACAATAATTCTGTTCATTTAAATAGTTTCAAACTGTGACAAAATATTTAATTTAATTAGAATCATTAATCTTAATTGTGCTTTATAACCAGAAGACAGATACCAGAGAAAATTCTTTTTTGGAAAAAAATTGATAAACGGTGTTCCTGTTACATAGTGGTCGCAGTAGCCAAGTGGTCATGGTTACTAGTTCGGGAACTATGGGTCGTGAGTACGAGTCCTGGGTTACTGAAGACAGACGTGTAAAAGGGGTTGATTCGCATGAAATCTGCCGTAGCTCGAAGTCTTCACACATTACGATAGTGTTTAAGTTTGGAGAGTGTAGTACCAAATGAAGTTCGTCATCGGCGCTTGACAGCGGGTTACTGTTGTGACGGTTCTATCCGCTGTCATTTAACTAACTTCCCTCTTGGGGAATTTCTGGTCTTTAAAAATTATTTTATTATAAAACTCCTCCTCTTTAAGAAGAAAACGTGAATATGTAAATAAGGACTATTACACATAGTCTAGGCTTTCAGGTTAGAGAGAGATAGGATAGATTGTGCTAGTGGAGCTGTGATTAATTAAACTGAATGTGAATCGTGGATATTTAATATTTGATAATTGAATTATTTAAGGTGACTAACTGTCACTGGAGATTGAATCTAAATTAAATAGCGAAGAAGTCAGAGCTATTTAATTAAGTAAGTGAATTAAGCATTGAAGTCTTCTCATATCTCGCGTATCTCGTTAATTATCTTCATATTTATTAATTGGGTGCATCTACTATCTCTGATCGAGTTAATTTGAGTTGTAGTTAATATTGAGAATAAATTAGATTGTTTTTGAAATATGGCTAGTCTTCCTTCCAATTCTACCACATCTTTTGGTGCGGAGGCAAGATCTTTACACCATTAATAAAGAATCAAATTAAATCGAAAGATTTTACATTTCTGAGAATAAAACTTATAAAAATTCCATTTTCAGCTGTTTATTTTTGATGAGAAAAAATCTATTTTAAATACTTGAATTTAGTACATTTTTTAATTTTTTTTTATTATTCTCCATAATTAAAGATTTTTTTGTAGCAGGAGGTAATTTGTAAGTGAAGATATATAAGATAAGGTTTTTTATAAATAAAATGAAAATTCCTTACTGATGAAGCCATGTGAACACACACACACATTATCTTTAAGGACTACTCAACAAAATTCTTTCAAAATTTACAATTCTTTTATATGTAAGTAAATCTCAGACCCGGGAGAAGTCGCACTCTTGATACTAACTCTAATGGACACGCGGGGTGACGGAGTCACCCCAATCCTTTTTTATAATTATTTTTATTGTACACTATAAAAATCGTAATTCCAGTGAATAATTTAATTCGGAGAAAACATACTTACCTACTTTTAAGGAATTTCAAATTTTTTTTTGATAATTTGAGAAAAAAATCCAATTATACTGTACTAAAATGTTTAAAATGTGCATGACTTTAATAACAGAGACAATTCACAGACACTTTTCGCTAAAATTGCGGGAATGATATTTGCAGGCAAAATGTTGTTATTTAAGTTCAAATTATTGTAATTTTATAGTCTTTTTATGGTCGACAAATAGCATGTTCAAATTTTTCTTGATTGTGTCTTTTTGAGAGGGGGCAATGTGTCCTTGTGGTACACTTGTGGCTTCATATATTTCTTGAAGGCGTTTATTAGACAACCTTTGAAAACTTACATTTCCACTCTATCTTTGATGTCCATTGCTTTTCTCAAAATTTATACTTTCGCTATCATGATTAAAATCCATTATTTCATCAGGTTCTTCCCATGCTTGATCAGTTTCTACTTCGCACAGATGCCCATTTATTTCTTTATATTCTGTCCGTTTACATTTATATACCATAATGAATCGTACAACACAGCATTCAAAATCACAAAGTCATTCACAGGGGAAATATGTAGCATCTACAATGAAAATGTTTAGAAACAAAAGTGGTCGCGGGGGGAACTCAGTCATTCCAAGTACCTTACGATTGTAAAAAAAGTATTGTAACTCCAAAAAAGGGAGATATGTGACAAATACATCTTACTTCCAATGAAGACTGTCATATAGGAGGATACGGACAAGATCATTGGTAACAAAAAAATTGTTTTCTTAGAATTAAATTTTTTGCGAGCCTGGGGTGACTGTGACCCGCTCAACCGCTCCCGGGTTAAGTCCTAGAAGTTAGTGTAATGTATCTATTGAGTTGAAAACTAGAAAATATGTTTCCCTAGTTTAGTCAATAGAATCTTCAATTAAGGACTTGATAGTGTTTTGCTTGTGGTTTTTAAAGATTAAGTAATTTTGAACCATAGTTTCGTTGTGAAAAAAAAACGAACCTCTCTCTATAAATTTGCACACCACACCATTTGCGCATCATCACTCCTACATGACGGGCCTTTAGTCTCCCGAGAACAAGAAATTATTTTCTGGACTTAAGCAACACCAAATACGAGTTCGAGATCATCATTACTCAGTTACCATAGGAGTCTTTATGAAATAATGAAGCCATTTTTCTGTTTTTCATGAATTTTTATTTCTGAAACTGAAAGTCTATGGCAGGTGTCTTTAAATTATGTCCCAAGGAACCCCGGGAATACCCAAGGCATATCTAGGAATCCCACGAGTCACAATGAAAATATCAAAAAAAAAATTATAAATGTGTATACAAAGTGGATTTTCGTTCTCTCTGAAGCGTGTATAACCACAACTATCTAAAGACCATCTCAATCATTAAAAAACTAAAAATTTATTTACACATAATAACTTTATTTTATATTTTTTAACCTTTATACAGTAAATAAAATATTAAAAGTTTTTCTTTATGTAAATTGCGAATGTTATTTTGTTTACTACCCTAGGTTCTATGAGATAATTTCGTACTCGTTTGTATAATTTTTTGCAAAACTAAATAGTTTTTTATTGGAAAATGCACCTTTTTTTCATTTGCTGAAAAATACCTATAATAAAAGAGAGGGAACATTTTAGCTATATATTAACAGATTTGATATTAAAATCTAAACTGAGGTAAGAACAGCTACTAAATCTTAGGTTGCAAGTTCATATAAATATACAAAATTTTTCACAAAACTGTAAACATTCAATGACATTCAGAACAATGTATTTAAGTGAAAAATATTTCGCAATGTAAGTGGGTAGAAAAACAGAATTTAAAAGCAAATTAAATGTAGAATATGAAATTTAGGACTACAGAGAGCTTCAGCAGGGACTCATACTTCAACAAATTTTGTAAAATAAAAATATAAGAACATATCCCAGTTACTAAATATACTATGGGTATATGACACTTGGAAAAAAATTAATGTTATTTATAAATAAATTATATTAAAATCATAATAATTAAAAAACACAATACTTTTTAGTTGCTTCATTAAGTACTTATAACATGTTGATTTACTTTGAATATTATTTTAAGGTATCCAACTACGTGAAAAACCGCAATTTTGCTAAAGCGTACAGGCGCATATTTTTTTTTTTTTTTTTACATTTAATGTCACTTAGATTAGATTTTTTATATTTAATGTCACTTATAAAATTGTTTTAAGAATATTTTTAGAATAAAAAATTGTTTAAATGCAATATTTTGTCAGAAAATGAACTTGGAATTACCTTTTTTCAAAACATTCTCCTTTTACGAAAAATGCTTCTGTAATAATTATATTTTGCTTAGATATAGCTAAGACTTCTTCAAAAACCCTGATTTAAGACTTTTAAAAATTCACATTATTTTCAAAGTTACTACCAATTAAAATAGTTTTTTATCAGTGTTTTTCTGTTGAAACTTCTCCACTTTGACGTATTAAAATATGAATAAATCCACTTCTAAATCATATATTTCAGAAATCCAAGTTCAGGTTCTGTGCAGAGGTCTAAGCTCTGTATCGGCAAAATATTATTATCACAGAAGCATTTTCCATAAACGAAGGATATTTGGAAAATAAATAATTCTATGTTCCTTTTTTGACAAAATATTAAATTTAAATCATTCTTAATTGTAATAATATTCTTAAAACAATTTCATATGTGTATTTTAATCTAAGTATGTGACCTAAGTATTAAAAAAAATATATTTATTTGTACGCATTTGAAAAATCACGGTTCCGAACGTAGATACCTTAAGATATATTCTGTGTGCGTGCGTGCATGCGTGAGAAATGGGGTTCCCTGAAAACACATTCTAAGAGTTTCGTGAGTCGAAAAAGTTTGAAGACCACTGGTCTAGGGTAAACGATTTTTGAAAATCTTTTTCATTCGATTTATCTTTTATTATACTATATCTCCTTCACGATTGATCAATGTATTGTTGTTTTTTTTCTATTTTGCATAATTAAAATAACAGGTCCTAAAAAGAAAATACTACGCCTTAAAACTACAGTCAAAACCTATCCGCAATAATTCTGAGTAATGGAGAATTTTCCGAACTAGCCTTAGGTTTATCCGTAGAGCCATCTGAGTATTGAAATAAACTTTCTTCACTCTTTAACAAGTCAGATTTCAGAAGTCTAGTTATTATTGTAACTTTTAATGCAAGCGCTGGAAACTCTTCTCATTAGGCTCTTGTAGATTCTGACGTATTGTTAGAATTCCCTTTGGTATCTGATCGTGAGAATAAGTTAAAAGCTGGATTCATCTGATTTTGCAACTGAATTTAAATTACGGAGAAGTGTTTATAAGAATGGGCTGTTTTGAAGAGCATAGGCAAGGAATCTAGTTATTATTGCAATTAGAAATAGAAGCGTTAGAAAATTCAGTGGTTGTAAACCTCTTGGCTCTTATATGTCATTTAATGTTCTAAAGATTAGCACGGAGACACTTCAAAACAAATAGAACTGTATACCCTAATAAGTCTTTTGAGGATCAATTTTAAATATAATGATGATTTTATCTAGAAATTTTGCCAAAGCAAGATCTGAATCAGTATTCATTATAATACTCTTAGGTGGTTCATTAAAACTGGGTGAAAAGGAATTATAATACAGTAGATTGATAGATTGAATTTGAAAAGCATTACATTTTTCAATCAATTGGCAAAATTTTCTCTATGAATAAGAGTTGAAGTATTTATACATGGGATTGTTGAATTATTACTATCATTTAAACTTAATTTAATATAGTTAATTTAATTTTAACTTAACAGCCTCAATATTATCTCTTTAAAATTATTGGTTGAAAGCTTTGAATCTATAAGCATTAGGTTTCGTCAACTAGTTAGAACATTACTATTTTAAGGCTATCCAAATATGTAATGAAGGATAAATTAAAATTTTGAATTAGTGTCTCACAAGAGCAACAAATCTCCAAAATTTGAGCTACATTTAAGAAATGAAAAAAGTGTTGAGCTGTTAAATTTCTTCTTTCTTGACTTCCAAATCTAATCTTGAGAGATCATTCAGAGCGAAAACAATGACAAGAAAGTCTAATAGTTCTAATTTTTTCAGCAAAATTCCAAAGTGAAATTTAATGGTATAAAGACGCATAAATATGAACCTGAACTTCGTTTGCAATGAAACTAGAAACCATTAACGACCCGTTTTTGCACACACTGGCAACAAAGTTTAAACTAAAATTAAACCAGTATTTTGAACCATAAAAATGTTTAATTATTTTAATTATGGAACAAACAATATATCCTTCGTAATATGTCCAAAATTATCCAAAATATTAACACCAAAAACTTTTTTAACAGTTTACATATACTCACTACATTACATTAAATAACTTTAATGTCAATTTTTTTATCAGTTTAAGCATCTCAAGTCTTACTGATGGCTGATTTTAGAAGTATTTTCTTAAGAGAAAATATTCTACTCAAAAATTAATATATAAAAGGGGCATTTTTGTAAACATGTAACGAAGTTTTTGGTTCATATTACAAGCTTTTGCGTTATTAATATGCAGGTAAAACGCTGATGTGCATCATTTTACTAAATAATGACCAATAGAAAAAAATTAGACAATATTCTTTTTTTTTTTTTTGAAAAAAAATTCATGTATGAAAATTAAATGTTAGAACTGGATAATTTTTTTTTACATGTGTAAAACGCTTTATGTAATGATTCGATGTTTTCTTAATATCACACGTTGAAGTTGTGTGTGGGCTGTTAGCGACTGACCACATGCTTTTGATCTTCCCTCAAATGACGAGGCCAACACCCAAACTACCATCTCACTCTTCCCCACCACACCGACGTAAGAACTTTGTGCCTCGACAGATCTAACGTGCGTGAGACTCGCTACATGGTACCAGGATTCAAACACGTTACTTAACCACATCGATCATGAGTTTGTGACCATAACCCCTTGACTACCAATGACGACAACTTTTCCTGCAATTTCTCCTAATTATTTCACCAACCTTTTAGCAAAATTTAGATTCCAAGTGGGATGAATTAAAACGTATTTATTCTTTTCATTTTATTATACTATTTATTTAAAAAAATGTAAGCATAAATAGTGGCAGTGATTTTCAAAACAGTCTGCACTTTGTTAGAAGCACATGCTTTATATATATATATATATATATATATATATATATATATATATATATTATATATATATATATATATATATAGTACTTTTTCGGGCAAAAAGGTTTTCAATTGATCGTGAGTATTTTGAACAGCATCCCAAAAGTTTTCTTTTGTGTCAAATTAACAACTCTGAGTTTCTTTTTGAGCAGTCTAACATATGAAAATCTTAATAAACGAGATCTGTGATATATATTCGGAATTCCAGGGTGTCAGTTTTTAACTTGTTGATGATTTCTATGGTGTTACGAGGCGTGTGTGTCTGAGCGTTTGTCATCCAACAATAACACTTTATTTCACAGTCGCCGATCATCTCTCCGATTGTTGCAAGTTGCAAGCTTCAGCTGTTTGATCAACTATATAATGATTGTAACTAGCAATGTTGACAGTAGTCATTCTATCCATATATTTGTCCGGTACAGGGTATTTTAGTCCCGAAGCAACTACAACACCACTTTCCGGGCCGTAGTTAAATCTTGAATGATTTTGTCTAAGATGATTCCAGGTGTTTCTTCAATATCCTGTGTTTTGATTTGAACTCATGGTGGAAAATCTACGTTTCATCCCTGATCACTATTCTGGTCAAATATGGTCTACCGTCCACGTTGAAGTGATCAAGAGATGGCCGATGCAGAGGCATTTGCTTATGTGTTCTAACGTATGTATTCTTGGTGACCAAATATCATGCACAAATTTTACGGAATCTGAGTTTGTTATGGATGATTTGATTGGCTCAAAAAGACTGCGCCTGAAAGAAGACACTTCATCATCTATAGTATTTTGCCTCTATATCTACTATAACCATCTCTAAAACCCTCTGAATCAATGAAGAGAAAAATCGGGTTGCCAGGTTTTGTGTGTCGTTACTTGACCATGGATCTCAAAACTGCAAGATCCGCCACCGATAATCACTGTATTATATATAAGGCAACATAAATAAATTAATTTATCTGAAGAACTTCGACAGGAGTGTTTATTTAAACCACTGACCTATCTGACCACTTCTACGCCATGCATGCCTTAGACCATAGGTTCCCAGCCTCCAGGCCACGTTAGTGACATTAAATTATTTCCATTTTATTTACTGTGATGTATTTCTCTCGGGTTTGTGTGACTTTCCATAGAAATTTTTTATCTTCCATGTTAAATTACTTTTTAATCATCTTCTGGTGTAATTGTATTTCATTCTGAATGGATATTTAAATACAAGTAAAATTTAAAATCATTAAATTAAAATAATCTAAAGTATAAACAATCAAAGTCCCATCCTCAGCGGGCCGCGGTAAAATTACCAAAACTTGACCGGTCCGTGATGATAAAAAGGACGAAAAGGGGTCCCCAATCGGGCCAATCATTCAGCGCTTTTATTGTCCGTTGATAGCCAAAAAGGGGGAGCTTCTTATCCCCTTCCAAGAGAGGAAAGTTTTTTTTGATGTTGATGAACTTTCTGAACGATACTTAGAAGAAGGCTGTTTTTCCAGCTATTACTGAAATTATTATACATCTCCAGTAAGTTTGAGTGTACTTGAAAAGTTTTTCCTTTGCCCTTTTGAGCAATCTCTTGTTGAGATGGAAGGTCTAGTTGACGCATGTGCCGTCGCCATTTCTATCTCTAGCCGGGATTTACTAGGAAGGAATTAGATTTTCGGTAGAATAAACGCATGATCGACCTGTAGCGTTAGGCTGTGCAGCTATCTGATATTCAATTCCTGATTTACCACTGAAGAACTTTCGCAGGGATGTTTATTTGAACCACTGACCCACCAGTCCACTGCTACTCCATGTATGCTTTAGGAGACTGGGACAAAAAGAAATCCCCCCCTCTTATTCTTGCCAGTCGTTAAGTGCTTCAATTCCTGTCCTTTGTTCTTGACTTGCCAAAGAATACTGCTATTCAAATCTAAATCTTGATAGCAGTATGAAAAATCATATTATTTGGTAAGGATTGGTTTTCAGGGTTCTCACATGACTCAGATTTGAAGTTATGTAATTAAATATTTTCGCCTTGTGGTAAATTTACAGGAACACAACATTCAGCCCACTTAAATAAAAATAAGATAATTTGTTGTTTGTATAATCAGTAGAATTTTGCTTATAACTTTAAATTAATACAGCCAAATAACTATAATTTTGTGTTAATTTTAAAAAAATGATACACAATCATAAAAACACATAAAAAAAGTTAAAAGTATTATTTTTTTCTTTGTAATATTTTTATCTTATTCTGTTGAAAAGTATTACAAAGAACAACTGATGACTGTTGTTCGAAAGAACTTATTTATTCAAAGTCCCTCACGGAATGTGGTTTTCGAACAAGAACAACCGAGTTTCATGAATGAACGAAAATCGATTCATTATCCTTTGAATGGAATCTCTACTAAAAGAAACGAACGCAGTTTGAGTTTCAATTTTTAATTTTTATACGAAGTAAACAGAATTGAAAAATACTCTGAACGGAGTCACGTATTCAGGATTCACGAACTGAGGTCATTATGAGACTAAAAGCAACCATGACAGCCGCTCGTCAAAAAGCAATTACTGCATCGATTAATTTATTAATCGATTCAAGAGCTTTTTCTCCGATGGAAGAGCCTAGGCTATTTCTCCATCAATAGTCTCGTTCGACACATTATGTGGATCCAACCGAAATCAGCCTTTGTGTCTAACACCAGTTACCAATAATTGTTTGTTTACTTTGAAAGTCTGTTTGTTATATTATGAAACTAGTACTAATTATGTATTCAACAAAATGAAAATATAGTTAACGGGTTGGAAATGCTAATTGACCATTGTTCAATAAAGTTTTTTGCAAAGTTCAGTTTGTTTGGTGAACTAATATAAATTCATAAAATGTATTTCATTTTTAAAATTTAATTAAAATGTCTTATTAATTTTCAATTTTCTAACGTGTTATTTTTTTAAGGTTGAGCTTAGTGTTTATAAATGGAACCAAAATTTGAAATACGTTTTAATACTCCGACATTAAAATGCTAATTTTTCGCTGGTTCAGACATAAAACTAATCACATTTCATTATAGTGTTAACTTTTCTGTTTGAAACAATCATTTTGCTTTTAAATTAGGTTCGAAATATTGCTTTGTATTTTGAAATATATAATGCATTTGCTACATTATGAAATAAATATGAAATGTTGTATATTTATACAATGTTTGAAAAGACTGGTTCAATAAGTATATACATGTGATACATGTATATGAACTTATATATTTTATTTAACACTGCGACATTTTTTGTAAAATGTGTTCTTTAATATTAACACAGCTTTAATAGTTTCAGAGCAAGACTGAAGCAGCAAAGATGCTTTAAAAATGACGTGGAATTAAAAGACAAGACGTTTTGTGTTATATGTATATTTGTATGATCTATAATCATGAAAAAGATTGCATTTAATCAAATTAAACTAAATAATATACAGAAATACAAGACAGTATAGGTCAAAACAACATAGGCGCAGTAATATATTTTCAAACTGTAAGCCTTAGGATTGCAGAGTTAAACATAGTTTAAATGATAATATTGCAGGTTAAACATAGTTTTAATGCAAGATAGCCTTCTACATTTGCTGTACAACTGAGTAGAAAGCTAGAGAAAAAATAAATTTTATAAAACTAATCTAAGGTTAAAAAAGTAATCTTAAATAAATATAGTACATTTTTTATTAAGTATATCAATACAAGAACGATAAAGTAAATCTTACCGTTATAAAACTGTGTAACCCATAAAGAAATATTGATAAACTATTTTAAAATGAATTATAATATAGCTAAGTAAATATAAAAGCCCTACAAAGTTGAAAGATATTAATTAGATAGAAAGGACCAAGGGTTATTTCAAAAAGAGACTAAATGAAAACAATAAAATAATACCAAAAAATAATCATTGGCTTCCCTTCGGAATGTGTGTTCAAATAAGGTATAAAAACTAACATAAAAGGAAATTTTAAATATCAGTCATTAATATTGAACTTTAATGAAAATGCGGAGTATAAACCAATATAAAATAAAAAGTTTTTCGACACTTCAATAGTATTGAACTTAAAGGAAATATAAACAAAAATTGGCAAAAATCAATGTTAGGAGTACTTTACTCTTTTTATAAAACAATTGGATTATTTATATATCTAAAAATATAAAAGAACTTTTAATAACATAACTTCTTTTTTTAAGAAGTAAATAATAATTAACTAAACTCTTGCTAGCAGATCCAGCTTGTAATAAATTTTTAATGTGTTTTACATAGATTACCATTAAAATTAATATAAATTTCTCTTAAAGCTAAATCAATATATTCACATTTGTGTAAACTTGTAGCATTATTTTTTTTATATCATAATTATTATTATTTTCTAAAAGTGATTTAATAATACATTATTTATATATCTTTAGAATAAAATAAATAATAATCCTCAAAATTATAACGATTAATAGAGTATATATGTTTAATTTTAAACAATTAATATATTCCTTATTATTTTGATAATTGCTTTAACATCTAGATGATTAATAAATTTTTGTAAAGTAAAAAAGGCTTTCCAAAAGTTTTGATATAAGTTTTAGAGCTATCCGTAACTGTATACATATATACCAGAATTTGACGGTTTCTTAAAATATCATCTTGATGGATGATTAAAAATGTGGTTTTGGAATAGAAAGGCAGTTTCTGATTGTATTTTTAATTTACAATGATCATGTTCTTAAGACTCTTCAGGTACTCCTAGCCATGGTTGTGCAGTATGCAAAAGCATGTGCATGCTATAAAGCATCAGAAAAAGAAAATCAGAAATAAATATAAGCATATGTTGATATGCTTTTACAGTTTCTTGAAAAAGAGAAAATTACCAAATTTTCGCTATTTTAGCAGAGAATTAAAAGTGAAAATAATTGATGTGTGAGAAGTATGATTGAAATAAATTTGGCAGGTATTTAAGTAAATTATTAGGTGATGAGGATTCATCACATATTTATGCATACGATTATATTAACTTTAGAGTTAAAATTTTTAAACTAAAACTTTAAATCTTTGATTCAAATTCCTCTTCTGTTCCGATGCTTTGTTAAGACTTTATCATTTATAAGTAAAACTTCCATTTTTATATTTTCGGACTCATACAATATAAAAACTTGTTGTTTACTTCATCATGAAGGTCGAACATTATGTTTATAAACTTTGTTATAAAATTTAATGTACAAGGTATTATTTGTAACAAAATGAAGCAAGAAAGAGTCAGAATTTATACAAGTTCCAAAAATATCACCCCAACTTGGCACGCTAAATTCCTCGTTGGTAGTACACAATAAATGTCCAAGGATCTGTAGCTGTGCATCCATTGTTTACGATAAAAATAAGAAAAACAAGTATGACACCACCGAAATACAAACAGCATACATACGAGCAAGTCCGTTTGAGAAGTCTCCTTCTCTACAGACACCAGTTTCTTGAGATGGCTCCAAAGGGAAAAAACCCCAATGGTGTGATATCTGATGAGTGTGGTGGCCATAGAACTAGATCCCACGTCCTATTCAGTCGTCTCAGGATGCCATATCCAACCAATCATGCACATAAATGCACTGGAGCCCCATCATGAACCACAATGCGTCATCGTTCATTCATTATCACTTACCGTATTTTTGTCGTGAACTACAGATCGTACAGTTACAGATATTTGGGCATTTCTTTTGTACTCCAAACGAGAAATCTGGCAGTGCAGAGTTTAGGTGCTATTTTTGGGAAACATTATGAGCATCCTTACTAACATTATAACAATCTTTAAAATTAATTCTGGAGCAATGAATGTATTATATAGAATACGTGCCGATTTATTTATAAATATATTTTGATAAAGAAGGAAAATTGTTTTTATATAACCAAGGCAACTCTTTTCAATATTCATTAGTTATGTGTACAATAAATAATTCGACATATTTTAAATCCATTTACATTTATATTGATCAAGAAAAAGTAATTGAAACTTAGCTGTTATAAGTAAATGCATAATATATTTTCATCTATACATTTATATATGAAAATATTTTCCTTGCGATGAAAGATGATAATCTTATCAGTAGAAACTATTTTTGTTTGTTTCATCTCATTTTTGAAAGTTATTAGATTTAGATTACAATAAGATTATAATAAATGCACTCATTGGATAAAATATTTTTTTTCATTAAACAGAAGTGGGGTGTCATAGAGATTAAAAGAGATTTGTTTATGAAATAAATAAATGTTTTTCATTTTAATATTTAATAAGCTGCCAGAAAATCGATCTTTAGTAAAGTTATATAATCATTGACTTTCTAAAGTTTTTAATATACATAAACAAATATATTCTTGAACTATTTCAATTGTTACAGATTGATAACTCTTAAGCAATGTATCTCAATATAGGTACCATTCATTACCTTTTCAAACTAAATGTATTAATAGATATACATTGGAATATATAATCTTGATTTAATAATTCTACATACCGTATTTACTCGAATCTAAGCCGTATCCCCGATTCTCTACAAGCTTTTGAAAAAAAATAATGTGTAAAAGAGAGATTTATCAATATCCAATACTTCAAAAAATTTTTAGAAAATCCATGAGAAATAAGAAAAAAAGTTAATAAATAATTTATTTTAACAGTATGAAAACTTTCACATACAGAATAGAAACTATAATTACTGTAATCGTCAGTATCATGCTTCGAAAATAATGTGTCACTCCCATTGTCACAGCTGACTTCGGAATAGGTGACGGCGTCACCCTTTTCCCACACTATGTCATCTACCGTGCCATTCAATGCATTTGTTATGCAATTTTTTTAAAAGAGTGTATTATAGACGGATGTAAGAGAATTATATTAAATACTGTTGAACACTTACAAGTAAAAATTATAAATCATACGGTTGTGTTTACGCTATCAACGTATATTTGTTTCATCCATGTCAACTTTTCAGTGGCCCCTGCTCTGTTTCCGTTTTTTTTTTTTTTTTTTGTGCTTATAAAAGTACTTTTTTTTAAATATTTGCGTCATAGTGGACTCGTCTTGAATCTAGTTCTGATATCTTTGATGTTTTTGCGATTAAAAAAAGCGTTTAGAAAAAAAAAATTCTACATGCGAGTAGACAACGATGCTTAGGATGGACTGAATACTGGAGATAAACTGAAGAATGGGATAAGTCATCCTCAATGGATGTCGCCAGAAGAGATGTTTACATTTTTCCTTTTGAAAGGAGTGGGAATTCAATTCCCCCATTCAACAAATATTTTGCTTTGATTCTAAGTCAAGCCTGATTTTCAGTACCATTAACACTGAAAAAATAGTGCAACTTAGATTCGAGTAAATACGGTATATATATATATATATATTCATTTAAACATTTCAGTAGATTTAGATCAATATTTTCTCAGACTAAATATTTAATGTGGTTAAATACACATCTCCGATTAAACAAATAAGGTATATATAATTACTTTTGTATGAAATGTTTAATATAGATTCATATGTTTTCAAATTAAATGTATAAATACTAAATCTGAATCTTAAGGCTCTTTTTTTACCCTAAGAAAATGTATACTTTTAAAGAGATATCTGGTTCACATAAGTCTTTTGTGATGATGCATATACAGTTTTGTTAGAAAAACTGAACCTGCAATGAAACTCTCGGCGGCTTTGTGAGTCCTAAAGCTTTCCGAAGAAAGACCCCAGTGGCGTGAAAAAACCCCGTAAAAGCCTAAAATAACCTTTGCGGTGGACTAAACAAAAGTGGAAAGGCTCGATAATAAAGTAACGGGTCCCTTTTCGTGTTGGCTTTACATATTACCCCTGGGAGAAATGCCTTCAGATTAAGTACACAAGAATCTGTGCTAGACGTACTGCTCAGCATACTGTTATGTTCCGGAGACCAGCGCCATAATATTTTTCAAGTATTTTCTTCAGACACAGCCAGAGAGGCGAGGCGCTATACGGAAATCAAACAAAGGAAATTTATTTGGGTATACGTTTCTTTTTTCATTCTTCTTTTCATTACTTATAGATTTTTTATAGAAGTTCTTTAATGAGAAGTTAGACGCATACACTTTCTAGTAAAATTAATGAACTAGATGATGAAATTCAAAGTACAACCTGAATTTTGATCACGCAAATGTCAAAAGGATAATGGAAAATTATTCTTCATTTTTCTTTTTATTGTAACTTTAGCCTCATTTGAATATCAAACTCTTTTAGTGAAAAAAAATAGAATATTTTCTTAGAAAATTTGCAATGTCCAGTGGAAATTAAATTTGCTCCCTTTTTTTTTTATCAAGTTCAACTGGTTCGGTGGTCTAATCATCTTCCAGAGCACTTTCAATTATAATGGAGATTGTAACTGTGTGGTGAGCATAATGGAATGCAATTCATCATTTAAAATAAACGATCATTTTGGTGTAGTAGTTATAATATTGACTTCGCAGGAAAGTTATCAGTTACTCTATTTTCACTTTTTTGATCATGAAAATCTCTAAAAAGGTAATGAATTGAAGAGAAAGCTATTTCAATAGAATGATTTACCTTATAATCTAATGGATCCTCTTTTTCTTAATATTTCATTCCTCTTTTTCTTCCTTTTATGTCACTTTTTGTGACCTAATGTTCTTAGATCAGTGAAAATAATTTTAATAGGGTTAATACTTCATTTAGTGCAAACAATCATATGTTTTATTCAGTGTAGGATTTGTAAAATCATTATTGGGTGTAATTACTTACTGGGGAAAATATTACGTTATTCATTTCTTCGTAATATGCACACAAATAAAAAAAAAATTATTCTTAACTAATATGTTAGAATATATAACACTCTTAAATGAACTATTTCATTTATGGAATCCTTTAATGAAAACTGCAAATATTTCGTGATTTATATACACATTCTACTAAGTAATCATTCTAAGCGTGGAGATATATATATTAAATATGAGACACTCACTGAAAAAGACAAAATGTTCATATATTATGTTAAATGTGATTAATTCTTTTCTAGAGAAAGAGGAAATAATTTATATTACTTATGTGTCATGAAATGCGTTTCAAAGCTCGTGTTGTTATTAGGCTTAAGCTAATTCAAAGGGACTGAGACTGATGCTTATATAATTAGTGCATTAAAGTTCATTTAAAATTTTATTGTCCTACACAGACATATCAGACAAGAATATGTATATATATACATAATTTCGAAGAATATTTAATTAATATAAGTTAGTTATTGTAAAAAAACATACTTAACCGATATTTAATTTCCGTGAAATATGGTTACTCTTGTTTCTGTATATTGTAGGTTTTATGACCTTCAGCAAGTATATATTTTTGAAGAAAGAATTTACTTATCAGAGAGATTAATAAAATATTTAATATTAAGAGGCAATTATAATAAATTTTCTCACTGAAAGTAAAGAATTTTAATCAAATAACAAGTTAAACATATCTCTCTTTTTTAAAATATACAATCTAATAAACTTATATAATTTATAGGATTTTGATATTCAACTCAGAACTTTTAACGAACTTATATTTTAAATTATAATACTTTATAAAAGTAAACATTCACTACTAATGTTTGTGAAAACCTGAAAACATATCAAATCCTGGTTTTTGGTTTTGATAAAATGATAAACTGGTTTCCTGATTTCTTAAGTCAGGTTTTCTTAAAGAAGTATATGGAGTAAAGAGACTATTACTTAAAATATAAAATAGTACCTCCATTAAATATAGTGGTGTTATAAAATAGGGAAAAATAAAATATTCAGTACAAAATTTATCAATTAGATAAACTTATTTAAAGATTATATGAAATGAGAAGAAAAATAACTTGTTTTATATAAATGTTGCTTTTAAATAAAATTATGCTTAAGCGAAACTAATGCATCCGACATGTTATATTTCATATACGAACATAATTTCACATATAAATTACCACCCAACAAAAATCTTTTTAACTACCTGTTGACGCAGATTGAATCGATGTGTGTTTAGTTCAGACTTATATAAAATTCAACAGATAGTATATTATTTATACCGGATATTTATTGAAATGCATCATTGAATTTAATGAAGTTAATTGAAAAAAATTAACACACAGCTTTCATATTTACAATGACAGATCTATTTCATGGTTTGAAAATTTTGTTTTTCTCTCTTTTAAATTTAACATTTAAATTCCGTTTATTTCTCTGCGATATCTTACTTATTTACTATTTAAACAAAATATTTATTTGCAAACAAAGATTGCCCAAAATACTCAATAATTCATACAATATACGTTTCATTTGTATGCATATATTTAAATTAAAATTATAATGCTTAGTTACCTCAGAAAAATAGCAGGAAAAGGATAGAATTTATCACTTGAAAAAAAAATAATAATTTAACATTTTTGTTAAAACTTGTTTTTTATGGTTAGGTAAATTTTAACAAGAAAAAAAAATGGTTAACCAGTTTCACTTGTAACTGCTTTACTATCTCTATTCACTACCTATCTAAAGAATAACTAACTTAAAATAACAACGGTTTTTTTAATGGCAATAAAATGGTTTTTTAAAAGACAAGCGCAAAATAAATGTTCTTAAAGTTTTGATAAATTCCCAGTGCATTTTCTGAAAAAAATACTTCTTTATCTTGCATTCAATTTTATAAGCCAAAAAAAATGTTTGTCTCTATCTCTATTATGAGTTTCATGCAAAATATTTCAAAACTTGAAATTATTTAAATTGCTATCTTTGACATCAATAGAACTATATTTTTCTGTTTTATCTGAATAAATTGATGAAATTTATTTAAATGTCAAATCTCATTCCTCTCTCTTTAAATTCACAAGACTTCTAATGCAGCGTCACGTTAATACTGATTAGATAACAATTAATTTATTAATTTAACCTGAAGAAAAAGTGACATCTTAATCTTCTAGTTAAAAATAATAGTAAACGACTGAATAAGACGCACAGATGCTTAGATTAAAATCTGACATTATACCTGTTTTGAGAGAAAATTCACTTCTAATTTAATGAACTTAACAACTAATCATTTTCGAACCAGATTATAAGCACAGTTTTTGACTGCTTCTTTCCATTCTCTGATATTCAGATTTATTTGGCAGTTCGAATGGGATTTTCATTAATAAATTGCCCAAAGCATTTAGGGAACATGGATAGGATGCTAATAACCTTCGAATTCATTAGTTATCTGAGATGACGTCAGGTACAAAATATTTTATGAGACAATTCGTTCGGAAAATTTCCTTGTTATGTGTTCATCTGCATCTCGGGACAAAAGGACAGGTAATCATTTGACGCTGTAAAAAAGTGTTTTCAATTACAGAGTGAACATGATAGTCCTACAACTGCACAGGTACTTTGACCTTTATCGAAGTGATAAAGTATAAAGCAATATAATAAATTGAGTTCCGGTTTAATTCATCATCATGCTAAAATAATGATTAATTTAAACGGTAGTCCATTCTGCTAAAAAATTGATTGTATAACTACCTTCCCTTTCAACATATCTTAAATGAGTAGATAATCTCAATAATAAGAGAATTACTACGATGGATTAAGGGAATATATACTTAACGAATTATATGCGTGCATTACATTAAATGTAGCACATATGGTGTTCCTGCCATACAATTTCCCTTTTGTCACCCTTTCTATACCTGGATAAACTCACATATTAATAAGAAGCTTTAAAACAAGATTGAAAGAAAATTTACGAGGGTGAATCAAAAAGCATTTGTCCCTATTTTTGTAAGATAAAATACAATAAATATAAGTAATTGCAAACATACATACCATTCTACGACTTTACACTATTATTCCACACAATCCCTGTACCTGTTTTGACATTTGTCCTAGCGCAGTACTACACTCATGTCCATAAATTAAGGATAATGAAGTTCAGGCAAAGAAAGAGACAAGAGCAAAACAAATTTGACTTATTTGTAAAGTCTATTTCTTAAACAAAAGGTAAAGAGCAAAAAAGATGCTATAGGTTTGACATAATTAATAAAATTTGCAATTTTTACTCCCTGGAGCAAATTTCAAAAAAGAACATATTCACAAAAAACAGTATAACATGGTTAGTATGATGGTTAATACGGAGTATGACTCCCGGACCATTCAATACAGGCCTTACAACGCCAACGCATGCTGAATATCAAATGATCAATCTGATCTTAAGAAATATTACACCACTCATCAAGCAATGCCCTCCGAAGTTCCGGTAGACATGTGGGAGGGGGTTGACGGACTCCAATTCGTTGGCCAAGCATATCCCACACATGCTGTAATGGATTCATGTCCGGTGAGTATGCTGGCCAATCCATACGGGTGATATCCTCCGATTGAAGGCATTCGTCTACAATGTTTGCACGGTGAGGACGGGCGTTGTCATCCATAAACAGAAATTCAGCACAAATGGCGCCCCGAAACAAACGTACATGTTGTTCCAGAATGACATCCCGATTGATGTGGCCTGTCATCGTTACACTCTGAACATGCAGGTCAGTTCTGGAACCAAGAATAATTCCTCCCCAAACGAGCCATCCTGCACCACCGTAACGGTGTAGTTCAATGGTGTTAACGGGTACCTGGCGCTCTCCATATGAAAGTCCGGCGAGAATCAGACTGCAAACTAAACCTGGACTCGTCGGAAAACATCACACAAGACCACTGTTGTGGTGTCCACAATGCATGCTCTCTAGTCCAGGATAATCGCAGGCGACAGTGAGTTGCGGTAAGGGGAACACATCTGACAGTCCTACGAGCATATAGACCAATGTACCCTAAGCGTCTGTACACGGTCTGCCTTGAAACTGTCGTACAGGTAGCTGAAGAGAGCTCACGAGACAGGTCTGATGCTGTGATCCGTCTGTTTCTTTTGGCAGTAACTGCCAAATACAGGTCCTCATTCGGTGTTGTAACTGGGGGGGGGGCTACCTGTGCTGTAACATCTACTCACATTACCATCATCTTGGAATCATTACCAAAGCCTGGAGATGACACTCTGGGTGATTCCAAGTTTCTCGGATACTTCCAGCTGGGTACGTCCACATTCCAGTCATCTGATAATTCTACCACGTAAAAAACCATCCAAATGCTTCCTTTGTGCCATAACTAGGCGGTTATTGCATTGAAAGGCTTTTAAAGCGCTTGTGAACAATTTTACTTCTTTGCCACCATTCCTTATATACCCCTCTCTTACACTCTCGTCTTTTTGACGTACTATCCGTGTCATCTGGTGGTTTCCTGTAATTTGCATATCCTTCTTCAAGATGTGTGTGATAATTCTACAGGTGAATTTTTGATTTTAGAGTTCAATTTCTGTGTGATTCTGAATTATCCTTAATTTATGGACATGAGTGTAGATTTGCATTATTCGTATGTAGAATTCTTCCACCAGATAGTCGAACCATCGCCAGACTGTTGTCGTTGCTTTATCTTCACACACGAATCGCTGTCCCTCCAGGAACTTGGATTAAAAATATGGAAATCACAGAGGTTTGAATTCTGGACTGTATGGCGAATGATCGAGATTCACCCTGCGAAATGATTGGGGCTTGTCGGTGTTTCCAATTACCCAATGTGGCCTCCCATTGTCGTGAAGGGTAGCCATGTTTCCCATACCTAGAATAACTTAATACCTTCACCTGATAGCAAATCTTAGACGTGACGGTAATTAACAATAAATGCCGGCATTAATAACATTGTGACTTGAAATCGAACAGCAAGTTATCCATGGTGATCCTAGTAAATCGTTAATATCAGTTTTTCAACAGATAACATTGAATGGAAATATTTTTGTCACATGTGAACCCGGATGTTCCCATACAATTCTCTGATGCTTCGATTACGACGTGAAATGCAGTATATGCATTTCATTATCAATATCAATGCTTCCCAACAAACTTTCAACCTCCTCCGTTTAGCTTTGCAAACGATCCATTCATGTAATCATTCGCGTGCTTTTCATTATGTCACCCAATCTTCTAGGCACCCACTGATAAAAAAATCTTCCTGTAATCTAAGGAATCCTGAATGATGTCGTAAGCCCTCCCATATACAATGCTTTGCTCAGGAAATATCCTTGAGTTTCGTACGTGGAACTGCTTTCGCCATTACATCCAAGGGAAATATGATGGCTGTCGCAGCTTAGTAATTTTGGTCATGAACATGTGTCCGAAGTGTCACGGGGTCGAGTCCTAATGCCACTGAAGACTCACCATGCAAAGAGGGCTGATGCACGTTAAATCTATAGAGTTCCAAGCTCTCCTATTGGCATGATGTAGCAGTTTCAAGAGGGAGTGCCATATTAGGTATTGTCTGCTGTACTTGACTGAGGCTCAAACTTACGAGGACCGTTCCCAAAGCTCTCGTGTTTCTTTATTAAGTGACGTTAATATAACTACCGCACTCTCCTCGGGAAATGCCGTCAGTCAGCAAAGAACGATGTCTCACCAAAACTTTACTGTAATGCACGTCTCCAGGTGTTTCGTGTATTCACTTCACCTCTGCACACTTCTCAAAACGAGAAGTTTTTCCCCATTCGTGGGCTATAGTTCCCTGTGCATTTTGACGGTGGTTCTTACTTTGCATATTAGAAAAAGAATCGCATTTTGTTGCTCGTGCATCGAGGACCACCATCTTCAACAATTAACTGCAACACCGTGGAGCTACGGGAAGAGAAGATCTGGGTAGTCAAAACATTTGTTAGGTAGACGTCATTCTCGGCCGAAATAGCGTCGATTTAAGAGAAAGCCCAATGTGTGCCTTGGCTTCACGAAACGAAATAAACCATTAATGTTCAATATAAATATCGACAGTATTATGGAAGCAAACCTAATAATGCAAAATCAATAAAATATGTTTGGTATGAAATATTTAAAGAAATAGGCAGCGTTAAGGATCTTCCTGGAAGTGGCAAGTTGAATACAAAGGAAGAAGCTGTTGAAACTGGAATACCACTTTGACATTCTCCGATCTACCGCGAGGGTACACATTGTAATTTGCCGAGGAAATGGTCTAATAAAAATTCCTAATATAACTTACAATATGTTTTAAAAAAAAGAATATTATAATAGTTTCAGAACAATAAATATTTATAATCTGAGCAAATGACTTCTACTTCACCCTATATTATTTTTCTAACAACATTTGCAAACAAGATAAATATTTCATAATTCATTTTTTTTTTCAAAAATACCATTTACAGAGTATTCCTTGAGGAATAGGATGAGCTAAAACAATTTCTAAAACCTCTATAAAGAGTGAATCAGTGCGTTAGAGTGAAGAGAGTGGTGCGAGTGATTTCTCGAGGGGGAAAACGGGAAATGCCTGATGCCTTGAAGCTCTTAACCAAAGGAGACAGTGATGAAAGAAATCTCTTTCGGGAGTTGAGAGGGCTTTCCGATGAGAGCATCTGGATGGCAGCTAATAAAAGACCCTACGTTAAAACCGTTATTGATGGACCAGGAATACCAATTTTTTCATGCCCAAATACCGGACAGTAGTTGGACATAACGTAATCGGTTATAAAATATTTGTCACTTTTTGGGGAGTAATGGCGCATTGCAGCCACCTTTTAATTAGTAATTGAAAACAGTTTAATTTATTTCCTACTGAAACGCTTACACAGAACCTCAACAACGATGTGGAGCTTACGGAATCACATAATTTGACATGGAATTCTGTGCTACAAAGGTACAGTACTACATTTTTTTCTAAAACTTTAAGGTATCCGAACACGTTCGGAGTACTTTTTAACAAAATAGCATTCTAAAACATTATAAAAGCTCTTTTAGGTCTTAATACCAATAAATATTACTATTTAACTATCAAAATTTAAAATAAAATACCCGAATTTTACAAAAATCACAATTATAAGTAAAATTTTAGAAATATATTTGGAAAACTTCAAAGCAGTTAGAGAAAAAAGTAATAAACATATATTAGTAAAAGTATTACTAAAACAAATTATATGCATTTATCTAAAAAATGTACTAAAATTTTAATTTTTTATTAAAATTTGAAAATTTTAGCGCCGATTGAGTAAACATTATAAGAAATGTTACATTTTTTATGAGAACATTATTAAAATAGCAAGCCATAACTCAAAAAGTAATCATACAATAAGAAATATTTTAGTATATTCTCTAGAAAATAACATAAATATCAGGTTCAAAAAGTTTTATAGAAATACATTCGTAATATTTTGAGTTATCAGACTCGCCATGATAGATTTTGAGCAATTTAAGTGCCCATTTCTGGTACATCAAAAAGCCACTTCCGGTTTTTCTAAATTTATAAAATGGATTGTAACTTGGCCTCTAGGCAGTGTAGAAACAAAACAAAGTATGCTTCGAAAAGTCAAAAGATAGCTCTATTCAATAAAATAAAGAAACAAAAATATGTGTCTTGACTGAATTTGTTCATTTTCAACGTGTTTATTTCATACCTTAATAAAATGTATGAAATAAATTTCCAACTAGATATTTTTACCATCAGTTTTTCTTCAATGATTAAACTCTGTGACAGACAATAAACAAGTAAAGTATATATTATTATTGATACAAAATATCAACACGAACTAGATGTGCTTTAGTTATCAAATAAATAAGTAAACAGAAATTAGTTTAATCAACTAAAACGTAAGCATTTTCTAAATGTAAATTCGAGAAATTGCAATTTCAGGTGGGGAGGGCAGTTGTTTTGGCACAAGGACTACATTGTGAAAGAGACAGATACCATAGGGCAGCACCTTTTCAAATTGATTGCAATTATTAGTTAACTTTACATACCGAAAATGTACAAATTTGCCATAAATATATATATATAATTTAAATATAATAGATGCATGTTTATTTCAATTTCTTGACGGGATGCAATAATATTCTTTGCGGGTCGCATGTAGACCGAGACGTTATTTGTCCACTCCTGTGCTAATGGTATATTTTTTATTGCGTGTCTTACATATTTCGCAATCTAGAAATATAAATATTTTTAAATATATTTTCCTGTTATTTCATTGCATAAAAATTGTTCATCACATTGATAGGAATAATGAACATGTTTAGTTGTTTTTGTTACAATGATGCACTCTTTGCAAGGAAGTTTTTGAAATATTTTAATTTGATAATAAAAGAAGTAGAGCAACTTGAAAATGTGTTATAATTACCTACTTGAAAAATTAGTGACTACATTATAGTTTTATGTGCCAGATGTATTTAGCCCCCTATAAACCCGCCGAAAAAATTTATACCATGTTTTAGCTAACAAAAATATATTTCTCTTTAGTTACAATAAAACTAAATATGAAGTAATTTTTTAAAAAAATCTTTTATGAACCCTTTTCTTATCAGTAACTTTTGTTTTACTATTGAGGATGGTTTAATATGTGTACTTCTTTTCTTTTCTTTTTTTATAAATAAAACATCAATCAGAAATAATATTTATGTTTTACCTCCTTCTAATGTTATCTCAGAATAATTACGGGATCATTTTCATTAATCACATTAACTAAAAAATCAAATGATTCAGATCGCTTAAACTTAAAGGCACTATGAAATAAAATGCATAATACAAGAACTAATCTTCAGGTATTTAAAAATTGTATAGATAAATATGTGTGTTATTATAAATTTAATATGTAAGCAAATGCATGATTTGGGATATAAAAAATTTGCAAAAATTATCTCTCGATAATAAAGCGGTTTCAAAGCTAATCCGATTTGAAACACTAAAGTTTTAAAAGACAATATGAAAAAGCTGAAAAACAAAATTGGAATGCAAAGTAATTGAAATTAAAAAAATGATGAAAACATTTATTATAATTCCTTACCTTTTAAAATCAAATTAAGGTAATCGAAAATGCTACAACAGAAAAAAATTATTTTATACCTAATATTACTGCACTAATATAATATTTAAATTTAAATATATTTCTAATATATGATTATTGACTATCATGCAGTAATTTTTTACAGCATTATATGCATACGACTATCCATATTATTTACGCTTTATACGTAAAGGTTTGTAGAATATTGTAGGGATGGAAAATTAAGTATTTAGGACAAAGTTTCCTTCAGCGTAGTTTTTATTTTTCTCTGAACAAAATCTTCCGTATCCTCTTTTCTTAAATTCCTTTTTAATCTTTCATTTCTCTATTGAGAAGTATATGACAGAGTGAATCGAGTGGCATATCCCCGTGTTTTATTGAATTACATCTTCCTCTTGCACTTCAATCAATAGCAATCAGTGGGGAAATATCTGAACATCTCCCAAATGGGAAAATAGCTTTCGGATCACTTCCATGCTTCGTAAGGGATGATAACCCAAGTAGAGTCATTTTTATGTCATTAGATTGGGGCCTCTTATGGGGGTCTACTCTCTTAATGGTTCACAACCCCCTTATTTTCTAGCCCTCGCCTGCAAATGAGGGGTGTACTGCGGTGAGAAAAGCTGATGAATGGATGTTCTGGTTATAGATTAACTACTTACGGATGATTGAAAATAACGATATACACCCACATCGAATTGATTTGTTGTTTGGAATGCGTGATTCAAATGCGTTTTGAATCCTTAAGAAGTTGTAATGATTGAAGGAAGACAATATTACTCAAGAACTTAAGGAATGGGATGATCATATTGCATTTTTACCAATATTTACTACAAAATGATTAAATGTAATGATATTGAATAATTTTAATCTGTTTATTGTTTGAGATGATCTAGTGAAACTTTTTATTGATTCACAGTAAACATATTTCTTACAGAAAGAGTCAGAATGATTTTAAATCAATAATTTGAACATATTTTTAGTTATTGTATTTTGTATTAATGATAATCATCTAATAGATTTTAAATAATGATATGGATACTTTAAAAATGATTGGATATTTCAAGTGTCTAATTGAAAAAAAAAATATTTTAAGAGTCATGGATACGATTGATAAAAAAAAATTAAGATGTAATAAATATTTATAAAAACAGATTTTTAAAAATTTACTTTTATAACAGTATTTTGAATAATTGAAAATACTTATATATATAGAGTATATTAGAAATGTGTGTGTGTGTGTGTGTGTGTGTGTGATCTATAGTGTTAGATGAGAAAGACTTAAGATTTTTTTTAGTGGTTTAGTATTTTGGATATTATGGTGTTGGGGAAAAAAATAGATTTCGGGATTTTTATCATTGGCTATTTTTTGCCGGTATTTACTTGTAGATCAATTTGCGGTATTTCAAATTATCAATAGTAAACACATAAACCATTAAATTTTTCTCTGTACATGCTATTTTAACCTATCATGAAACATTTTCTATTCCCCATGAATGTAAGAAGACATAGTATGTTTAATATCTATAAACTCAAACTCATTACAAAAAATTCATCAAATACAATTAAATAATTAAAGTGCTTTTCTTTATTCGATTCCAGATGCTTGTTTTAAACTGATATTTTGCCTACAAAAAATGTAAGAATAATTAATTTTTGAGAGTGATATCTTTTTTTTTCAAGATGTTTTAGCTCAATCAGGTTGTATGTGACCCACACGCACGCACGCAAGGAAAGTTCAAAGCTAAAATATAGTACTCCCCATGCCAACGGGATGGTTATGACTTCGAATTTTGACTGATCACACTTGCTTCAGCTCCTCTATACCAGTGCTCCGCAACCGGTGTGCAGCGGCACACTGGTGTGTCATGAGCCAGATACAGGTGTGCCGCGGTCAAATACATTGTATTTGACGTTTTACAATTTTTCATTATGTATTTAATACACAATGACAATTTTTTTTCACAATAATGTCTATTTTTTAAAATATTCTATAGAATAATTATTATAACTAAATAATTATTCAATGGTCCCCTGGTGAGAAATTTTTAAGTTTTATACCCCTTTAAATATGGATAAATTTTTACGTCGGAAAGATTCGTCTTCACGTACAGCTGATGAAGAACCCAGCACAAGTGTTACAAAAAACCTAAAGAAGGTAGTGAAAAGAAAGTACGACGAAGACTACATTATATATATATATATATATATATATGGATTCTCGTAGTGTGGTGACGAAACGGCACCAAGACCACAGTACATCATTTGCGGCGATCAGCTATCAAACGAGTCAATGGTAACCAGTAAATTAAGGCGGCATCTATATCCAAGCCATCCTAGCTGCGACAACAAACACAAACAATATTTTAAGAGGTGCTTAGAACAAAATAAAAAACAGAAGAAATTTATGAAATCGGCCGTAACAGTTTCTGAAAAGGCATTAGAAGCTAGCTATCATGTTGCAAAATTAATTGCACGTCAGAAGAAGTCACATACTGTCGGCGAAACATTTATTAAACCAGCATGCATGGAAATTGTAAGACTTATGCTTGGGTCTAATGAAGTTAAGGAAGTGAATAAAGTTTCGTTGTCTGCTGATACTGTTAAAAGACGTATTCACGATATGTCAAGCGATATTTTAGGAACACTGATTAAAAAACTGTTATCGGCTGAAAAATTTGCGCTTCAGATCGATGAAACAACTGATATTAAAAATAAAGCACAGCTGAAAGCTATTGTACGTTTCGTTGACGAGGACTTTATTAAAGAACATTATTTATTTTGTAAGGAGGTTCCAGAGCAAACTACTGGTGAAGAAATTTTTCGAGTAAACGATAATTTCTTCAAAATATGTAATATTCAATGGAGCAACTGCATTGCTGTTTGCACGGATGGCGCTGCGGCAATGACGGGTAGTAAAAAAGGTTTTGTCTCTTGTGTAAAACAAAGAAATCCGACGGTACAATCTACACACTGCTGCATACATAGAGAAGCATTGATGGCCAAGAATTTGCCAGAAGAACTTTTGAACACGATGAATGAATGCATTAAAATCATAAACTTAATTAAATCAAGAGCCACATAAATTCGCGAATTTTTGGATTACTTTGTGCAGAAATGGGAGCCGAATATGAATCCTTATTATTTTATACAGAAATTCGTTGGCTATCCCGAGGCAAAGTTTTGGCTAGATTATTTGAGCTTCGTCACGAGGTGCGTGAATTTCTTTTAACACAGAATATGCTCGAAATATGCCAGCACCTCGATGATGATTACTGGATAGCCAAACTTGCATACATGGCTGATATATTCGAGCATTTGAATGAACTTAATAAAAAAATGCAACGTCGAAATGAGAATATTTTGACGTGCTCCGACAAATTACAAGGATTTATTAAAAAACTTGAACTTTGGCAGAAAGAGTTGCAAAAAGGATGTTTGGAAATGTACCAAAGGACCAATCATATAAAAATTGAAAACAAACAATTAATTGTGGATCTGGCCCAACAACATTTAAGTATGCTTCAACAGAAATTTGATCAATATTTTTATTCCATTAATACGGAACAATACGATTGGATTCGAAATCCTTTTGCAACCAATGCAATAAATTCTACGGAAGAACTGCCTCTACAAATTCGAGAGGAATTTACAGATTTAAATAATGACATGACTTTAAAATTATACTTCTCCGAAGTTCCATTAGATGTTTTCTGGATTTACGTTAAAAAAGAATATCCTCACATTTCCTACAAAGCAATCTTACCATTACTTCCATTTTCGACGACATATTTATGTGAGCAAAGTTTTTCAACTCTTGTATTAATTAAAAATGATAAGCGGCCATGCTTAAAAGATCTTGACCAAGAACTTCGGGTTGCGTTGTCAAATATTGAGCCGAATATAAAACTTTTGTGTTCATTGAAACAAGCGCAGATATCACATTAATAATTACTATATATATATATATATGATTGCGTAGAAATAAATATGTTATGGTTTTATGTATGTATACTTTCAAATAAAAACATACATTTAGTATATAGGTATCAATTAATACCTATATACTTTAGCTTTTGGTGTGCTGCGGAATTCTAGAAAGAATTTTGGTGCGTCGTAGGTGAGAAAAGGTTGCGGAGCACTGCCCTATACAACGGGTCTTTTATATTTAAGACTCGGGCTGGACTTACTTATAACTAATCGGCTACCACGGCGATAAAGACTGTTACAACGGCTTCTAAATTTATGTCTCAATCTAGGCATAGTTTCAGCTTATCGAATATTAATATCTTCAAGACTTAATTACAATTTCACTTACACATAGCCTCAATTAAATTCATTTCTGTATTGCCGATAACATTGAGATAAATCTTTTTTTTTATATAAAGAATAACTGTAAGATGCATCATCTTTCACTTTCTGTATATTTATAGAAAGTTCAGAAAGTGAAGGCGGAATTGCTGGATGAAAGGTCAGTAGAATCGAAAGAATGGAACAGAATTATTCGAAATGACGAAATAAAATGTGAGTTGCCAGTGTTCAGTTTCCGAATATTTATGGTCTCGAGAAGTGACCGGCGTGGTGATTCACAAGTATTCAAGTACTGATTAAAATAATTGAATAGAGAAGCTTATACAAGTTAAATTTGTTGTAAACAACATCCTCTTTATAATATCATGTGGGTTTGAAAATAGGTGTTCAGTTCAGGCGATGAACTCGTCCTCCGACTACGGTTACAGTTACAAGTGATATTGCCTGAGTATCGTCGGGCAATAATACAATGATGGAAAATGTCCCATCAAAAAACAAATGAGGGCTAACTTTACAACTTTTTATTTAATGCTTAATATGTGAGGTTAATCGCACTAGCTAGATAATTTTATAATATACACAGTTTTCCTAATGTAGTTCAATCGAGTCACGTGCCCGATTCCTCGATTTCTAGCATCGCACTTAAAAGAAACATAAGGATTATAGGAGACAGACATTGCAATTTTAAACCATTGTCACAAGTGATGAGAAGGACACTTAAATTGGCCCCTCCTCTGCTAACTTCCATACCACACCAATGGGTGAGCATTGAGTCTTAACATTTAACGTACATCATACCATCTCCACCAGTGCTTCCCAAACTTTTTAATGTCGCGGACCGGTTAACGTTTGATAATTTTACTGCAGAATGCTAAGGGGGAGACGCTGATTTATATTTTAGATTGTTTTAATTCAATAATTTTAATTTAGTTCTATTTAAATAGGGCTTCAAAATAAAATAAAGTTGCACCAAAAAATTAATATAAAGTGATTTCCATTGAATATTGCACAAACCCAAAAGAAAATACACCACAGTAAATAAAGCAGAAATAACTCAATATTCATTGTTGACCCGGTACTATTTGTTGCACAAACCGGAGGTTGGGGACCAATGTCTTACGCAGAAGGCCTTTAATTGTACCAGTACCGATCGCCAGTGAAGTTTGAGACACCGAATGCTTGGCCATTGCTATAAAAATAACTAAGTTTTTTGATCTACCTATTTACTATCAAGCAATATTGTAAACCAAGGGAGCAGTCAAACTTAATCACTATCCTAATTTCTTAAGACAAGTAAATATGCACTTAACTGTGTGTGATCCAATGTAACTGTCTCGCCCGGGTCAACTGGCTATCCCGAACTCAAGCTTCTTTTCAAGAACTCCAAAGTCTTCCTAAAGTAATCTCGTTAATCTAACTTTGATAGCAGCTTAACGACTAACTCTAACATTCGCTTTGCTAGAGTTTAAGTAACTATCAAATTAGCATAAAATCAAGTTTTCTCCACGGAAGGCGGTTTTAAACTAAAACAACAGTTAAAGAAATATTTTTCCTGAACATGATAAGGGAAAAGGGTGCAAATAAACCCCGTCATAATTGTAGGTCATGATTCGCTAGAAATAATTCCGGTCATGGGTTTGAGACCAAGACCATTCGACTACCGCGACCACTTTATGTGCTGGAATAAGGTTGATAGCTTCTGTGATAGTTAAGTAATTGTAAAAGTGGTGTATGTAAATCGATCAGTATGAGTTTTCAATTTGGAGCAAATTAGTTTGGCCATAAAAACAGACAAATACTCATTAAATTAAGTAAATAAATTTTGATTTCGAACATTTTTAATGAAAGAAATACTACCGTTAATCATTCTAGATTATATTTTACGTTTCAACTTTTTTTTAATCCATGAATTTTTTAATTTAGCATTTTCATTTCAGAAATTAGAAATGGTATGAAACATGAAAACTTAATTTATGAAGTAACAGACTTAAATCAATTTTCTGCCTTAAGATAAATTTTAAGAAAATAAGTTGCACTTCATCTGTGTCTGGAATTCGCATGCATTTTTTTTTTAATTAACTGTTTTTAAAGTTAAATAAAAATAATATGATGTATAATTAGTTTATAAAAATTAGCTTAAAAGTGAAAGTAAGTTTTCTATTTCCCACTAAAAAACTAAAATTGAAGAAAGAGAAATCTAAAGATATAAAATTTTCTGAACTTTCCAAAATTAAAGGATTAATCATTCATTTTCTAAAATGCATATTACTTTTTAATTAAGAGAGTTACTGAGAAGAATGGTTTTTAAATTTAATTATTCTTTTCTTATTGAATAAAAGTTTCCTAATGGAATCTGTGAATACTGATTTAAGTCCATATTCTTATGCATGATTAATAGATATTTAAAGAACAAATTTTTCAAATAAAATGCAACTTTTTTTTATTCTAATGCAGAAAATTGAAGAAAAATGCGCCTTTGTTTTATCTTTCTTACAATCACTTTTATTGCTACACAAGCAACAATTTTATAAAAATATTTTTATTAGGAATGTAAGAATTCACGGAAAAGAATTTTTGTATTTTTATTATTTTTTTGGAAATATTTATTTGTTGAAGCTCTAAGTAATGACTTTTGCATTTGATCAAACTTTGGATGAATATAAAAAATGGATAGTTCATTATTCATTACAAAAAAGTTCCCTTTTTATGCTTTTAAAATAAATTCAAAATCTACCTTTTTCGTTGAGACGGATTTAATCATTGTACATACACGCGTATGATTGTAAATAAAAAAGTCAAACTTCCCTTTTAAATCGAATGTTGCAGAAAAATGCAAACAAATACAATTAAATGAAATTTCGATAAGGGTATTAAGTTTTGATATTTTTTAAATAAATCTCTATTATCTAAAATTTGATTTTAGTACAGTTAACCTAAAATAAACATGGGATTTGTTTTTGTTTTTTGGTAATAAATAAATCGGTTGCCAGGGGAAATACGCATTGAAGTTTTATACAATGGTATAACACGTATCTTAAATTCCAATATACTTAAAAGTCACACGGCTCATGGTACAGGAGTTGAGAATATTCGTACATTTTTTATTTAAGGAATACATTAATTTATTTAAGGCTTTAGGCCAACTTAGAATTTTTGAAGTACCGATTTTCTTTTAAAATTTTAAATAATCCCTTAGGATTTCAAAAATGATGTCTCAAAAGATAATGGCCCAGAAAAATCTCTTAGTACTCGGTTTTCAAATTTTAATACAAGGCCGCCTTGTCCGCAGCTAGTTCCTTTTGTGAGCGCTAGAGGTAAGTTAGGGAACTTGAGCAGGTATACGGCAAATGTTATTGAACAAATATGTTTCCTGACTAGTCTAGACGAAGTAATAATGAAAGTTCAAATCGACTGAGTAGGCATTGGCTCCGAAATCCATTTCGAATAGTAAAACAGTTATGGATGTAACTACGGATATTGCGGTTTGTGAGTTCAATGACGGGTTTTCTTCAATGTTGCACATAATGAAGGCAGTGAACTTGGAAATTGTCCCAAACAGCAACAAAATGTACCTGGAGATCAACAAACAGAGCATAAAGCTTGCAGAGAATTAGCTATCTGACCAGATAAACAAGGCAAGAATCGCTTCAAGATCTAGCAAAAAAGAAATTCAAGAGCAAAACGATAATCAGAAGTGAGTGAGTAAGTGAATATTAGCGTCCCACTGTTCAGCTACTCAAAGCCTTTTGGGGACGGTCCACGTAATTTTGAACCATGGTCAAGTGACGTGGACGACACCTGAGCTGGCACCCCCTCTCCTAACTACCACACCACACCAAAGAGAGGACGTTTGAGCTCTCGACAGATTTAACGGGCATCGCCCCCTACACAGCGGGTCTTCAGTGGTACTGGGATCGAACTCATGACACACTAGCCACGATCCGATGCCTAGACCATTTGGCTACCGCGGCCACCACGATAATCCGGAAGTCCAGTTGTATGGTGCAGCCATCTCAGATTAAAAGCAGTGCAAAATTATTCATGATTTCCTACTACTCAAACTTCAAACACGTTTATCTCAAAACTGCATTTCTAAAGGTGTCTGGACTCGTAACTCAAACAGTTTTCAGCCAATTTACATAAAATTTTGAATATATCTTGAAAAATGCATTGCTTATGGAAAAACGCAGGATATTTTTATTATACATTGCATATTTAATTTGTTATTAACAATTATCTGACAATTTTTAGGAAATTTTTTCTTTCCTCTTTAGAAGTGCACCATTTGGTCCCAAATCTATGTATTGCAAAAATTCTACTTATTTCTATAGCAATCATTATACATAATTGAAAAAAATTCATTGGCTCATTATGAGTAAAAAATTACAGGAGCTGTTAGTCCGGCCGTGAACCCTGAAAAAACGGTGAAGTCATCGTGAAAATGCTGCACAGCTGCCATTTTGAAATTTATCAATTCAAAAAAATGATTTGAAACAGTTACTGACATGTATGATAACACCCTGTTTTTGTAACCTCGATATATTTTGTAGTATTTCTGAAAACAAATCCCCAAAAGCCTATTGTTTTGGCTTTTAGAGTGGCCTAAGGCCTTATGGAATATTCCTGTATTTTTAACTCAATAAAAACTTGTTTTCAATGTTACAAACTCTTTTTAAATGTCATTGCTCTTAATTAAAAATATCAATATCCTAAAAAGCATAATTTCAATGATTTAAAACGGAAAAATTAAGTTTTTTACGAACATTTCGTGCAATGTTTCAAGAGAAAGTTGTGAAAACCCAAAGGACCAGCTTTAGATATTCCAAATCTAGGATTAAAAATATTGAGAAGGCAGTATTTAAAAGACGTAGTATTTAAAATGAAATGACGTTATCTAAAACATATTCATACTCGTGTACAAAGTGTAAACATTTTGCGAATACAGTACCACTATCTAAATCACCAAATCACAAGCAAAAATGACATTTTTTTTAAAAAAAATTATTACTTGGATGACTATAAAGTTATTTTAAAATGACGAACAAACTTTCCGGTGTGGTACAGCTACCTAAATCAAACATTTTTGATCATTATTAGCTGACCATTTTGATCATTTCTGATATTAATGAACTTTTGACTAAGGCAGAAGTTTTCGCAAGCAGGTAAAGGCATTAAACAAAATCAAAAAACAAATGAAACAGAGTATCATAGATTATTTATAAATTCAGTTGAGTTTTAAAATAATATACATCTAAAACACACATGTTAATCTCATTGTGTTCTCCGATCGGTCTGAGTAAACATTTATTTAAATGTTTTCTCTAACTGCTTTCTTTTGCCCTATTCAAAGTTTCAATAATTATCTTATATGCTTCACGTTTTTTAACAACGTTCAGTTGACGAAGTCTGTACCTGAATTGGCTCTTCAATCTGCACACTTATACAGACTTCTATGTGAGGTCATTTCTTTATGCAAAGGGTTTAAATAGGAAAATGACTAGAATATTTGTCTCAGACTTCAAAGTTCATGATTTATAATAAATAAATTTTAAAAAAAAATTATCTTTCGTAAGTGGTAAGTTTTATTGTAGAAAAGCAATACGTGGACAGCAACTTCTAGTGGGCAATTACAGAAATCATCAGTCGAGAGGTTGCTGTTGAGACGCGAACATCGAGTAGAACATATGTACCCATTTATTACTGTAATGCTAAATATGGTAGTTTTTCTAACTATCTGTATTGTAATTTTAAATATCAGTGTTCTTTAATGTTTGTCATTGTAATATTAAAATGAAAAAGGAAACTCTTTAAATGAAAATGTTTGGTATCCTGCCGCTGGCCACATTGTTGAAGTATTGACTTTTCTTCCATGCATTTAATTTTAAAAGTAAAAAAAAAATGGCTGTCTTTATTTTCTCTCTCATATAATGTTAGATTATAAATATGAATGTTATATTTTAATGACTTCTTGCACTTTTCATAGTTGACATCAGTCCCTCAATGGTTCCCCGCAAGTGGTTTTAAACGAAATGAATTATTCAGCTGAATTCAATTTCGGATAAAATTCCTAAATTCATACCATTTATAATGTCATAACAAGGTTTCATTTATCTGTTTTATGGTGCAGCAAAATTTGTCCATTCTACTTTATGAGCTGTCCACAAAAAAGTCATTCTATGTTCAACAAAATGTCCATTAATAATTTATTTCTCTTTAAGATTATAAGCTATCCCTTTATTTAAAAAGTTCAGGTTTATTTAAATTTCTTAAAAATTGTATCTCGTGTTAATTAAAAGTAGATTAGGTTTCCGATAAATTAACGTGATCGATATCTCCAGGCCATCCGATCTCTTGTAAAGCTCGAAACGATCCTAACAAATGCTACACTTAAAGGAAAACTTTGACATTCAAAATGGATTTTAGTTAAATGTATACGATTGTTAAATAATGGGATTCAAATCTTTAATTACTATTTCAATCTTCGATAGAAAAATGTACCACGAATTTAAATTATTATTAATTAATTCAAGTAGTAAATGTTATTTGTGTGGTACTTTTATATAATTTAAAAATATGTCTTTTCACATCGACATTTTCATTCCTATAAACAAATAATACGACAAGGCTTTCATTCTTTCTATTTTTAAATAATTATAATGGACAAAGGATTTATAACTATCGATTTTGCCCACAGGCATTTGCATCAGAAAGAAGGTTATACAGGCATTAAGGGTTTAATTTTAAAGTAATGTAGATTCTTGTAAAGTATACAACAAAACAATTTTCTATAAATGCAATTTAACCCTACGTGGAAATGTTCAGGATAGAAAAAAACCATATTCTGGCAAAATTTGCAAAAAAAATATATATATATTTAATAAACTATCTCATTTAAAAAGACTGTTCATGCACTCATACGAAAAAACCCATGTTTGTGTTCTGCGTGTAATAAGGCATTTTCTCACTATCCTCATTCAATTATGCCCATTTTACTCATGCAAAAATAAGAAACTTTGTACTTGAGGGTTTTGCTAAAACCTTGTTTCTAAAAATCGTCTTCTAAAATCTTATTCTTACATTCATATTAATGGAAAACCTTACGTTTGCGAAATTTACTGGAAGAATTTCTCCAAATTAAATTAAAGGGACACGAGGCTTAATATTTCCCCTGTCATACTTTTAATTTCTATTGCTGTTATTTAAATAATTTTAGCCACATCTCTCTCCTTAAACAGTGGGGGGGGGGAAGTTGAAACGTAGAACGTTTGAAAAATTATTTCAACATTTTAATGAAAAACTATTCAATTAACTGGGAAAAGCTTAAGATTAATAAAAGTTAAGACTATGAATATGTTTTTCAAACATTAACTTCTGAATAATGTTTTAAACTGCACAAGTACAGTATTATTTTCATTATTACAGAGATAGCATATTACAAAATTCCCCAATTTTCATAACATATATTTGTCTGATTAAAAATTGTATATCAGTAAAACAGTACTATATTTATGTAGTACTAATTTGCTGCAAATGAACAGAGAAATCTTCATTAAATTTAAGTAGAATATATTATATGGAAAACGTTGTGGAACCTTGGCAGAGGTGTTTATTTTAACCACCAAACTAACAGTCCCTACTTTATGCTGATTGCTTTATACGACTGGGACGAAAAAGAATCCCTATTCAAGTCAGTCGTTGAGATCTTTTATTCTTGTTATTTGTTGATTTGCGACTTACGGAAGAAACTGCATAACCCCTTCCTAGAGTAGAAATTTGCTTTTTTACTGTTGATGAACTTTCTAAGTGAGAGGTTGTTTTTCAGACATTACTGCACTTGATATGCATCTCCGGTTTGCTTGAGGGTTATTGGAGCGTTTTTCCGTTGACGTTGCGGGCAGTCTCTTGTAGAGATGGTGTGGTCTGGTTGACGCTTGAACCGATGCCCATTTGAATCACTAGTGATTTATAGTGATTGTCTTAATTAGACTCTCAATGGAATAAATTCATATGCAACCAATAGCGTTAAGCATTGCTGCCATCAAATATTCAATTCTTGGGTCACCACAGGAAGCATTGTTGATGGCGAATTATCCCTGGGGCCATTGGTTGCTGCTTTGAGGCGGGGAGATTTCAACTTACCACTTTCGGTTCCGAAGTGCACTTGTTAGATGATTGGGACGAAAGGGGTTCCCTATTTAGCATTTTGTCCGGCGCTTTAATTACTGTCTTTTGCTGCTTAATGACTTGCGGAAGAAGGGCGTGCTGCATAAATATTTATTGATACAAAACAGTTCTGTGTACAGTTTTATTTTATTTTATTTTTTATATTGACACGCAATCTGAACCCGCACTAGAGCTCTGACAATAAACCTCTCTATTTTGAATCTCGCTTAATTGACAAATACGACACCTGAGCATGTTTCTTATCCTCTCAACCTCCACACTACTCTAACATGAGGACATTAAGCCTCGACAGATTTGATGTTTATCATCCTCTCTATTCACAGGTCTTTAGTGGTAGCAGAATAAGTATCCACGGCTCAACAACGATGGCCAATAATTTTGTGTTCGAATTAAATTAATTGTTATTTTCACGTTAGTTACAAAAGCATTTTGATTCATCCATGGACTTAACATATATTTTGACATTAAATATTCTTAGATTTATTGAATATAAGGAAATATAATGTCCGTAACTGAGATCACAAACGATATTATACCAAATGCTCAGTGAGCTTCCAGTGTTTTTCTAAATATCGGTACTTCGTTTGTTATGTTTCTTTCATTGAATTTTTGTCCAAATTATTCGTTAGAATTAAAATGGTCCCAATAGTAAATGGGGAATTTTTAATGCTTCTTATGATTTTGAATGAAGGTCAGACAAAATATAGACAAAAATGGCTGATATCTCACTCATCAGCTTCTCCAACGGAATAAAAAAGGGATTTTTAAATAAAATCAAACATAAAGTGTAGCAATCGGAACACCCCATCTACTATATTTAATCCCTTAGCATACATTTATTTTGAAATAAACTGTCACAAAGTATAATTTTTTTCTTTAAAGAAAAGCATTTTAGAACCTTGTTTTGACAAAATACACACACACATACATATATATATATATATATATATATGACTGAGAGGGTCAGGTGTCGAGCTATTGGCAAAATATTGTCCAGAGGGTACGCTCCTGGAAGGAGGGTCGAGTCCTTGTACTTCCTAACCAAACATATATTTCTATCGATCCCCTAAATATCAACCAAATATCATGAACAAATGGCACCATAGGATTAACATGGTATTAATATTTTAGTGTGCAAGCCCTCTCGTGCCCAAAGCAGGTCACCATCAGTAAAGAAACTAGGAAGGAGGGACAGGGGGTCAAGTCGATCGACGCCACCGCACACGCTTGTTGGTCAAATCAAATAGCACGAGCTTCCCCGGTTTCCTGTTACACATTCCCGTCCCTTTTCACGAAATAACTTCCACAAATATCTAACAACCGAGAGGAAAGATGTTACACATCAAAAATTCAAAATTTTTCGTTTGTGTGATATATTTGGCAGCAAGTTTTAGCAAACAGCCCAGCATTGCAATTATTACAAATGTAAAGACTCTCTTCATTTCTTTTTCCTTTGCTGTCTCTTTAAGAACAATACACAGAGTAGTATCTTGTAAGAGCTTCTTTTTTGATTTTGATGGAACAAAACTGGGAAAAGGACGTTCCGTTAGTAGTAGAAATCCAAACGATTTTGGTATGCCTCATTTATTTATATTTGTATCACTATGATATATTTGCACAAGTCTTAGGATACTGATCTGTTTCTGAAATCTAAATCCCCCCCCCTACATTTTTCTACAGAAACAAAAATGCTCTCTAAATGCTGATGTTTGAAGGCTTTATCACACATATACGCATTTAAAGGAATTTTTCTTTCAAAGAGTCTTTTGGAGCTATTTATGCTCAGTTACCATATCAACGGCTTTGAGCAACATTTTCCCCAGTGAGCTGAAATAATTACTTGAAATTCCATCCAATTGGGTTCTTCAAATCCCTTCGTCATAAATAAGATGTCAGCCTTGGGTTCGTCAAACGCATCAGAAACGACGTATAATACTTTAATGATGTATAAACCTTTAAGCAGAATGGCGCTCCATTTTTGTTTACAACCGTCAACAAAAGCACGAGCAGAATAAAAGAAGTAATATTGGATGATCGTATTTTGAGTCAGAAAAATTGGCGAGTAATTTTTCACTGTGAAGATACGGCGCCACTGATGTCAGAGCGTATCGTTTTGTTTATGGGAACTCTTCATCTTCACAGCTGCTTGAAACAGTTGTTCTAAAGGGACTCGAGTTGTTCCGAGACATAGATGTGTAATACAGCCTTAATAAATGAAAGAATACTTTTTTTAATAATGTTTATTTAAATTTATTACGAACCTTACCTAATAAAACCTTTTTATAAAATATACGAAATCGCGATGATGGATCGCAGTCAGTCTCACGACTGGAGACGGTGATAACCTATATTCGAATGTGAAAATCACTGCAATATAAAATACAACTCCTCTCGAATTATCTCGATTGTACACAGACAGTTGAGCACGTTATGGGGTTAATAGAAATAGATCTGAGTTTACCAGCCATGGGGAAGAGAAAACGCAACTTTTCAGCTGCTTTGATCCCAATGGCATCGATTAATTATTTTCTATCAGAAATTACGTAAAGAGATTAATTATATCAAAGATATACAGTTTAAAACCTTCCCATTCATTCTATTCCACTGTGATTAATTAATCGGTGAAGGTAAAAATTGAAGAGATTTTCATCTTATAAATGATCCAGTATTACACGCCTTTCCCGCAAGTATCCACCGATTTTACAAAGGATTGTAGGTGTTTAAAACAATTTTTATTAATATAGTAAATGGATGTGTTACCATTGGTTGTTATATGGAATATCACGTCTTTCATTAATTTATCTTTTACTCTAGAAGGCAGAGTTAATAAAATAATAGTAGGTTTAAAAAAAATATAGGTATAAATAATATTTTTTTCTATTATTTAAGGAATAATTAGGAAACAAAAAGTAAACCATATTACCTTTTCTTAATCATTTTTCATATTAAGATTAAAAATTGTCTTATGTTATACATTTCATTGTACAACATATTTCTATTGAAATGGTACTGAGATTTGCATTGATTGCTTCATCCTCCTTCTGCTAAGAATTAGGTTCATGTATCTTAAAATATCAAATGTATCTTAGAATATTATACTTTATTTGTTTTATGTAATTATTGTGCAGTAAAACGTTTTTATTTTATTATCTTTTTTTTACACTTTACATTAAATGAAAAGCAATAAAATTTTACTAGAAAAGAAAAGGAAGCAAATTTTAAATTGTGATCCCAAAAAATGTTTAGGTTTTTTTTTCAAGGAATAAAAAAGTGAAACATTTGAAAATAAAATAAGCACGAATACTTGCGCATAGTTATTTGAATAAAGAATTGTATTGTATTCCTATACGTGAAGTCGTAAGATAGGTTAGAGTTTTATAAAAAGTATGCGTATGATAAATTTGTAATGTTTTTACGTAATTTTGAAAACCATATATTAAAATTCCTTAATTTGTGTCAAGTGTTGAAAAAGTTTTACTTCCTTCAGTTATCATACAAATTCTAGTATTTGCTACACATCTCTTTAGAGAAATACTTGTATTTTAGTGTTCGGGGTTATAAGTTCTAAGCCATTGCTAATAGAAGGCAATTGATGATGTGGAACTCTCCTAATTCTCATGCGGTATCTAGAGATGATATTGAAGCCAGTTTAATTTAATTGCTCTTATTGGATTGTTAAGACAGTTCTTCCAGAATTGATTATGTATTTAAAGGTTCTCAATTTATATACCTTTTACCATTGATTCTCAATAACTTATTTATCAAAGAGCACCATTGTAAAATTGATTACAGTAATTGCAGATTATCTAACTTATAAAACTATCCCAATTATAAAACTAAAGATAAATATATTTTACAATTCTAGGTCATTATATATTTGAAATGATTCTAGTGTAATTGAATATAAGAAATAATCACAGAAACATATATATTTGCAGTCTCACAAATATTTCGTGAAAAAATATGAATCTCTGATCAGTAAAATTAGAGGCACTTCAAGCTTTGTTCTAATGTATTATATTTTGAGATGTAACAGATTTTCAGTCGAAATACATTTTAAGTGACTTGAAACATAAGAGGACTAACTCAAAAGCCTACAGATTCAGTTTTCAGACCACTTTATACTCTCTTGAAAACATTTTCTACTCCAATCATTCCTTGTTCCATAGGAAAATGGGCTCACCCCTCCTCCTCTCTCAGTTTCGATGTCTAAGTTGAAAGAGGAACATTTATTTTCAAGTACTGTTTCATTATTTAAGTCTGGTTCAATTTCAAGGTCCATTATAAACAACATTTTTCAATATTCTAGTCGATGATGATCTTAACTAATTAACTAACTGAAATTGTAAAGAGTACCGTTCTTGTTTTTATGTCCATTATTGTTATAGTTTCTGTTGGAACTTAGAATCCATACAATACCATGGCATGATTAGGGGAAGTGAGGTATCATCATTTTAAGTTTATACTGTTGGGAAGCCAGTTATTATTAAGTATATAATTAAATACATTTGTATTGGTATAACTACATTGTGATATAATACAGAGCTAAAGAGGAAAATTTTATCTTTTTTTATATAAGTAATCACTAACAACTGAATAATCCTTTTAAATAAGCATTGCATTTTCAGAATCTGTACAAGGTGTTCAATTAACTTTTTGCTGATACCTTTAATACTTATTGGAAGTAGTAGAAATTGGGGAAAGCTGACGTTTGTGGGATAGTATGACAATTCTGTTAAAAGATGAATAAGTTTTTACTATAAGAAAGTCAAAGACAATATACTAATTAAATAATAGCTGTAATTGGTTGTTAACAGCTGTTTTGCTGTCATAAAAAGGTTATTGTGTGTCAAAACTTAAGTTCACATAGTAAATTAGTAATATGATAGAAAGTTAACGTTTTTATTAACAAAAATCTCGCACAAAATTTTCTTCTTTAAAGTTTGAGCAGTCCTATACCATCATGTGAGTTGTTTATACTATTTTATACAGTCTTTTAATAGAGAGTTAATGATATCTCACACACGCAGACTTCGTTTTACTTTCAGCTTGTTCCAAGCATGAACTTCTGCTTTCGGTGCCGCCGAATAATGCTTGTTAAATACATTAGAATCATAAGGTTCAACTCTATATTCTTCAAATATATCGAACTATGTACCAACCATAACTGCTTTGAAATAAGCAATACTTAACAGCTTACTAATTTTTTTTCCGTCAGTAATAACACGCCCATGATGAGTGACTTTGAAGTTGTCGCAAGCTTGGCTGTAATAGGTTTTTAAAGCCCTTGAACACAGACAGAAATAGAAATTTAACAAAAATAATAGAAAAAAAATAAAACGAAAATAAACATCAACATAAATCAGTAGAGGCTATTAGGGTAAGATGGTGTCATCGTCAACTTTTAAATCAGCAATGTTAAAAGTATTTGATTTCATAATAGGATTATTAAAAATAAAACTTAAGAAAAGCACATTTTCTGGTAATGATGCATATAGAAATGTATACCCAATTTTTCCCCCGTTTGTTCACTAACTTCTGCGTTGAAAGAATTCAGTCAAAATACGCGGTTAACATATAACAAATAACCAAATGGCACCACCAACTTCTCCGATACAGATTTTAGTATTTAGTTGTAATGCAGAGAGATATAACGTGCATAGAGTTATATTACAAAATGGAATGTAAATAAGGTACCATTTTTCATCTTCTTCACTTTCATATTCAGTTTTCATCAGTTTGCCTTAGAATTCCTTCTTTGTTGTATAGGATAGGAAGATCTTTGAAATAATTATCAAGCAAATTCACATTAATTACTCTTAGATATATAATCTCTCTTTCTATATATATGTAAAAAATAGTTCTTTGTGATGCTATAATATATTTATTTATACATAAGGTATAATTAATAAAAGCAAGTACATCTTTACAACAGAAAAGAGCCTAACTACAGGTTGGACAAATTTACATTTTTGATAAAGGTGAGGCTTTGCACGGACGTGCAAAAATAATAAAATGAAAGGATGTTTGGTAAATTTTGCAGCCAATTATGAATAAAAATCCATATGTAGAAAATATTGAACTCTTTGTATGAAATTCGAAACAAAAACAAAATTCAAGAGTCCAGTCTGGGTTTTTATACAAGACCTAAAGATCATCCTAGAGTTTATAATAAACCCTCATGCAATGAAATAACTGCTATTATTTCGACAAAAGATGGTTCTACAGGTAGAAAGATTGATGTTAGAGTTTATACGAAGAGAGAACACGATTAAAACAATTTGTGAATTTTAACTCACCTCTTACAAATAATAGACTCAAAAAATAGAACTACAAAATATATGTAAATTATAGTTTTACAATTTGAGAAATACGTATGAACATTAACAATTTGAGCACAATAAGTATGTGCATTTATAGTTTGAGCAGTAAGTACGAACTGTTGTGTCATTTGTACAATGGAAGTTGGTCCGCCTTTATACGGAAAGGGGGTACCCCCCTCCGTCTTGAAATTGTTGAAATTAAAGTTTGAAGCTGTTTTTGTTAAAAAAAAAAGTTTTGAATAAATTAAATAAAATAAACTACTTGTTACTATCAAAATGTAATGTTTCATTAGTACGTATTAAAAGAATTAAATCACAGCTAAAATTTGAATTAAAATCTTGGGCTGTCTGCTGTATTTGCTGTCAAATGGTATTATTTTTAACACTAAATTGATGGCTAGTCTAGACGCTAATTTTAAAGTTAAAAACCGCACACTTTTTCTATGATTTTTTCTCACAAGACGCAATTTCGACCCTTCTTTTCAGTGTTATTCTAAAATATTTTTTCACCATTGAATATTTTTTAACACGATTAAAACATTTGATTGTAGATATGGCTTAAATATAAGATTTTTAAGAAATTAAATCTTAATTTCTTTTTTTCATACTTGATTACTTTTGTTTGAATATCGTCTGGTTTTTTTACATAACATTTTGCTTTACATGATATATCTAGAATATTGTAAATATAAAATCGAGGAAAATTTAAATAGTGTGTTTTATTAACATGATGACTAATCAGTTTTATTGTAAATGTCAAAATGCCTTTTTTTAATATACAGATATTTCAAAATATACTATTGATTCAGGAATTTTTTCCATTCTGAAAGGCCCTCTCACATTTCGATTAAAATAGTTTTTAATTATTTTTTGGAATGATTTCTGAATGATTGGGACATTGTGTTTTTTGGACACCAGGACTCGTACCGTCTCTCCTATCTTCAACACCACGTCATTGGATGATCTGAGTTGCCCCCTCTCTAAACTACCAACCCACACCAATGAGAGGACTTTAAGCTTGACAGATTTAACGTGCATCAGACCTCTTTACAACGCGGGTCTTTAGTGGCAACAGGACTCGAACTCGTGATTCACAGGCTACGAATTCGTAACTTTAACTACTAGGCCACCGTGATCACCTAAGTTGTCTTAGAGATGCGGTGACTAAATTTATCTTAGTGTAAGAACCTGTGTTGCGTACCTCAAATCTGTTTGTTGAAGTTAAGGGAACGTTTATTAATTTGGACAAGGTTCAATATTTAATTTCCTTCCTATTGTATATTTACTTTTTGAATCCTTGAGTGGCCACGGTAGTCCACGTCACTTGACCATGGCTCAAAATTACGCGGTCCGTAGCCAAACGCCCTCGCATATCTGAACAGTGCGACGTTAATATTCACTCACTCACTTTTGAATCCTTGATTTTGATTTTAACTAAGCAGTTTATTTTACAGTACCCCTCGAACGATCATGCCAGTTGTGTCTCAATTTTATTATTTTAAAACTATTTTAAATGGAATCAAATGGTTATTCATAATTTAATATTAGTCGTATAAATCAAATGTACAAATTAAGCTAATATTTGTTGATACGATTGTGATCAACAAGGCACGATTGATACTTAACGATTGATAGAATCAAAAATCTGTTATTGAAAAAAGAGAAAAACAAATTACTGTTAAGTACAGAAATACAGTTAAAACATATACGAAGTTAGGAAACGTAAAGCAAACATTTGTTACCATTCAAAACCCCTATCCACCAGTTAAAAACCTGGCTTTCAAAAAAAACAAATATAACACTGAAAGCACAATCCTAAAATATATGATAGGAAAATTTCTTAAGGAAAGTCAAAAAGTACCAAAAATGTATCTTTAGGCCATAATCGATTCAAGCAAAAAATTGCAAAAAGTATCAAGTATTTCATATCTATGAATTGCTGCATTATCTTCATTTCTTATTTACTCAGAAAATTAGAAATAACAGAAAATAGGATACATTTTTAAAGAATTTTAAGACAATTGTAATGCCGCAAACTTGGTATTGTCATTTCCAAACTGTTTATTTATTCCCCCTCCCCATTTTGCTTGCCTTGGGGTCAAAAGTGAATTTTACATTGTACGTAGTTGTAATTGTTTTCATTTCTCCTTTATTTTAGAAATTATTTTTATTCTATAGAAATAATTGGATATGTTTATTTTAGACCTTTTTTTTTGTCGAAATCTACAAAATCGATTTGTTTACTGGATACATTGTAAAGTATAAATTTATTTGAATATATATATATATATATATATATATATATGTCTGAGTGGTACTTTTATTTTCTATAAATTTTAAAATAAAATATAGGGTTTTTAAATGTGTATACATAGTATTAATGCTATTTTATCAAAACTTAATAATTTTATGCGATACTGTTATTGTCCATAGCCGGGGAATATGAGTCACGTGGTAAGTTTTTATCTAATAGTTTAACTTTGATTTTTTAAATATTTTAGTAATTATTATAGGCTATAATATTATCGTTTTACATTAATAGATTATGGTTTTATCTATAATGATAGTTAAACTTCTCTAGAAAATTTCTTGCTTTCCCTATGGCCCAGAGTATTGGCAAATTCAGGTGAAGGTTGGCTGGCCGAAAAACATTGTTTAAACCTGCATTCTTGGTTCCTAAGGCTAGGAGTTTGCTCTAGTATTTCTGTGGCTAAATCTATTCTATCATGACTATAGTTATCTTAGGTATATAACTATTTTTTGTAAATTTTTGTAATATATATATATATATATATATATATATATATAATTTTTTATTTAAATTTAAACACTTCTTTTTAGGTCGTAACTAATAGTTAAATATTAGATAAAAATCTTATCTTTTTTCGGAATTTATGTTTTAATTAGTAAACGGATTTATATCGATATGTATTTCAGATAGCGTACACCAATAAAAAAGTGGCGATGGATGCGTCAGAACGTAACAAGGTTTCTATTACAAGTTCTATTATTCTCAAAAAAGACACATTATTCTGTGCAATTATAGAAAGCAATCCGAAATAACTCTTTTTTTCTGAGGCATAGTGTAGAAAAGCATTTGACTAAATCAAGAGAGTCAGGCTATCCAACACCTTTAATGGAGACTAAAGACTTCTATATGTGATTGAGAGAGGTACTTAGTCCCTTGATTAAATGAAAGCCAAGACAAAAGAATTTCATTCTCTCTTTCCCCCGGAATGGATGCCCAAAACAAAGATTTGGAGAAAAGATAACAAATCTGGACTTTATCATGGGTTCCTGGAAATGAGCTGATATTTTTAAGAGCTGAGTTTCTTGTTTTCTTTATGTAACATTTTAAATCTAATATCTGCAGCCTTGGGCCTATAAAACTGGAATTACAAATTCGTCCATCAACAAAACATATTTTTAAAAAAGAATATTTTTCTTTGCTTTGGTTGTTTATTTCAGTGTTTACCGCAATTTTTGTAAGGTTTTCATTGTTTAAAGACTCTTGCATTTGATGCAATGTAAATCATTTAATATATGTAACATATTTACGTAATATATGTAAAAATTATATCTGAACTATCATATATATATACATACTAAATAGAGTTATAATTCTAAGCAAGTAATGCATAAATAGAAGTACAACAAGAGTGTATAGTTATAATTCTAAGCAAGTAATGCATAAATAGAAGTACAACAAGAGTGTATAGTTATAGTTACAGAGTAATACATATATATATATATATATATACTCTAGTGGAGAAATACTAAATATTTAAAAAAGGATAATTTAAAATACTTTACAAATAAAATATAGATGCTACAGTATATATAAGCTAATCAAACTGAGGAGTTAGTAGCAATATCGAGCTTAGCCAATCTTCTCAGCTGTGTGCGAAACTCTAAGGAATATAATTGAGAGATATCTTCTGAAACTTTTTTTTGATAAAAGAAAAGGTTACCTACCGAGAAAAAAATCGGTTTATGTGTCATCGGAATAAGAATATACAAATGAAACTGATTTAAGAATATTATTAGACAAAATGAAAACTATTTATATGCAAATTTTGGGCAAAAAATGCATAGAAAGAATGACATACTTTCAAATTATTCCTCTTTTATGAAAAAATGCTTCTATAATAATAACGGTTTAGTTATAAATATCTAAAATATCTGTACAGTGCCCGAACTAGGATTTTTAAACACATAATTTAGAAATAGATTTATTCATATTTTAATACAACAAAGTATAAAATTTTTACGAAAAAATATTATTTATTATTTTAGTTGATAGTAATTCTGAAAAAAAAAATGTTAATTTTTCAAAACACTTAGTTCAGGCTCTGTACAAAAGTATTAGTAGCATATAGGCCAAGCATCCTTATTATAGAAATATTTTTGCTAAAATGAGAATATTTGCAAATATGTCATCCTCCCTTCATTTTTGCCAATAAAAATGTGCTGTTAAATAATTTTTACTGTAATAATATTCTCAAGAAATTTTATATGTGTATATTCGAATTCAGTTGACACTAAATATAAAAACAAATAATTCACTTTTACGCATTTTTAAAATCAAGTTTCCGAACGTATAATCGGATACCTTAATTTATTTTTTATAACAAAAATTACTAAAATGTGATTATTGCTTTCTCAAAGAATGATTAATTTTTGATAAATGTTGTAATATATATATATATATATATATAATATATATATATATATATCTTGGCTTCTATATGAATGAGAATTTTTTTATCTTGTTGAATTAACGTGGAACAGTCCCCAACTTTTTAATTACCGTAAATTCCGGCGTATAACGCGCACTTTGAACACAAAAAAATAAGATCGAATTTCACGGGTGCTAGTTGTACACGGGGTAGAAAAATGAGAACTTTAAATAAATACATATATACATATAAACAAAGAGATGAGCATAGAAAAAATTAGACTTCTGTATGTATCGAACTACTATTTATTTAAAAGAAACGACAATCCCTGTAAACTTAATGGTTGTAGTACACTATTTTCTCTAAAGTTTGGAATAATACCTCGAGTAAAGGACTTCAAAACATAAGAGAATTTCACACATATATTTGTTCAGGTTCACACGTTCAGGTTTCTTCTTAAAAATGTGGGTGCCAGTTATATAGCGAGTATACCTAAAAATTGAAAAATTCAGCTTGGCGCGTTATACGCCGGATCTTACGGCAGATGTTTTTATTGGATTTGAAGATTAAGGGATTCTGCTACAAGTAGAAACATTTTGTGAAGTTTAAAAAAATTCTAAGAACTATTCTGATAACTTACATCAGAGAGTGCTCTTAATTTTATTGTCTTCATGGAAAACATAACTGATAAATTAGGTTCAAATAATATACAGTTCAAATGTATTCTCTCTTCCCTCTATTTCATGAACCCTCACCATACATTTTTCATATGCATTATTATGCAATATGAAAATTACAAAGGCTATGTTTACATTGAAAGCATCTAACACAATAACTACTATGATGCACTTTAATATACTTCTTTCCTTAAGTATTAAATAAAAATAATGCACTACATATAAGTGGTAGCAGAAATAGAGGTAATCTTAAATATATTTAATACTCTTTGGAGAATTCAATAAAACAAATATATCTGCAAAATTGTAAGAGCGAGTAGTATGTTCTTTATCTTGTGAATAAGTTCAGTAAGCTGCAAAGTAATATTGTTAATAATAGATACAGCTCATACATCCATAATCTTTGTAAACAATAAGAAAAAAAGCAAACACATTCGAAGTAATTCTCAGCGAAAATAAAAATATTTAATAAATGTTTCCTCGAGACATCACGGCACAAAATTCTTCAGCGAAATACTGTTAAGGAATTCTAGGTTTTTGATATGAAAAAAAAGTGTTTACATTCCACAGTATATACTTTTTGATTTTTTCCCGAGTAGAAAACAACCGCTTGTTGTTTACTAGGGTTTCTGATTTACAGCTTTTTTCCTTCCTATGAATTTTCGGGAAATCTTGGGAACGCAATAGTCATTCCCGAAATTCCCAGGTATAAAACAAAAATTTCGAAAGTTCTAAGAAATAGTTATTTAATTATAGTACACTTAATTACTTATTATAATAATTATTATTTATGTAGAGAGATAAAAGATTAATTATTTTTACACCTCACTCAGCTTTATAATATTTGATGATCGATTTTTTGTTAGGTCAATAGTTGCTTTACTATCTTACTGAAGCTAGAAATCTTGCTAATTGAACAACACATGGCTTTTTTTTTCTCTTCTAAAGTTTCAATGCTCAGCTTTTGAGTTCCAAATGTCGGGAAGTGATTCAGCTTTTTCACGACAATGCTTTGTCATAACTATTTTAGCTTGTTGAATCAAAGAACTTTTATTTGGTAAATGTGAAGTGAGGGAGTGAATATTAACGTCGTACTTTTCAGCTAAATGAGGCTTTTGATTACTAACCTTGTAATTTTGAACCACAGTCATTGGTAAAAGTGGAAGATCACCAGTAAATTCAGCAACATCTTGCGTTCTTCTAAAATTTAGTAGTCAAATTAATGTAACATAGTCACTCATTAATTTTTTGAGTCAGAGTGCATTTCATATTTTTTGCAAATTCTGAATTTCATTGGTGCACCTCTCTAATAAGGACATCAAATACTTCTTCAGCAATTCCCCTCACGTCTCAATTGCGTAGTTTTTGTTGGCCAATTTTTACTGGCTTAAAGGCTGCTATAATTGCAGTTAGAGTTAGAACTTCTGAATTTGACGAAATTTATGCTTCCTCTGTATCAGTTGAAATTGCTGCTTTTATGATTTAAAATATCTTTCAGGCATTTTGAGCAAACTAATCAAGCATGATTTTTTGTCTAAGCAAACCATCTTTTCACAGCCAAACTCTGTATAAATATACGTTTTTGTAACATATCATTCTTATGCATTTTTTTCCTGAACAATAAAGCTATATGTAATATAAATAATATTTTCTCCAGAAGCAATATAAAACATAACCTCAGATTCTATACCACTTTCAAATTTTAAGCCTAACGCTTAATCTAAATCTTTAATTAGTTTCCCACTTTTGCAAATATCTTCTTCATATGTTATATTTTCTATTCAACTGAGTTTTTATCCAAATACATTATTTTCTTATAAAGAACAGTGAGGATTCAAAAGAAGAGAATGTCAGGTTTCAGGTGCATGACATAAGTATGCATTTTGCCTAATTTAAGCATCATACTCACGTCAATAGCAACGCACGTAACTATGTGTATTTTAATTGCAATCCCTTAGTTTAGCTTTTCCCTTACTTTTTTAACGCGAATTTTCTACTGAAAAATATCCACTAATTCTTAATATTTCTAAATTAAAGAGTTTACCTTCGTCGAAATGAACGTTTATGCTCAAACATCGTTTACACTTAAGCGATATATGGTCTTCAAGCGTCACACACACAAAGTACAGCATAATCTTCCACTTGTGACGGATCTATACAGTTCGTTCTACTAAACTCTGGCAAATTCTTTTTGGGGAAACATTTTTTGAATCAACTTTCTCTAAAGACAAAAAGCGTGATAATGCAAATAAGTTTAATATATATATTCTGTATTCGTGAGTTTGAGAGTTAGTGAAGTGATAATAGATTGTTAGTGAAGTGAGAATATTTTAGAACTAAAGTGAATTGAGGTCAGGTAAGAAGTGTGGTAAATCGGCTGTGAAACGTATAAGTAAACAGTGTAGGAAGCTAGAAGTCGGAATTTTAAGAAAATGCTTAGTTCAACTGTTGGAGCCGTGTTAAAGTAAACACAACTATTAAAAAACCGCTAGAGTTCAGGTACTGTGATCCTTAATCAAATTCATGTTAGAGAGTTAATATATTAGTGAGGCCATTAATTAAACAAGTTCTGTATAAAGTTATCTTAAAGATAGCTCCGCATGGTTGTATATATTCTCCCCACGCCCCCATGCCCTGACTCATCAAGTTATCTTATTTAGAGTGTCATTTGTGTCTGAGTTGAATATAGTGATAAATATAAATAATTGAAGTTCATCATGTGCCATTTGATCATTTAGTCCCCCCCTCCCACTTACACCTCTAGCCGGGTCACAGGGAAGAAAGGATGTAAATTCCTTATAACTTTGATGAAATTTACCTTAAAACCTGAAATTTAATTAATTCATATTGTTTGTAGACAAACTTCATAACACTATTAGCAAAGGGTTTATGATTCCCTGCCATTTTTTTTCTTCCCGAGAAACAAGAGGTATGAAAATTTTATGATGCCCCGGAATTCCAGGTTCCCAGGAAAGAAACCCTTTCGGTCATAGGTTAATATTAAAATGCCGGGAAAATGTCCTTTCATCAATTGTCCAGATTCCTCCCCCTCCCCGTAAATATTTTGCTGTTGGTGCAATTATTATTTTTTTTGAAAAAGAGCCATTGAAAGGTTTGTGACGAGTTAACTTTTGTGGTGTTGTGACGAGCTAACTTTCATTTTTCAACTATAGTATTTTCGCGACAAATGAAAGAAGTTGTTGATCCATGTTGAAACAACTTAATTCCTTAGAAAATCTTTCGCTTGGAAGACATGAGGGTTAATTAAAAATTAGTTTCCTCCATAAAATGGTCACTATTTCACTGTTATTTGTTAACATTAACCGTTACAATTACAAACAAAAAAAAGTTATCCCGCAATTCGTATCAGCACGACATTGATAGCAAAATTGATATACGGGATTGCTCTATTGATACAATTTCTTGCTAAATTTCTATTAAATTTAGCTAGATTTTCATAAATATTTGAGTTTGTTTGTGCAATGGGTATTAACCGGGCTACTCAGAAATTTCTGGTGGACTACATGCGGCCTGTGGGTGGCAGGATGAGTATCACTGTGCTTTAGACATTTAAGTTTTCGATTGTTACAGTTTGAATTATGAAATATGTACGTTTTTTGAACTTTTGGCCTTATCTTAGCACATGTTTTTTTTTAAAATTTTTACTCTTTGGTTTTGATGCAATATGGATTTATGTCGTTTGTCTCTCTCTGTTATATATGAGTATCATTTCAAAATAAACATCACTTATTTGAGTCTGTTTTTTTCTATTTACCAAATTTGTGCCCATCGGACTCTTTCTTGATTTTGCACTTTATATCATATTCGCTTTACCTTATTTTAAATAACTCCCATATAATTAACTTTCTCTTTGATTTGGCACCAAGCATGTGTACTTACTAGAAATTAATAAATTTTCATTAATGAGAAAACAAATGAATCGGTATCCAGATATTTTTTTAACTAAAGAAATTGTTTATTTTGATATACAGTACTCTCTCTCTCTTTATTTAATTTTCTATAATTAATTGAAAACGATTTGGCTATATTTGCTTAATATAAAATATTAAAGCTCAAAAAATATGTAGTCAATTATGGAAAAGTTATTACTTTTTTGAAAACGATTCTAAGATTGTTTGGCTTATTAAGTGATTGTCTGAAGTTTAAACGAGAAAAGTTAATTTATATATAAAAAAACCTCTTAAAAGGAAATAAAAAAAGAAGAAAGAGAAAAAAGAAAAGAGCAAAAAATAAGGCAATATTCACAAGTGATGAAAGCTCACAGTCCAAAATGCAAATGGCTAAAAATCGAGTTTTGTTTCTTTTCACATCTTTAAGTTTGTTTTTTCTTTCCTTTTTTTCTCCCCTTTTCTTGCTTTTAAGTATGAAATGAAGCTATTTATATCCAAAACATTTTCGACTACACTGTGCATTTAATATCATATAGCAAAATTAATTTATCCAAACTTTCCTTATCATTCTTTTCTAGACCTCTTCTTTTTTAAATTCGAAATGCCTTCGTCAAATGAGAAATGGTGTTGTTTACTCTCCCTCAATTCTCTGAAAGAAATGGAAGAAGATGGCAAAATACGCGTTAATTTAGTTAAGAGAAATGTAAACAATGATGATAAAAACTTCACTCTATACGAAAGCTTCATCTGCACTCACAGAAAAAAAAGAATGCTTAGTAACTCATTGATTGAAGAACTGCTAATGAAATACTGAAATGAAAGCAAGAAACCCTCTGGGGTTTCGAGGAAATAAAGACTTATTTCATGCATTGTACGAGTATGACAAATGGGATCTTTTTTTGTACATTCTCTTCGAAAAACTATTTGTATTGTTTCTAAAGAATAAGTAACGGTAAATGATAAAAAATGAATGTAAAAAGCCATTAGTGTTCAATAACTACACTGAAATTCATTTCATTGAATGTTTTTTTCAATTCTTATGTCATTTTTTTTTTTTTATACTTTTAATATAATTCAATAGTTTGGTTGATTGGTTTTGTTAAATTAACGCATCTCATTGAAAGCACAGACAAAATCAATAATAGTAAAGAATTTGAAAAATAAATAGTATTTTTTTTATAAATATAGTGACATTTTTGTGGATTATTTTTTATAAGATCGTTCAAAAATAGAAGAAAAATTGCGATCTAGATGTTTAAGGGCTTTTGTTTAAGATTAATTGCTGTGGTACATTCACCTCTGGTTGGTTGAGGTGGAAATCATGCTCATTAACCAGATACGGGGGATCCAAAAGCAGTAGTGCTTACGACGGCATTAAGTCAGACACGAAATGTTGACCAATAGATATTTACAATAATTCACTTTTATTAATCTAGCGTTAAATCTGATTGTGTGATATGTAGACAAGTGAATAAACTAGTAGTAATTAATGGATACTTTCTTTAATGAGACTCAACTTCTGAATTCACCAAAGAGAAGTATCTTACAAATTCCTAATAGCGACTGTAATTTAGGAATGAAAGATTATAATTCCGGCAGTCTATCGTGGTGATGTTGTCTACATAATAATTATTCTCTATCTCACAGACTATTTATATATCATTTAGTAGTGACGTTCATTTGCAGAGTGGTGTTGTTCTATCTCGAAGTGCCTATGTGGCTGGATGGAAAACACGAGTTAGAGAGGATAGACCTCATGGACAGCCTGATATTACATGGTTTCAAGTTCCTATTATATTTTCAAGAAGTAGCTGTGTCGAGAATGAAAAAAAAACTCATATATTTTCATTATATCATGAGACTACGGTTTTCCACACATTAAGGTTTCCGACTGGTTGCGACAACTTCTTTTTTCAAAAAAGGAGATATGGGGATTTTTGTTGTTGTTGTTATTTTTAGATTTGTTTAGTGCATTTTAAGAAAAATGTGCTAAAATTAAGAAGAGAAAAATAAATTATTATTACTAAAATGGGAAAAAATAGGTAAAAATTGACAAAAGAAAAGCATAAACGCGGTCCATTCTGTACCAAAGATTTATTAACAAATTTTCTATTTTTTCAATCTAATGTGTTGCTATATTATGCATTTTTGAAATGACCTTCAGGATAAGAGATATTTTCTTTTTTACAAATACTAGAGCACTTTATTTCAGTTATTATATGAAATTGCTTAAACAAACAGTGATTACATTCACATACGGGACTGTAAATTTTGTAATAAAACAGTGACTGATTAATCCGAAGGTTAAAACAATTCTACTATTATACAGAACTTACAGAAAAATTTCACAGTTAATTATGTTCAAAACTTTTTTAGCAATCACTGACTCCGTTTGATTATTTTCAAAAAATCACTTTTTTTGTAAAACGCGTTTTAAAGTATGGCATCTTGGTCAAAGAGTAATGGTATCTGCTTTTACTAAAACACTTGTAATGTTTGTTCTAGTGAACGGAAAATGATAAACTTGGTATTTTTATAAAGCTAATAAGATGACCCATAAAATAACCATAAATTTTTTTGTCAATTTTTGGCAAAATTCACAATTTTAGGGTAGTCGGATACCTTAAGACCTGGGTGGGCATTACTTCGACCGCGATCGACCAGTGGACCGCCAAGACATTTTAGGGTGACCGCCTAAAAATTTTACCAGTTAGTTATTATGCACCGAAAATTCAAGACTGGCTGACAGTACGCAGACTAAGCCTTCTATACTGGCTATAACTATAAAAACTAGTTTTAGATAGACTTCATTTGATATAATTATATTTGGGGCTATTATTAAGTTTGTATCCTGCGTTTTGATTTAAACGTGTTTTAAAAGGGTTGTTTTTTATTTTAGTTCTGTAGGTAAAAATACATATTTCATACTTATTATTAAGTTATAATAATAACTTTTTTCATACCTCACCACACCTACGACGTAGGGCAGTAGCGCACACAAGAATTTTTAAAGGGAAGGGGTCGGGGTTTGAAGGTATACCATTCTCATATCATACTCCAATACGCAGCAAAACATATTTTTTTGATTTTGTCGAATATCGGGAACAAAAAACAGCAAAAGCTAAATTATTGAATAAATAATTAAAATTAATAAATAAAAAAATTACTAATATCAAATACTTAAATACATTTTACGTATTATATAAATGGAACTCTAATGATTCGGGAAAAAATGAAGTGTTAGATGGGAGGACCTATCCTCCGTGGACCTATCCTCCATCCTTGTGTGTACCACTGACACTGGGTGAATCGCAACTCCTAGAAAAAATTAAAAGTAGCCCGTACCCTGAAAAAGTCTACCCTCTCCTGCCTTAAGACCATAAACTTCACTGCTGACTTATATGGTTCGAAACTCAGTCACACTTGAAAATTTTAAACGATGGCCAAGTTTAAGTGGACGACAACTAAGTTCCATCCCACTTTTCTAATTTCTTCACCAACCACGTGAATATATTGAGACTCAGAAATTTTTAATGTGAATTAGTATCCATTATTTCACACGGATGAGTTGTAGTGAAATCAATTCCGTAGGTAAATTTGAGTGTGAGTGATAAATCGGCTATCAATGTCTTATCATGAATGGAAATGGTAATTGATATACGTTAATTCGAAATAAGTATGAAAATTTTTCTCAAGGAAAGATGAGAGTGAGATTCAACAAATATTTTTTCTTCGTTATCTGATAGTGATTCAAGATTGTGATCAACAATATCAGTAGTTCACTGTACTCTTTAAGGTATCCAATTACCCTAAAATTGTAAATTTTGCTAAAAATTGTCACATTTTTTATGACTTTATTTATAAGCGATCTTATTAGTTTTCTAAAAAATACCAAGTTTGTTATTTCCCATCAACTAGAACAAAAACTGCAAGTGTTTTAGTAAACGCAGATGCCACTACTTTAAGCAAGATGTCATACTTTAAAATACGTTTTACTTGAAATGTGTTTTTTTGAAAATGCTCAAGCGGGGACAGCCATTGCTCAAAAAGTAAAGAAAATAATCAACTGAAATTTTTGTGTATATTCTGTATAATACTTAAAGTGCTTTAACTTTCAGGTTTATCAATCAATGTTTTATTAAAAAATTTATAGTCCCTTATGTTAATATAATCACTGTTTTTGCGTGTAAGCAATTTCATATAAAAACTAAGATTGTAAAAATTAAAATATCTCTTATACTGAGTGTCATTTCAAAAATGAATAACAAAGTAACACATCAAAAATGAAAAATTGAAAATTTGCTTATAAATTTTTTGTGCAAAATATGTAATTTCATGTAATTTTTTGTAAATTTTTACGAATTTTTTCCCATTTTCTCTAGTAATAATAATTTCTTTTTCTCTTCTTAATTTTAGCATATTTTTCTTAAAATGTTCTAAATAAATCGAGAAATCACAAAAAAATCTCCATATCTTCATTTTTATTTTTAAAAATGTCGCATACAGTCGAATACCTTATACTGCGATAATCCTATTTATGCAGTCTATAGTTATAACTCTTTCTTTGTTCTGGGGAAGGATTGAATAAATGAAATGATTCATCTTATAGCATTTTTTTTATATTTATTTCACAATAACTTCAATTGAAAAAAAATTATGTATGGTAGCTTACTAAGATAATATATCGGAGTGAAGTCTGATGAACTGGATGTTTGTTTTTGTACTTTCTTCTATTCTCTCTCTGTGTCATCTATTTAGTGTGATATAAAAAAGCTGAATAAATGAAATTCCTAACCTCAGCCGTTAGCCTCTTTGCTTGACCTAGACACACTATAACCATGTTCATTACTAATAAAATTTTATATTTCTCTAAACGACGCTTATAAAAAAAGTTGAAATTACGAGATACATTACCAGCTGTCATATAGCTATAAGTTAAATTTAATAGTAAAATACAGAATAAACAACAATTATATGAACAAATGTAACAATTTAATTTGTGATGTAAGGGTGTTTGCTGCATTGCAGTTAATGATAATTTGGAATCAGATTTATCAAAAATAAGGCTCATAATTCTTATATAGAATATTTTGAATTTATTATGCTTAATAATTATTTCAATACGGTTTTAAATAATGTGATATCCATCATTAATATCTTTTGAATTTTGAATCATGCGTATTGATATCTTTATGTTTTTTTTATAATGTTGTGTTGTTGTTGTTGCAACATGACTGACGGTGTCAAATCAAGGCCCACGAAATCCATCGTGGCTAGGACTAGTTTTTACGCCTGTAATTAGCCGTAGCTTTGAACACCATACAGATGATAGTACGATTTGGCTCTTTTCCACCCCAATTTTGAGATAGAACACCTTGGGGATGGTCAGGGGCTTCCCAATTCTCTTTCTCTTCCAATAACTTCATGGATTTTGACGGCTATATATAGAGTACCCCCATGTCACACAGGCACTACAGATTTTCAACATCCCTGCCTCCTACACGACTGTTTCCTTTTGAGAGTTAGGATTCATACATGCGGTCTGATTTTACGTTGTATCCGATATCTTGACTCCTCGTACTCTCCGGCCACAGAGCTTTCCCTGTTTTAAATCGTCCAATATACAAAACCAACACTTTACAGTATTTTGAATCCCTATTAGTGACTCTAATAGGGATTAGCATTTAATCTCGTACCCTCTCTTAACATCCATACTTTGCAATCGTGAGGAACTTTCCACTTTAAAATGTTTAGCGAATTTTAGTAAACCAACACAACGGTTTTGAGGAAGACGAGACTCACAAACTTTTGACCCATTGTTTTATATGTCCATTACTGTATTAGTCTTGTTATCACCACTTTCATAATTTTTTTAATCGATCACTGTATTGTGGTATGGAATAAACAACAACAACAAAAAGTACCAGTTACGTTTAGCAAATGTTTTTTCAAAACATTTTTGTTATAGTTTTAGTTCTTTGATTAAATTTTGCTTTCTTTTTAAACTGTTTTTTTTTATGAATTACGCAAATATATATAAAAATATTTTGAATAAATAATTTTTCACATATCTGAATACAAGGTAGAGTATCATTTGACTTAAGAAAAACAGTCTAATGAATATAATACTTCTAAATTTCTTCTTTATTCTCTCTTCAAAACCAATTAATATATTCTCTTTAAATAAAAATCAGTCTCTTTTAAATAAAGAGAATTTGAATGTATTTAAATACTTTAACAATTCAATTGTAGCAGTTTTACAAAATACAGAATCAAATTGAGGTTTCAAGCCATGTATTTTATTCGAAATAAACAATGTTTAGCTGAATGAGGAAACTTGCCTAAAAAGAAAGCAGATGTTGTCCAATAAATTGTTATTGCTTTAGACACAGGAAAAAAATCCTTCAATATATTGAGCTCCCGTATTTGTAGGTGTTTCGTGTAACGGATTTCGCGAACACATTAGTTTTCTGTCGGTTATTTGTGACCCAAATTCTTTTATGGTTAGAAAGAGTGAAAAATCCTTCCTATAAAAAGTAATACCAATTTCAAAGGAAATGCTTTGTCTTGTATAAACTATGTCCACGATTCAGAATTGGGTCACTGTAGCCAGATGTTTATGTTTTAAGCTGCTTTTTAGACAATGTTTGAATCGAGTCATGGGCTCGAGTGCGATTCTCACTCAAGATTCTCGTACTGATTTTTGAAAGGTGTTATACCTTAAATTAAACTTAAGTCTTCACGAGAAATGGAGTGGAAACTTAGGGAAACATGTATATAATAAGATGTAAAAATTTAATTGCCTTTTCATGAAAGCAAGTTATAAGGTACGTCGCCATAAGGCAACTATATTGCTTTTGTGCCATATTATGTCAAAAGAATATCGAAATTGGGTTCCGTACTAAGATCTAGAGCAGCAGTAAAATAAAAAGAGGCGATAGTTTTAATTTTTTTTTTTTTTTTTTTGGAATTTAAATTGGATCTAGAGCAGCATTTCTAATTATTTTAATTTTTTGAAATTAAATTCCATCAAAAATTAAAATAATTAGAGATGCTGCTCTTTAAAACCTACTTGGTCCTGAAAATCCTTATATGGTACCGAGTAAACTCAAAATCTAGAGTACTAATTAACGTGCACCTGCTTAAGGCTACTAGGTCTATTGTATGGTTCTCGTGATGCATTAACTGAACAAATTTAACACATTCATATGAAAGATTAGATCTGGATGTTAGCAATTCTAGACAATATAATTTAAATTAATAAAAATTGTTGTGCACAGCACGAGTTGACAGCAGTTCTCGATTGTGTTCAAGTTAACTACTTGACTAAACTAAACTATAATAAACTTCGTAATTTAGGTCAGTATAACAAAACATTTGCGTGCCTAAATAGCTGGAGAAATAGATAAAGATTAAAGAAAAACAGGTACTTCAGTTAAATTGAGTCCCAGTACTTTCTTACTGGGGATGTTGAGCCTTACACATTACAATGCTGCCTGAATTTTTGACGGACTCTTCAAGGTCCATTTGCAATATAACTTCATTTTTCCTGTGATTAAAAAGATTTTATTACAATATTCTTTATACATTTAGCGCAAAGAGTTGTTAGCAACATCTCTAATAACGCCAATTAGATTTATGCCAATGGCAGTAAAATATCTACCAACCAGATAGTGGTATCTATATTCATAAAGACCCTAGAAGAAACAGACCCTTAAAAACGAAAATACATACTTCGGCTCGGGTTTTCGAAGTGAATTAATAGAAATTGATGTGGAACTTCTCTTTATGTATGTTCTCTTTACCTAGAATTAGGGTTATCTTTGAATTCTTTCCGATAGCCGTAACTCACACCAGCATCTTGAAAACTGGTTCTTTGAAGGCGAAAAAGCCAGTCTGTTCATCCTACACAAGCTGAAACTTATATCGCTACACCACGATATCCCTTTTAGCGAGTTCCATCTCATGCCCACCTTAATGGCAATAAAATGGTGGGCAAACTAGCAAAGGAGGGTTATAACCTTACATCCCGTTCCTCTTTTTCTTATTTCTATTTATAATCAAACTCGCTGAAAAATCCCAAAACATGGTAAAGTAGAAGGGTATTGTTATTTAGGTAATATACCCAGTCTGGTTCAAGTTCTCGAATGTGACATACACTTTCTCGTCTTGAGAATGGTCAGATCAAGAGCTTCTCGTTCTCGAAAGACAAGAAAATCTTTGCTCCCCTGTGCCAAGGGTCACGTTCACCAGGTTCCTGATAAGTATATCTTAGATGTATGGAGCTCCCTAAGAAAGACGCAAGCACGCAAATAACATGAAATTTACAACATGCATTAGCGGAGGTAAGATATGCAAATGATTAGAATTTCAGCTCGGACACACATCATGCACGCCTGTGGCGCCACCTCAAAGCGCTATTTAAGGCTTGGAGATTTCGATGATTTCAAGTTTGGCAATTGTATTTTTCTTGCGTTTTTTTCAAAAAACGATCGGTTATGTCTTGTAGAAAACAGCGATTAGCTTTTGATCAAGTATCCGAGTTCGACAGAGGAAGGATAGTAGCCTACCGAGATTGTGGATTAACTTTCAGGGTAGTAGTCGGGTTGGACGAAACCAAACAACTGCAATGTGGATATGTGACCGCTGGATGCAGGAGGGTGCGACGGACCGACATGGTCGATCGCATCCACCTCAGTGCACCAGTTCACGTGAAGACAGGCAAATTGTGCGCATGGCAGTGACGGATCACTCAGTCGCATCACGAACCATAGCACAGCACATTGAGTCTGTAACGCATCATTCAGTGTCTGCAGGTAATATTCGACGCCGTTTACAGCAGAAAGGTCTGTCCTAAAGTCGTGCATTGCTTGGTGTACCGTTGACGCAAATCCACAGACGTCTCCGCCAACAATGGTGCGATGAAAGAAGGATGTGGGCGGCATAATGGAATGAAGTTGTCTTTACTGAAGAGTCAGTCACGCATCTGTCTGCAACACCACGATGGTCGGATTCGAGTCTGGAGACACCGTGGAGAGAGGATGCTGAACAGCCGCGTTATGCACCGCCACACCGGTCCTGCACCGGGTATTATGGTATGGGGTGGTATTGGATATCACCATCAAACTCCTCTAGTACGCGCCGGTACTTTAAACAGACAGCGCTACATATCCTAGGTGTCGGAGCCAGTTGTCTTTCCTTACCTTCAGGGCTTGGCCACAGCCATATTTCAGCAGGATAATACACGACCACACGTGGCACGCATTGTCGTCTCACGTGGCTCTTCGTCAATCACCAGATTGAATTGCTTCCCTGGTCGGCTTGCTCTCCGGATCTTTCGCCGATAGAAAACATGTGGTCCATGGTTGCTCAACGATTGACCCAGATTACACCCCCAGCTGCCACACCAGATCAACTTTGGCAACGTGGGGAATATGCTAGGTCTGCTGTACCCCAAGAACACATCCAAAGTCTCTTTGAATCAATGGCGAGGCGTGTGGCAGCGGTGATCTCCAACAATGGCGGCTACTCTGGCTACTGATTCTGGCAGGAACCACACTTCAGAGAAGTCTATAAATTTAATCATTTGATACTTGGTCAACATGTTATATACAAAATAAATTTTGTTGTGCTATCTCTTTTCTTTCTTGGTGTTGCATTTACGGTGGCCAACAGTGTATATGGATTCCTTTTTTGTGCTCGACTTTTTAAGAGACAACTGTCTTATGGATCTTGTGTAGCTTCGTCAGTCTCCAAAAGCAACAAAAGTAACAACCCCAAACCCTTACATTTTTTCATAAATTTCTTTCATCATTAATTACGGGAAATGTAAGACCTTAATTCTGTCATGCGAAAACAACTAAAAATGGAGAAAAACGTGGTATGAAAACTCTAAATCACAGTTTAATTTTACTTGTAAAAACTGTCAAACCCGGTTCGGATTGCTTGCGATTTAGGAAATGTACACGAATGCCGTTGGAGATGTTCTTTTGTTAGTGTTTGAAAAACTTGAAGAATTCTTCAGTATTAAATTTTGAGTAAGATTTGACAATTCTCAAGTGGAAAAGATTCGCAAGATTCAGCAAAACTTTAGGGATGAAATAGTTTTCATAAAATGAATAAAATGAGATTTTAATATATATATATATATATTATATATATATATATATATATATATTATATATATATATATATATATGTATTATATATATATATATATATATTTTTTATATATATATATATATATTATATATATATATATATATATTATATATATATATATATATATGTATATATATATATATATATATATATATATATATATAAATTTATAAAAAGGTTTTTGAAACTTTTAAATTTAGTGATTCGAATTTCCTTTAAACACCATGCAGAGAGTGTACTACATCTGAAATTTGTAAATGTTTATTTGAAAACGAATTCATTCACTTATTAAAAATTTGTGAATCGTGTATTATGCAAAATATCAGCACTATAGGTAAAATAGAATTTGCCCAAAGTGTACCGGAATCACCAAAAATTGCATTTGGAGAAAATTACAAATAAAGATATTTTCATTTATGATTTGTAAAATAATTCTTTTTAATACACTATAAAGCCCTTCCATAATTAATTGGATTATTTTGCGTCATTTTTCAGTTTTTAAATTTAAAATTCTAGATTATTTAGAAGACATTTTAATTTCTCTTTCCTTACTTCATCAATACGTGTTATCAACGATTCACACCATCTCCCATTTAAAATACGAATGTTTTATATCCATAAATTTTAGTATTTGTACTCCACTTTGAACATTTACAGTATGTTACTGAATTCCTTACATATATTTTTATTGTTATAAAAATACACAAAGAGAATATATTTGATGAATTTAAAGAGTAAATTTGATATCTAGTTTAAATGGAACATTGTTTTTAAATATTATAACAAAAACTGCTTTTGTACTCACACATATGAATGTTTATTTATGTTAAAGTAAAAACAACAGCTATAAATGTTTGGTATTCATATATTATGAGTATTCAAATGTTAAAAATAAGCATTTAGTTAAAACGAAGTGTCTATTTTACAAACTATGTAATTAATTTAGGATAATCCTCAAAATCCACTTTGTAATATATTCCCTTGATTTATACTTTAGGAACTACACATAGAGTGTTTATAAATGCAAAACTAAACATAATTAACATTCGAAAAAACAAAACTTTTATAGGCCATCTTATCAGCTTTATAAAAATACCATGTTTATTACAAGGGGTGATCAAATGAAAAGGTACGAAACGACACGGTGGGTACAAATATAGACTTTATTCAAAATATACACCATAGGCACAACGATCCCACTGATGAACAAGCCGCAGGATTCCTTGTTCCCAGAATTCCTGTGGCTGTGACGAGACCCAGTCCTTCACAGTGTCCTTGAGTACGTCGTCCGAGTTGAAGAGCTTTCCTTTCAGGTGTTTCTTCAGTGGACCAAACACATGGAAATCGCAGGGTGACATGTCCGGACTGTAGGACGGAGGGTCCACCGTCTCCCATTGGAACTTGTCCAGTTCCATTTGTGTGACTCTGGAGACGTGTGGACGCGCGTTATCATGGAGCAGAACCACACCCTCCGTGAGCAGCCCCGGTCTTTTGTTCTTGATGGACCTGCGTAGGCGTCGGAGTGTCTCACAGTACACATCGGAGTGAATGCTTTTTCTGTGCTCGAGTCATTCTGTGCTCGCATCATTTGGACGCCGCCTTTTATAAGAGCCTTTGCTCTCTCCTGCGCATGCGGGCACCCGCGCATGATCCGCGATCCCAGTCAGAGTCTCCAATGGCATCCCGAGATGTCTCGCTACATTCTCCCTTGGCGGAATATGCAAATATTTAACTGTTTCATTTTGTCGTTTCGTACCTTTTCATTTGATCACCCCTTGTATTTTCCTGTTACTAGAATAAAAACTACAAGTGTTTTAGTAAAAATAGATTCCATTACTTTAAGCAAGTGTCATACTGAAAATGTGTTTTTTTTTTGAAAATGCTCAAACGGGGACTGCGATTGCTAAAAAAAAATTGAAAATAGTTAACTGAAATTTTTTGTATATGTTCTGTATAATAGTTGAAGTGTTTTAACTTTCAGATTTATCAATCACTGTTTTATTACAAAATTTACAAACCCTTGTGTTAATATAATCACTGTTTTTTTAAGCAATTTCATATAATAATTAAGATAAAGTGTTCTAATTTTTTTGTAAAATTTAAAATATCTTTTGTCCTGAAGGTCATTTCAAAAATGAATAACATAGCAACACATCAGAAAGGTTTATGAAAAAATTAAAAATTTGTTCATAAACCTTTGATACATAATGGGTCGCGTTTGTGTTATTTTTTTCTAAATTTTTTCCCATATTAGTAATAATAATTTATTTTTCTCTTCTTAATTTTATTATGTTTTTCTAAAAAAATGTACTAAATAAATCTAAAAACAATGAAAAATTCCCATATCTCCATTTTTTTTTTTTAAAAATGGTCACAAGTAGTCGGATACTTTATTTTACTAACTTTGCATTTATCCGGTCTACTAATACTGCCTTTGTATTGGGCGGAAACATTAACTTGATGCTGTGTTCACGGAGCAAGTTTTATCACACATCTTCTAGTTTTTAATACATGGATTTTAACTCTATACTAGTTAGTAGTCCATTAAATTTTATCGTTATATATTAATAGCATTGTGTATATTATTTGGTAATAATTACATATCTATAATATTTCTTTCTTTCCCTATGGTCCAGCGTATAGTCAAATTACAGATAAAGTTTGACTAGCCAAAAAACACATTTAAGCCTTCAATCTTAATTACTATCGCCAAGAGTTTGCTGTTGCGCTACTGTGGCTAACACATTTCGTACTCTATCTTTATTAGTTATACTTACGTTTATAACTAGTTGTATATATTATTTTGGATTATATATATATATGTATATATTAAATTTTTGGAATACGGACTTCAAATTATCAACAATCTATTCTATTGAATAGGCATCACAAATCAAGGGAAATGACTATTTTTAAAATTATTTTTCACTAAGTAACAAAAACGTCATGGTTTTATAAATTTGTATTTCTTTGGTAATTTGAACTTATGATTAAGTGGAATTCAGATTTTTATTTAATTGCATATTAGATACAGTTTTACATTAATTTTAGAATATTTACAGACCACATTTTTTAAAATGTGTAAAATGGTCACATCTTTGTATAAAGTTGCACCTCAATTGTGTATTGGTGAATTTTAAAGCAAGGCAAACAAACGTTAAGTGTGAACTCATTTCATATTTTCAAAGTATCAGTTTTCAAGGAGTTTTTTTTTTCTTTCGGTTTTCATATTTAAAAAAATACTTATCATACATTGTCATTTTTGCCTTCTTTAGTAATTCATAAAAAAATTTAAATAATGGAGAACGTGCAAAATCCAAATTCTTTTGCCTGTAAGGATGAATTTTAAAACCTAGATATTCATGAATATGTCAGGTTAAAAGCTCAAAGTTAGGAGTTTGAAGTTTTTCGATAGAGAGACAACTGGCGATTATGCCTGCTATTCAACTGATGTTCGACCTCAGAAAAATCGTGCGAATGACTTTTATAACACGAGAGAGTAATAACTACTGATCGTGACAGCACGAAATCCAATATTCAAAGAGTAACTTTGCTTTAGATTTTTGGTGGTGATATACAAAAGTACTTAGATATGCAGAATAGCTCTCGTTAAATGTAATATACATCGTTCAAAGTTGCTGGAAAAATTCCTTGATTTGCCTCTAAAAGATGCATGCATTTTTAACAAAATCTACGAGATTGATACTTGTCTTTTGTACATATGTATTGCTAAAATAAACACTCCCAAACTCTTCCTACTTTACTAAACAACTTAAAGTTCTGAATAAATTTTTAGACATGTTATAGCTACTCATAAATATTATTGTAAAACATCTAAAAAGGTAGTTCAACACATTCACAGTAGATTAATAAATTGAATCGGTAACTTTTCTGTAACCGGCAAAACTTTTATTATTTAGCTTACATGCATTTAAAATTGGTTTAATATAAAAACAAATACAAAAAAAAAGACTTCATTCCTTGAATCATTTTGGTAAATTAAACTACATGTATTATTCTAAGTCTGCGTTATGTTGCTTTACTTGTAGATTCACTCTTTTTTTTTACTTTTTCTGTATTGTAAAAAACTAGGGGATATATATACGGAATTTTTCTGAAAAAGATTTATACCTTCGAAAATAATTATTGTTATAGTTTCGAGCATAAATTTTAATACTTGTTTTACTTTTATTATGGTAAAGAAGACACCAAAATGACAAAAGTTGAAGTAAAATATTTTAATTGAGAAATAATATTAGGCAGACATCTAACACAGTCAATACAAATTATAGAGATCGAAATAGTTTTGTGTGCCTTTTTGCTTATTTTAGAGGATTTTCCTAATTACAATACTTCGTTTTCCATTACATTCATTGCTATATTGAATGTGTTTTCATATATAAAGTGGCTGACTACTTTCAGAACCATTGTTATGAAAAAGCTTATAAATGAATACTTTTTTGCGATATTTAGAGTCAATTGAATTAGAACATACAAATGAAATAGTTTTAAGAATATTATTATCAGAAAAAATATTTAATTGCAATTTTTTGGCAAAAAATAAAGAAAGAATGACATATTTTCAAAGCATTATCTTTTTATGAAAAATGCTTCGAGAATAAAAATACTTTGCCTATCTATAGCTAAGGTATTTCTACAGAGACTAAATTAAAAGTTTTGAAATATTGGCACTATTTTCAGTGCTACGATAAATTTCAATAATATCCAATATTTTTTTTAAAATTTACTACTCTAACATATATTAAAATATGAATAAATCTACTCCTAAATTATCCTTATAATTTCTATTTCAAGCTCTATAAAGAAGTCTTGGTTTATTTTCTTATGCAAAATATTATCTTTATAGAAGAATTTTTCCTAAAAAGAGAACGTTTTGAAAATATGTCATTTTTTTCTTCATTTTCTGACAAAAAATTTGTATTCCAACAACTTTTATTCTAATAATGTTCTTAATATAATTTTGTATGTATATTCTAATTCAACTGATACAAAGTATCAAAACAATTACTCTTTTTATCGCTTTTGATAAATCATGTTTCTGAATATAGTCACATTAAAATGCTTCTTCAGATTCAGAATTTGATAGAAAAGGAAATTCAAATCTATAAATCCCTTACATTAAAATAAATTACATAAAATAAAACTATTTAGCTATGATACCATTAAAATGAAATTATTCAGATATAACACTATTTAAATAAAAATATTAAAAAAATATTTGTTCTCTCATTTTAATACTTTTTCTTAAGTTTCTTAACTAAAAAACATTTGGAGTAAATTTTGAAAAGAAAAAAGAAATCTGTGCAGTTTTGAAAATATGTTTTCTTTTTTATAATAGTTTAAATCAAAAACACATACAAGAAAATCTTTTTTTTTATTTAAATATAAATAAAAGTTTTATGTGCTTTTCATTTTAAATCATATACAGAAATTTTAATGCATACGGGAAAAAAGGCATTCAAACATTTTGACGTATCAAAAAGCTGAAAATATTAACAAAAGAAATCAAACATTACATAAATAAATCTCAAAAACAAACAAAAAATGATTAGTAACAAATTTCTTGAGGATTTAAAAAGGAAAAAATAGAATTTTTAGTTTTCTGAGTTTCCTATTCTCTACAGATAATTCTATTTACATTGCTCCAAGCGAATACTAAGCCAATAAAAGCAGTATACCTCCTAAAGTATTAGTGTTGTTTGATTACATCACAGAAGAGGTGCAAAACAAGATTAAAAGTTTGTAGAAATTCGTAAATTACAAGCACACTTACATTGCTTTTCAATCCATACCATAACATACATTCTCTCGCAGCCGTGAAAAGTAAATATCATTCTAAAAGGCTGTTTTATCCCGATGCTAGAGCTTTTCTAAATAAACTATTTGAGCATTGGGAATATGGAAATCGTTTGTAAGGAAGGAGGGGGACATCAAAACAACGATGGGTTCTCACGACGCCTCATGCATCGGCTGTTTGAAATACCCTCGTTTTATGAGGCAATATGGGCAAACGAATTTTCGGAATGTTTGAGATATTTCAAAGGGAAGGAAGCAAATATACCAGAGCAATTGAAAGCTGCAACGTTTTATCTGCGAAGAGGTGATCTTTTAGAAATTCCCTGTCTCACTCAAATGTTGCAAAGCAGCAATAACGGATGTTAGGGAAACAAACGCAGGAATTTAAAGCAAATACCGAGAATCAAACAAACCGTTAAAGTAAGATGTCCTTGAATATTTTCTAAAATTATGAACGATGCCGAACGAATGTGATGTCGTTCAGTTTTTTCCCTTTTCTAACACCACGTAATTTATAGTGAAGTAATGAATATTTTAAGCAAAATGCGCGTTAGAAATTCTAGCTTTTATTTTTCCTTTTGACTAAAGCGACGGAAATTGTTTTTTGGGATAGAGTTTAATCGATGCAATTTATCTTAAAAATGTCTTCACCTAATGCTTATGAATACCATTCATATTTGGAATAATTTTACAAACAGAAACATTTCCCAACATTCATTTAAAAATTTTACGTTTGCATGTATATTAGAGAGCATAATATTTTATAATACCTGTATTTCTGTTCAAATAAATTACCATATATTTCGGCGTATTATCCACACTGGCGTATAACTTTCACATGTTCATTTAAACCAAGGATCCCGGGATCTTGGGGTTTCTTGAAATCCCGGGATTAAAGTAACTAATCCCAGGATTTAATTTTTTTTCTGAAATATATTTTGAAATCTTTTCTCATAAAATTTTTCTAAGAATTTAATTCTCAGAAAATTCATAATTTTTTTTATTGAAATATGTACACACAATTTCTTTCGTGCAATTATTTTTTGTATTGATAAACATATTGAAAAAATAATCTAACTGAACAATTTTAAACTCTGAGTACTAGGCTACTAGAAGTCTTTTAATTTTTTTGCATTTAATATTCAGTTTACAATGGACTAAATTCATAGAAAAGTGGCGCCAGATAGGAATTACGTGATGCACTGGCAAACTGGCAACGCGTTACCGCAAAATTCTCTCAATAACGTTCGTGATATTTTGTGTTTTAAATTTATCACTATATATGTACTTAATGTGTATATACAAAAAACATTAAATGCAACAGAAGAACTAGATAAAGTTATCAAAGGGGATATGACCAAATGCAGCCTATTAGACTTGAGACACTGTCATCAAAAATTCAAAAAGAGAGAAAAGTCTCTTTTTAAAAATGGAGGAAGACGTGGTGACTACCAGGAAAGAGCGTACTCCTATTTAATGATGATAAAACCTACTAGTCTAGAGTGAACAAGCATTCTCTTCTGCAGGACAATTTATAAAAAGAAGCTGTTTGAACGATGAAACACTGAATGAACTGTGTTTTTCAAAAGCTCGTTAATAGCAACTTTGTTTATAACAAAAATTGTTCATAACAAAATTGTTAATAACAAAATTGTTATACAAAATTAATTTTATTAATAACAAAAACACAAGACACGACAAAATATATTTTTAATTTCATTGTATGCTATTTTTTATTTGTTTTTTGAATTAAGTTTTGTTTTGATTTGTTTCAATGAATAATAATATTAAACCAATTTTTTTTTAATTTAACCTTTTTATTATGTAATTTCACACAAGCTAATGTATAGTTATTTGTCATAAATAGTCCAATCCTAATCCCAGGATTTGGATTATGTAATCTCAAAACCCCGGGATTGAAAATATAACATGGGGTTTTAAATTCAGGTTAAAACTGAATATTTTAACTTTTAGGTATTTTTACCGCATAACAAATTTTGTATCAATTTTTTTACAAACAAACGTGGTATGTACACGTGCAATGCTCATATCTTTTGAATTCATGTATTCAAAGTGTAGTTCCAGAGTTCTGAACAATGGTGTATTTCTAGGATTAAAGTCCTAAATCGCTAAAAAGTATCCGCATGTTAGAAGGTGAAAACACATTTAAAACATGAAGCTAAATGTGACAGGCTATTCTAGAAATAGTGTGCAAGTGGATAATAAAAGGTAAGAATTAGAAATTAATCCTCCCATATTTCAAATTTTTAAAAAAATGTCGAAAATTTAAATGGATGGAAAAATTATTATTAGTTTATAGATCAGAGTAAAAGTGATGGTAAAGATGTAACAAAATTTGATGATATAACTGAAGATATAACGGACGGTAAATATAAGACGAACTTTTCATGTTATCTAAGCATGAAAGTTCATAGGGCACGTTATTTTCTTAAAATAAACAGTATTTAGATACATGTAGAGATCAAGTTTTTTTAATGCTCACAAATTTTTGAAGTGAAAACTTCTTTAACTGTTTTGGGCAACTATTGGTAGGGGAAAATCTTTTGGGTTCGCATCACCGACATGCTCATGACTGGCGCACGCACAGTGTGCTGTGCGCCTTAGACACTTTTTGGATTGGTGAAATATCGTGCGTTCGCGTCACCGACATGCTTATAGCGGTATATCTGTAGCTATACAGCTGACGTACAGTGCTGTGTATATGAATGATTAGTGTATATGAATAAGTGAAATTGAATGGATTTAGTGAAAAGTTTAATGTGTATATTGTTTAATTGAAGAATCATTGTGCAGTGCAATAATGAGTACTAAATAAATATACTAATATTTTTAAGATATAAAAAATAAATAACAGAAAATTATTTCAAATACTCGTATTTATTTTGGCGTTTGAAAATTCTGTATCATGTATTTTCTAATATTTAACCTCTGCAATGCATCACGCAATCCTAATTAGTAGCAGGAACACGTCTAAATGCTTCAGAAACAGATAAACATAAAAGATCAACAAGAGGATCTAACGTTAGAATTGAAAAGGTTACAAAACAATATACTATAAATGGTCACCAAAACTTTTCTAGAATTCATCTCCAACAAGAAGGGATTATCGATATTTTCAAAATTTGTATGAGATTGCAGCTGACCTAAAAAATGATGCTATCGAAAAAAAGTCAAATGCTCTACTTTTGTCAGAAATTCGTAAGAAAAACGAAGAACCACTTGATATTCCAAATTTTAACTTTGTTGTAAGTTATAAAAGACCCGAAGTTCCAGCAGCAGGCGTAGCTATTTATCACAATATTCAAGATACGTCACACTTCATTACTTCACATATGGACATACATATTAAATTCACTAGAAGCATTTGTGTTAATGTTTGTGATATAGGCGAAATATGCATTGCTCGTTGCGATTCGGAGAATGGGCAATACATATTAATGGTTGCCGTTTATATTTTGCCTGGAAAATCTATGAGACGGATACAACAATTTTTATTTGAAAATTTGATGATTTATACAAAAGAAGATTCTGAAATACTCGAAAAAAGATTTGGCGAAAAATATGATAATGTGCAGATGATTTTAAGTGGAGACTTCAATATTAACTTTGCAGATGATAAAAATCCACCACTAATTGAATTTCTAAATGAAACACTTAATTTAAATATGTCCAATGATCGAAAACTCAGTAGTACAAAATATAAAACGACGATCGATGTGGTTTTTACTCGATACGTAGATAAATTTGAATTTAACATTTTCCCTTCCTTACTTAAGTTACCATAAGCCTATTGTATCCTTTTAAGAACAAAATGAAATAATTGAAAGTACAAAAAGTCTTGTTGAAATTAATGATGACAATGATGCAAACAATAAAAATAATGTTAAAAATCAAGTATATTGACATTTAAGTAAATACAAATACTATCCATAAATAGTATGATTGTATATAAATTGTTATTTCAATTGAATTGTATTTATATTTTGTCATGATTTTGTACAGCCCGTAATATATTTGAATAATAAAAAACCATATAAACATGCATATAATTGTTGCTCGAAGTGTCAATAGATGTGAAAACCAGATTGATATTAATAACTTTAATTCAAACATTATGAAATTTCAAATTTTAATACTAAAAGTTCTAAGTTTTCCCTTCTATCGGCAGTCTCTATAACTGCCAATTTTTTTTAAGTATCGTGTTTTATATGTGCCGTACAACGAACACTCTTAAAATTTCGAACTTTTTTTTTATTGTGTGTGTTTAAAGTGCGCGTTATACATAATAATTTGTTCTGGTATGAATTATATTCCCTAAGTTAACCTTGGAATGCAATGATATGGAAATTTTCAAACTTCATATATTAAGAAAGAAAACTGCGTATTTAAAGATAATTTCTAAATTTTTGGAACACACGCTGTATGATAAGCGATTTCATAAGCTACAGATATTTAGAGTAATATTGGGAAAATGTTTTCCCGATAATGCTTTCTGAAAATGGACCATCTGTTTTAGGATTAGGTGAAAATAACATCAAATATTTCCAAAATTTTAACTCGATAGTAATTTTTGAAGAAAACGTTTTTTAGGAATCACAAGAGGATTAAACATCGACAACACATAATATCTATGATAGAAAAAAATGAACCAATAATTTGATACAAAACACGCACACACACAAACGTTTATTTTATTTTTCATATTGCATTAGATTCTTCTATAACTTATTATGGACAAATAACATTGCAAAAAAATTAACTGTCAGAATATTTATGTTAAATATGTTCTTTTTCTGCCCAATAAAAACTGATTCGTCATCTTACGTAGATATGTCAAATGGAAGAAATAAAGAGTGGTATATATATATATATATATATATATATATATATATATATATATATTGAGTCAATTTAAAAGTATTATTTTTAAAATATTTTATGAAAAAAATTTAATATTGATAACTACACTATAGTTGGAACACACAGATATATATATATACTTATATACTCATATATATATATATGTGTGTGTGTGTATAAGTTAGCAATTTTTATAATACTGCAGCATCCATTTTTTTGATATTTAACTTTATTAATTTTTTTTTCATTTACCCTTTTTTAAACCTATTGTCTGGTTAACTTGCAATTTCAATTTTTTTCAGATTTGATTAATGCATATTCAACTCTCTCTTGTAGATAAATTTTGATTATATATATATATATATATTTGTGTGTGTGTGTATGTGTGTGTGTGTTATATATATATAAATATAGTGTTTCCTACAACTTAAATAAGTTAAGATATGTCCGAAAACAAAAACTTTAGGACATACATTGCAAAATTACCAAGTTATAAAAAAATTAGAAGGATATGCAAAGTTGAAAAACAGAAAAAAAATCAAAATAGCTAAGTTTTAATGGTCACTAATTCGTTACGCATGAGTAATCTAAAATTAGAACAGTGTTTCTCAAACTTTCTATACTTGCAACCCAATTTACAATCATAATTTTCATCCCGCTTACCTCCATGCAATAGCAATGTGTTGAATTCAATAGTAATATACTTTGACGGAAAGTTACAATACGACGTTAATTATAAGCCATACAAATTATCAAGATATATAATCTTATGACATGCCCAAAGGGGTTCATTAAATAGCCCTCATGTATTATATAATAATATACTTTAACATAAAGCTACTATACTATCTTAAATATAAACCATACAAATTATCAAGATAAGTATTAAATTGTGTATATAATTTAATGTATGTCTACAGGAGCCCATACATTTTTATGACATGTCCATAGGGTAAATGGTAAACATTAAACTTGTTCTTAACTTAGTACTGTTAAATTAGTTATGAAACACATTGTGCAGTACTGATACATTTATAAGTGTTTCAGTACTGCACAATGTGTAAATCTGTATTTTGTTTTTTATGATGTCAGAATGTGTTTTGTTTTGCATCCTTTCAGTAAATTAATAATTTTTTAAATAATGTTTTGTTTTCGACTTTTCGATATACTCGCGCCTCCTTTTTGGGTTTTTACGCCCCTCTAGAGGGGCGCGCCCCACGGATTGAGGACCACTGCATTAGAATCAAATAAAAAATCTTGGGCATTTCAGCATAATCAGAAGTTTGTGATTTCTGATAGCTAATATGTCTTTGTTCGTAATACCTTCTTTTACTTTCTGTTACAAAATGGATCTTTAAATAAAATTGCGCAGTGTAAGGATTACAGAACATCTCGTTAATAGAGCAAGCAAACGTGTACGACGTTCTTTAGGATGTGCAGCCATTTCCCCTTAATATTACAAAATTATGGGGAGGGGGTGAATTCTAAGATCTCATGAACAGACCATCCATGCTGAAACAAAAGATATTTCTTTCTTTTTATTCGTGATATTAGACTAATTCTTATGCATCAACGTTTTGTATAAAATATACATGCCTTTTAGTTTGAAAAACCATTCCCTGAATACAGTCAAGAAAAGGATTATTTAAATTTTTATTGGAAAATAAAGCTAGAGCTATTTTTGCTTTTATACGAAAACTTTTTCTCTTGTAAAATTAGGAAAATTTTATTATTCAAACCAATGGTGATAGTATGCATTATTAGTTAATGATAAGTTTTTACTTTAAGTCATAATTTCTCAAAGAGGTAAATTTTGTATGGTAACATTTGTTAAAAACGGTGCATATTTTATTGTTTTGAAACTTTGTATACATGTTAAAACTATATAAATAGATATTTTCGGTTATATTTTGTTAAAATGTAATCCAAAACAATTTACTGGTTAAAACAGTATGAGATTTCAACATTTTTAAATAGTTCACATGTTATTATGAATGGATTTTATATCGGAATTTTAAAAAAAATTGTTAACCATATTTAAACAAGATATCAATCATTGGCATAGCCAAGTAATTTTAGCGCGTTTTTCACATGTTGTATTTTACAATAATGCAACTAATGAACTTTTTACTAACAGAAAATAGTACTGTACCACTCCTCTAAATGTACTACTATTGAGCTGAAAAGAAATAATGACACAAATCTGTATCAGCACTATAAAAAAGCAAAACTAGCGAAATTCAGGAAAATTTGTAGGAAAATTCGGGAAAACTATGGGAAAATTTAAATATGATTCGGCTCAACTAGGGCACAAACGTGACCAAATGCCGAAAACCCGAGGTCAATTGGTTGCTTATTGGCTGAGAAAAAGGTACGGCAAAATATGGAACGAAGACAAAGACGAAATTTGCGTCCGAATAGCGCTTTTGTTCCATTACGTGAAAAACGCGCTAAAATATATATATTCTCATTACCGTAAAATCCGCCATATAACGTACCTTTGAACACAAAAATTACGATCTAAGTTGAACACAAAAAATACGATCTAAGTTTACGGGCGAGCGTTATAAGCCAGGTATAAAAATGAGAGCTTTAAAAACAAATGAAGATGAGCATAGAGAGAAAAAATGTAGACTGCCACATATGTCAAAATACTGTTTGTTAAAAGAAATAACATTCATTATGAATTTAAAGGATTGTATCCCTAGAAGTATACTATTTTTTTCTAAATCTTGTAATATTACCTCTAATAAATGACTTCAAAACAAAAGAGCATTGTGCATGTACATTTTAGGTTTCTTCGGCGAATATACCTAAAAATTAAAAAATAAAACAGTTTTAAAGTATAGGTACATGTTGTACATTCACTGGATTTTACTGTAAATATTATAGCAACAACACCAATGTACACAATTAATTTATATCTAATACCTTTTAAACCTTCCTTCAACTTGTTTATTTGTAACATTGTGGAGATCGAGAAAATTCTGTGAAAGTGTCCCCCGCAAGCTTCATAACAAAGTGAAATAAGTTCATTCATATCCTCAGTGAAAACACATAACATTAAAAATAAATACGAGATATGAAAATTGAATTTTTGGTCTATTTTATTGAACTACAAAAGGTGAAACTATTTGGGGTGTGATATGTAAAAAATACATTAGACATTGAAAAATTTCTTAAATTTTAAGAGTTTTTAATTTTTTGTCATTATTTCTTTCTTTTTTTAATTTAATTTTTATTTTAATTCTTAACTAGTCAAAAAGTAATACTAAAACTTAATAAATGATAATGATAATTACTTTAAATTCATTTCCTCTTATTAAAAGACTGTAATAAATGTAATTAGTGCACAAATTTTACATTATTCTCTCTTTTATCTCTTTGCATATTTCCTAAAATATACTTAAGTTATAAGTTATACCAAAAGAGTTCTTATGTAAGTTTTAAAAAAATTTCAAAAGGAAAAGATTTTTTTTCTGACAAGTTTGGCAAGCATTACAACCGATACACAATAATAGATATACCAATCACCATAATTTACCATTACTTCAACTACATGATTAATACATCTCTAATGGTAACTTAAGATACGCTTGTGAATTTGTAAGAGTTTCAATGTCCTTCTTTGCATTAGTTTTGTCTACATACTACTTAAAAAGATTAAGATTTTCTAACTTTTTTTCTAACGAGTAATGCTAAACGAGCATAAAAAAAATTATTCGTTTTTTGTAAACTGACTATGCATTGAGAATAAGTTTAAATAAGTAAAAATATGCCACATCAACAAAAAATGGATTGAACTTTGGATCAAATAAAATCTTCAATTGTTCCTTAGGGGCATTATTTTTTTTTAGTCTGTGTGTCTACTTAGCAAATCTTTTAGTTTTCAGTTTATAAAAAATTGCTGAGTTATCAAAATAACATATTAACATGTTACTTGAATTAATATAAACTGAGAATGAATTTTCTTTTCTACCTTTTCTTTCAAGGCATTCTTCACCATTAAAAACTATTTAGGACTTACATCTTATTTTTATTGTTAAATTAAAAATCTTAGTTCTTAAATAGTAATTTTTTTAAAAAGTATTTATCATCTCCATTAATTAAAAAAAATAAGTGTATAAGATAAGTTAAATTAAAAATTAATTCTTGAATATGTTTTATAAATAATTAAATTTTCTTTTTTGTCCGTTGCAATTTACACTTAATACCATAAAACCAGGCGTATAACGCGCACTTTTAACACAAAAAATAAGAGCGAAATTTAAGGGCGCGCATTATACGCTGGGTATAAAAATGAAAGCTTTAAAAAATGACCATAGAAAAAACTAGACTTCTACATATATCGAATTTTTTTTTTCTTTAAAAAGAAAAGGCATTCCTTATGAACTTATAGGGTTGAAGCTCTAAAAGTAAACAACTTTTTTCTGATGCTTGGAAGCTCTGAAGCTTCTGAATACATGAAATAACTTACTTCAAAACACAAGTGCATTGCACGCATACATTTCAGGTTTCTTCGTAAAAGGGGGATGCGCATTGTACTAAAAATTGTACCTTTAAAGTATAGGCGTGCGTTATACACCGGATTTTATCGTTATTAAAATTATTTTACATATAACTTTGCAAAATTTAATAAATATGTCATAAACAGTATTAATTAAGAGCTCTAGTTTGCAGAATGTATAAGCTAAAAAATGACAAAACCATACAGAGAAAAAAAATTAAAAAACATTTTTTTGTTATGTAGTTGTCTTTTTTGGACAATTACTAATTTTTTAATTTGTTTTCTATCTTGTATTTATACCCTATTGTTTTGCATAATTAGTAAATATTGTCGTGGCATATTTTCATACATGTAATACTTAAAATAATTGTAGTATTTTATCTTTTAAATTAAGATAAAAAAGCCAAATTATTTAAAACCATAAAACAATGCATTATATTTTATAAAGCGTTAGAAAATCTTTCTTTTTATTCGTTTATTAAATATGAATAAAGCATACAAACTGATTTGATGAATCGTTAATTATATGAATCGATAAGTTTTACACAGCACAGTTAGATTTAATCCCATGTGAACTCAAATGTAGCATTTAATTTTAAAATAAACTTAATTATATCTATTTGTTTCGGCAAGATATGAATGCAGTGAATATGTGAGTGTTTGCTTATGCAGTCACACTCTAAAGTAACGTGAAGACAATTAGGGATAAATCGAATTGTTGGCATAAAATCGAAATTGTAGCAAGATTGTGTTATTGTTAAAGAAATTACGGAAAACGAAGTACTTTCAGACATCAGACTTTTGAACAACTTGAAGTATAATAGTATAAATATATTGTACAACTTGAACAAAAAAACTTGAAGTAAATAATATAAAAATGTCATTTACAAGTGAAAAAGGGACTTTAACAAGGTAAAGAAAAAAAACATGATTAAAAACAGGAAAAATTAATTGATGTATATATATATGCTATGAAATTAAACATATTTTAGTAACAGAACATGAAATAAGTTTATGTATATGGTTAGGAAAGAAGCATAGTATAAAATATGGCTTTGCTGCTACGTAATCACATCTTGCAATGAGTGATTTAGAGTTATACTAACCCTTTAAACTTTCATTTTTTTAATATAAAATTTGATCTAAAAATTATAATATTTTTATTGCATTTTTCAAATTAGTTTTATAATTTTAAATAGGAAAATATTATTAAATTAAAAATTTTATTATTTTTCAGCATTTAGGAAAACCTTTTAATTTTAATGAAAATAATAGTGTTTTCCCTGTAAGTTGGCTTTTTTTATTACAAGAATGCCTAACAGGATAGCTACACATAGTATTCTCTATATATGCACCTGCGGCCAGAGAGTTCAGTGAATGAATTTTTATTTAAAATACAGTATTGTACAGCATCAGGTACAATTTACTGTCCTTCAAAATAATCTCCACGGATGGTAATGCAATGTTGGAAACGAAAATATAAGTCCTGGAAACTCCTGTAAAACAGTTCTTTCAGTTTGGTTTTCAGCTCGCCCGTCACGTTGCTTTGAATGTCGGTGATGTCCGTAAATCTCTTTCCCTTCAGGACAGACTTCAATCTGGGAAAGAGGAGGAAGTTTACAGGTGCTAAATCAGGTGAATAAGGAGGGTGATCAAGTGTCACAACTCCATTCGCGGCCAGGAACTGCCGTTCAACTAAGGCGGTGTGTGGGATCCATTTTGTACACCGCGACAATCCATAATAAATATTTCGCGCCCGGCGTTAAACTAAAAGGGAATAGATTCACTTGGAACCTTGACAATTACAAACACGTTCAAATAGATATTGACCTTCACGACGTGCGACGCGTTGATATTCTACTAGTACAGCAGCAACCTCTACAGGCACATTCACCAAACTTTCTGGTCACAGGTTGTATATATATATATAATATAATATAAAAGTACACACACAATAACTTTGCAGTTTTTTTATTACATTTACTTAACCTCTTTTAATGACAACTATCGAAATCTATAAACTAAATTAATATTAAAAATTGAATGGATACTGGCGAAACAGTACAAAGGGTAGAGAAAAAAGAATATTCGTACCCCATACGGGCAGAGCAGTAATGGACCGAACACTGTGTCAGTACGGCATATGGGCAAAACTGATAAGGGGTTAACTTTGTACTATAAAGCTGCGTGAGAGCTGTTCGCGATGAAATTCATAATTTAAAACCATGTTCAAGTGACGAGATAACATCTGAGCTGGCACACCCTTACTAACATCCACACCACACCAACGGGAGGACGTTTGAGCCATGACAGATTTAACGTACAGCTGCCTTCATCTACAGGCTGAGTTTTCAGTGGGGCTAGGTTCAAACTCATGTTACACCAGCCTCGAGTCCATGGCCTTGAACATTAGGCATCGCGGCCAATCAACTTCTGCAATATACAATAGTGTGTTCTCAAACAAAGTAGTTTACTTTCTTCTGTTCCAAACAAATAACCCCCGAAATATAGAGCAGCTGACACACGTTACAATAGTTACCTCGGCCAGCGGCGGATTAAGGTAGTTGGAGGCCCCTGGAGGTAAAAGGTTTGGGGCCCATGGGCTTAAGAGTCGAAAACTAAAACAGTGAAAAGAGTCATTTATTTTAAATTCTCAAAATAAAATGTAGTGATATAATAAGACTAATCGGCCAAAGAAAATTCTTAACTGTATATATAAAAAAAATATTAAAAGCCTTACTTAAGAGCTTACAGTTTGATTTCTCTTTGGCAAATTCATCAATTATTTTTACCATATCTATTTTGTCCAAAACATTTTATTCTGTATATAATATGGCCATGTTGTTCAATTTGTCTTTTCTCCCATAGTACTTCTTAAATTATTTTTAACACGTTTGAAAACTAAAAAAGATCATTCACCTGATGCATTCTATATCGGTATTGTTAAAAATATTTTCAAAAGTTTTTCTCCATTAGGATTTCTCTTGCATCCCGATAAATTTCTAGCGGGGGTTTCATTGTAACTTTGTTTTCTTTCCACTTTTTGTTCCAAGGTGGCGTGGTTGGTTTGTCGCTGGCCTTTGCACTCAACAAGATTGGGGCCCCTACCAATTCTGGGGGCCCCTGGCGGCCGCCAGGTCCGACACCCGCTTAATCCGCCACTGACCTCGGCTGAAAGTCCTCAAATTGATGTAGTGTGAAAGTTTTGGATAGTGGGGTAAAGGCACATGTGCAGTCTTTGGCATTTGATCGGGGTTCATAATTACGAGGTCTATCGTCAATATAGCTCTGTTGTCTTAAACTACTAGAGTACCTTAAATTATATGTGTCAAAATTCTGGATTTCACTTTATAGTTCAGTTGGTTAAATTAATGAAAAGTAGAGTGTCATCTGCACAAAATCAGTAAAATTACGAATAACTACAGTTATAAATAATGATTAGAATTTTAGTAATTCACAAATAGATGTAATAAGGTTTTAAGAAAGGAAATATTACTATCGAAATACATAAAATTGGCACCATAAATTATAACTTCTAATGATTTAGAACTTATTAGCATCATATTGTGATGACTGACCTCATAATTTTGAACCATGATCAAGTGAAAAGAACAACACCTAAACTGTGTCGCAACTCACTCTATAAACTACCATATTGCCTCAACTGGAGAATTCTGAATCTCGACGGACTTAACGTCAGACTATCTACATAGCACATCTACAGGGTGTTGCCCAATTCGACCAACAAATTCAGAGGAGTGATAGTAGGCAGCATGGAGACGACAAATCAACACAGATACAAGGTTCCAAACCACGTTTAGTAGGAGTAATTCTCAAAAAAGGTTATGTAAGGTGTCATGTCAAATTGAATGAAACGGAGACAAAAAGAGGTAAAAAATACATTTATTAATGATTATACATTTATTCGTACACTCATGTCCATAAATTAAGGATAATGAAGTTCAGGCAAAGAAAGAGACAGAAGCAAAACAAATTTGATTTATTTGTAAAGTCTATTTATTAAACAAAAGGTAAAGAGCAAAAAGATGCTATATGTTTGATATAATTAATAAAAATTGTGATTTTTATTCCCTGGAGCAAATTTCAAAAAAGATCCTATTTACAAAAAGCAGTAAAACATGGTTAGTATGATGGTTAATACGGAGTATGTCTTCCGGACGATGCAATACAGGCCTTACAACGCCTACACATGATGAGTATCAAATTATCAATCTAATCTTGGGGAATATTACACCACTCATCAAGCAATGCCCTCTGAAGTTCCGGTAGACAGGTGGGAGGGGGTTGACGGCTGCAATTCGTCGGCCAAGAATATCCCACACATGCTCTATTGGATTCAAGTCCGGTGATTATGCTGGCCAATCCATACGGGTGATATCCTCCGATTGAGGACATTCGTCTACAATGTTTGCACGGTGAGGACGGGCGTTTTCATCCATAAACAGAAATTCAGCACACATGGCGCCCCGAAACAAACGTACATGTTGTTCCAGAATGACATCCCGATAGATGTGGCCTGTCATCGTTACACTCTGAACATGCAGGTCAGTTCTGGAACCAAGAATAATTCCTCCCCTAACGAGCCATCCTGCACCACCGTAACGGTGTCGTTTAATGGTGTTCTCTTGGTGGTAACGGGTACCTGGCGCTCTCCATATGAAATTCCGTCGAGAATCATACTACAAGGTAAACCTAGACTCATTGGAAAACATCACACAAGACCACTGATGCGGTGTCCAGAATGCATGCTCTCTACTCCAGATTAATCGCAGGCGACAGTGAGTTGCGGTAAGGGGAACACATCTGACAGTCCTACGAGCATATAGACCAATGTACCCTAAGCGTCTGTACACGGTCTGCCTTGAAACTGTCGTACCGGTAGCTGAAGAGAGCTCACGAGACAGGTCTGATGCTGTGATCCGTCTGTTTCTTTTAGCAGTAACTGCCAAATACAGGTCCTCATTCGGTGTTGTAACTGGGGGGCTACCTGTGCTGTAACATCTACTCACATTACTATCATCTTGGAATCGTTGCCAAAGCCTGGAGATGACACTCTGGGCGATTCCAAGTTTCTCGGATACTTCCAGCGTGGTACATCCACATTCCAGTCATCCGATAATTCTACCACGTAAAAAATCATCCAAATGCTTCCTTTGTGCCATAACTATGCGGTTATTGCACTGAAAGGCTTTTAAAGCGCTTGTGAACAATTTTACTTCTTTGCCACCATTCCTTATATACCCCTCTCTTACACTCTCGACATTGTGACGCACTATCCGCGCCATCTGGTGGTTTCCTGTAATTTGCATATTCTTCTTCAAGATGTGTGTGATAATTCTACAGGTGAAATTTTTATTTTAGAGTTCAATTTCTGTGTGATTCTGAATTATCCTTAATTTATGGACATGAGTGTATATTTACAATGCAGTTTTTGCATCACAGCTCCACGTTAGAAATGAAACAACAAGTAATTGTTACAGGAATTTTTCAAAGTTGCCGTCTCGTTGATCATAGCACAGCTGACACCGATAGATGTTTTCAAACAAATATGGTGTGGTGGCGATGTCATCTGAAGCGATAACGATCCATGACATGAGATCCTCCATTGTAGCCACCGGTGTCTTATAGACAAGCGATTGCAGGTGACATCAGAAAAAGAAATCCAAGGGATCAAGGTCTAGGGAGAGTGGAGGAAAAGCAACTTGTCCGCAGCTTCCAACCCACCTCCCGAGAAATATAGCGTGGAGATGGTTACACATCACAATTGAAGAATAGGCTATTGCACCATCATTTACGAATCACAAGTTCTGGTACGCAGGGGCCAGAATTCCGAGCAGCAACTCCAAGTTAAAAGAGAAGTTTGCATACGTGAGGGTTTCTTCAACCCTTGCATCGTCGCACTAAATCCCCGCATTCGATTGGTCACTCCCTCGTCTGGCTCATCATCCTCCCGACAGCTACTATCATCGCGAATTTCACTGACTTTCGCTATTTTGCGACTCCATGTTCTATGGTGATTTGTCCTTCCCGTTACTGTTTACTAGCACCTCTCTGAAATTTAGGTCGAATTCGACAGCACCCTATACAGTAGTAATAGAACTCAAACACTCCTTCGTCTTAAATCCTAGTTAGAATATTTTGATAAAGTAGCTCTTTTATTATATTCATAAAAGACCAACGAAAAAATTTAATATCTTGAATGATTTCCGACTGACTTGTAATTTGGCAAGCATGTTTCTTTTTCCGTTAAGCAGACATCTGCTAAAATGAAGTTTGTGGAAATCAACTCCTTAGGGGGTAATGGAGGTGTAAATGATAAATATACTTCCATTTTAAACTTTTAAGCTTTGTCCTTTTTAAATCAAGAGGTAAGGGCTTTTCGATTTTTTTTCAATACAAAGCTTAATGCTGAAGCTGTGCTTCTCAAACTTTCACTATTTGGGACCCAAAATTCAATCCTAATTTTCCTCGTGCCCCCTTCATTCAATAACACAATGGAATAAATTCACTAATACTACACTTTGATGCCTATTGTACGACTTTAAACTCTTAAGTGCTACCGACGTATATATACGTCTTCCTCAGTCAGTGCTTTAATTGCCCCAGACGTATATATACGACTTTCCAAAGTGTACGATCTTTTGTGTGAACTTTTATCAAAATTCTTCCTAAGGCTTTGGAATGCAGTAAAATGACCTTGAGAGTGTTTGCGAAGGATTTACTTATTTCAGAAAATTTGTTTATTTATTCCTTTTCAACTACCCCCTCCCTCAATACACCCCATACGCTTGCTTACGTGTTAAATGGTGGCATTGGGGAACGAATACCGTAAGGGATTAATTGTAAACTGTACAAATTAGCAAGATAAGTGTTAATGTTCACATATAATTCTATATATGACAGGCCCATGGGGCCATTGGTAATTATAAAACGTTCTTAACTTAGTATTGCTAATTATAAAATACATTAAGCAGTACTGATATATTTATAATTGTATTATATCAGTGTAAATGTGCATTTTATTTTTTATTATGTCAGAATGTATTTGTTTATTCACACTACATTTATAATTGTTTTAAAATAATCTTTTGTCTTCGACTTTTCAATATTCTCGTGTCCCCCTCACAGGTTTATCACACCCCCTAAGGGAGGTACCTCACAGTTTGAGAAACACCGTGCTAAGGCTTAGATTTATCTCTCTCACTCTCTCTCTCTCTTTCAGAAACTTAAAAACTATTTATAGTCGTACAACGTTATGAAATACTCAGTGAAGTAAGCAATAAACGGCTAGTTTTGTTATAACATTCTTCACACTCTTCCTCGCATTAAGATTGTTTATTTTTACCAAATTCATTCATTTTCACAAAATGCCAATTCTAACAAGTGACTCAAACACAACATTAAATAGACACAACTCCTTTAATTAATCGTACTATGAAACCGATCCACACGATCTCTTAGTTTCAAACAAAAACTCTAAAGAGCTATTATACTAACTTTTCCCATTTGAATAATATTGACATTTGCATGCCAGATCTCTGCTCATATGTTTTAGTTGAAGGATTAAAATCACGTTAATTTTCGAAATTCTGTGGCACAAACTGAAAGTCTTACCATCAAAGCATGGAGCAGTGATTGACTCAGATCTTTAAAGCGTGCTCCATTATCGATAGTCCCTCCAGAAACCCCTATCTATTAAACAACGATTATTCTTCTAATAAGTGGCATGGTATTGACACGCCACTCCATTACCTCGAATACGATACCTCGAGTTCGCAATCAACGAATAAACTCGCGCTAAATCACTGCTCATTAATCGATTGGCCGGCGAACTCTGATAGTGAATGATTACGACAAGTGTCATCATCCGTTAATTATAATTCCGAGATACCGAGATTGTCTCCCCGCGTGAGTTCAACACTCCAGTGATAAGTACTAATGACCCAAATACCTATGAATAATGGCTTTCAGAAAGATGGACTTCGCTCGTTTTCCCATTTCCTTTTCTTAATGCGAGAACGATTTTCTTTTCCAAAGAGACAAAAATTTGCTCGACGGTTTTCCATTTTTTCCCCTTCCTTTTTACAGAATGTATCCAGTTAGTTCATTAGGAAGAGAGAAATTATTAGAAAATATTTCTCGTCTGGGAAATTAAGAGAAATCGAGGTAGGGAATGGGTAAAATTATCCAGTTGGGATACCATTTTTACAATGTTCTAATTTTTCGATTAAAAGTGATTTATAATATATTAATGGCCCGTTTCATTTTAAACGGTATTTTTTTTTTGGTGAAACTTATAATGTTCTTCTGGAATCTCATTAACAATTCTTTTGAGATAAAGCATTGAAATGCGAGTAGTATGTACGTCTCATCTTCATTTTTGTGTAGATCAGTTTAGCTTATAATAGAGAAAATAGTATTTCACAATACGTTGCATATAATGAATAAAATAACTACCATATATTTCGGCATATAATATGCACTTTTACCACAAAAATAAGGTTAGAACTTACGGATGAGCATTATACGCCGGAGCCGGGTTTATAAAAGCTATAACTTTAAAAATATAGAAAATCTGAGTCAAAGTATATAACATACACACACACATATATGTATATATGTATACAGTATATACATATATATACTCTGTGTTTTTTATCTGTAAACTTTCATTACTGAATAACAAGAAAAGTGCCTCATATTAGTCTTCTGTTATATCTTCAGGCACACCATTGAATTCTGTTTCATCTCCACCATTAAGAACCGATCATCATCTAAATCATCTGATCAGAAAAAATGATAATATTTCGTTCCACCTTGATCATAGGCAAGCAAAGTCGTTCTTATGGACCCCTGGGGGACCTTGAAACTGCTGAAGCAATTCATGTCAAATTAAAATTAATTCGGGGTTACGTGGACAGCGGTTGTGTTCGCGAAAGGTTAAATATAGAACAAAATATTTGTGATCCAATTCCGTTATTATGAAAGCTAAAATAAATTAGTCCTGATTTTTACGTGTTTAAAATTTAAGATCAAAAATTAAAAATTTTTAGAATAATGTACATGGTTATCAGAAATGAATGACTCGATTACAAAATTTAATAATTTCCTGGTGAATAAGCAGAAAATGATAATTAAGTATGATAGTTAAGACGTCATTGTTAAGATAAAAAATTAATTGTTTTTGTACGTAACGTTTCTGGACGTTAAATAAAATTTGTTTCCACGAATGTTCAATGTGACTTCCTTTAGTGACTCGTATAATATCATTGCAAACTTGCTCGCCCTCGACTTTTGCTTTTACACAGGCATCCAGTTTCCTGTGACTGTATACCACCTTTTTATACTCTTAGATGTCGGTGGATTTCTATGGTACTTTCTCCGAAATTAAAGCTGAACCGTGATTACTGACAGACTTTTTGCAAACGAGAGCACAAAAAGGCCTTTCCCCGCTGAGACGCCTTTTCCACTTCTGTTCGCAATTACAACATTGCAGTCACCTATTTGACAAAAACAATGTTACAAAGTCAAAATTTCATATTTTATCTTTATAATGACATATTAATGATCATTTTCTGTTTATTAATCTGGGAATTATTAAGTTTTGTAATCGGGTCATTCATTTCTGATTACCCTGTATTATAGATATATATATTTTGGTACATAAAATACAAGTATTGACAAGCGTCGCAAAGAGGAAGTCCGTTCAATCTTAGTACGACCATCGATGAAGTTTATATAGGAATGGCGCCTAAAATATAGCTGTATGAAAGTCGGTCAATCAACAGTTTAGTTTGGCTTTGTTCATGATCCCGAGATTAGAAGTAAATTTAATAAATTTTACTTTTTTTGAACAGAACACAGTATTATTCTTTGTATTGTTAATTGTTATAGTACGATCCGTAAGTATTCAACGAAATTAGTATCTTATAAAAAAACGATTAATTACAGTTCTACTTTAAATAAAATTAATTTATAAAATAGCCTTATTTAATAATAAGAGTATTTAATATAATTTATTTTTTATTTATCATTTTCAGAGCATCAACATTAAATTTATAATTCTTCCATTACACATAGAAATAGAGTTACTTCATTTGGGAGTACATGGCCAACAAATTTTGGATACGCAAAGTCAAGTTTTTGGTTAAAAACAGTAATGGTATTATCACAGTAAGTTTGCTGAATCACTGATCTAAATTGTTAGATATACTACATTTTTAAATGGCTTTTGAATTATGCCAAGTTTAATTCCATTCCACGCTTTTATCATCCACTCACATACTAATCTTGACTTGAAAAGATAACAGCAGGGCATATGTACATTTCAGGTTTCATCATAAAAAAAGGGTGCGTGTTATACGACGAAGATACCTAAAATTTAAAAATGCATTTTGAAAGTATAGGGGCTCGTTAAAAGCGAAATATATTGTAGCTCGATATAAGCGGATTATCGAAAAGATAGGATCCTTTTTAAATATTTATCTAAATTGTATTTACTTTGTGGTAAAATTCAAGTTGATGGTGCATGGCTTCTCCCCAACTGATATTCAATACCTCAGAAAGATATGTATTAATTTCTAGTAGTTTTAGTAAGCCAAATACTGATGCTGTTACTTTTAAATTTTTCCAAAGTATACTTAAGTATTTTATTTCTGCAACTTGCTTGCGTTTCTTAAATTGTTAAGGTTACGAGCTGGGAAAGAGGCTGTTGGTACCCGAGTAAAAGGTAGGAAAACTTTTCAAGCATTAGATATTTATAACTTCAAAAAGGTTGGTTGCACACTTAAAAATTGATATCTCTCTCGTTTATTTTAAATAAAATAACTAAAAGGTAGAGTAAATGCTATATTTCTTGTTAGCCTTAGGCTGCAATGTCATCAGCCATTTTTTAGATGTATGTATAAACTTAAGATAACTTGTGTAATTTCCACTATCAAACAATGAGTTGAAATGAATATTTATAGTTCAAAAAAGCTTTAATTGAAGCTGACTTCTACGTTGCTTTATTTTATAGATAATTTTATTAAAATAATACAAGGGGTGATCAAATGAAAAGGTACGAAATGACACGGTGGGTACAAATATAGACTTTATTCAAAATATACACCATAGGCCTGAGCACAACGATCCCACTGATGAACAAGCCGCAGGATTCCTTGTTCCCAGAATTCCTGTGGCTGTGACGAGACCCAGTCCTTCCCAGTGTCCTTGAGTACGTCGTCCGAGTTGAAGCGCTTTCCTTTCAGGTGTTTCTTCAGTGGACCCAACACATGAAAATCGCAGGGTGACCTGTCCGGACTGTAGGACGGAGGGTCCAACGTCTCCCATTGGAACTTGTCCTGTTCCATTTGTGTGACTCTGGAGACGTGTGGACGCGCGTTATCATGGAGCAGAACCACACCCTCCGTGAGCAGCCCCGGTCTTTTGTTCTTGATGGACCTGCGTAGGCGTCGGAGTGTCTCACAGTACACATCGGAGTTAAATCTTTTTCTGTGCTCGAGTCATTCTGTGCTCGCATCATTTGGACGCCGCTTTTATAAGAGCCTTTGCTCTCTCCTGCGCATTCGGGCACCCGCGCATGATCCGATCCCAGTCAGAGTCTCCAATGGCATCCCGAGATGTCTCGCTACATTCTCCTTTGGCGGAATATGCAAATATTTAACTGTTTCATTTTTATGTCGTTTCGTACCTTTTCATTTGATCACCCCTTGTATAATATATGACCTGAAAATTTGTAAATAAAAATGAGAAAATTTTCCTGAACTGAAACTGATTTTGTACATGAGGCATTTGGATCAGACTATGATCCAAATAACAAAAAACTTTCCGTCTGGTAATATAAATATTCAAATATAGAATAAAATGTTTAAATATATCCATATTGTCCAAATAACTTAAATGATAATCTATCTTTCTCGTTTTTAAAAATATTTTTATGAGGTTAAGCAATTTTAGATCCAATATATAGTTTAATAAAATCATAAGGCACAAAATTGTACTTCCTACAAGGCTAAAAAAGAAAGAAATTGGATATATCATGTAGAACTGGGGGATGAGCGAAAAGGCAATGGAATGTGTTAGAGTTTCTCTGAAGGTGACTGACTAAGTTCGAAGCCGTGATATTGAAAAGCGTATAAATAAATGATTTTTGCCCAATATTTAGTGTCAGTTGGATTGGAATATACGCATGAATTTCTTTGAAGAATATTGACAAAAAATATTTAAATGCAATTATTTTTCAAAAAATGAAGAAAGAGTGACGCATTTTGAAAAATTTCTTTTATTTTAAAATATGAGTTTATAATAATGATATTCTACCTATATGTAGCTAGGACCTCTATGCAGAGCCTGAGATAGGAGTTGTGAAAAATTCGGATTATATATATTCAGTAACAATCTATTGAAATAATAACCAATGTTTTTTTGCTAATACATCTCTACTCTGATGTATTAAAACATGAATGAATCCGAATATATAAATTATATACGTATTTCGAAAATCCTAATTCAGGCTCTGCATAGTAGATATATACTTTCAAAATATTATTGTAGAAGCATTTTTTCATAAAAGGAGAATGTTTTGAAAATTTGTCATTCTCTATTTTGTAATAATATTCTTAAAATAATTTTATATGCATATTTAACTTTAACTGACACTAAATATGAAAGTAAATATTCATTTTTATGGTTTTTTTCAAAATCACGGTTCCAAACCTTGTCATTCACCTTATTAGCATTTTAATTCTTTTTTTATTTATATTATTATACAGAATTTCCTAAAATTTTCTAGTTTTAGTGCTATATGTTTTTACAGTTTCAAATTAAAAAACGCCGTCAATTCCGTTCGAATAAATATAGAATTTCTATAAAAATTCCATTTTTCCAATGATTTCTATTTTTAAAATGCAATGATATAATTAGGTAATGTGCAGCGTCATTTAAACACCTTACAGCTTTCATTTTAAATAAATTAGTAATCAAATGAGCTCTACTTTTTTCTACGCCGTGTCGTTGTGTTACTTCAGAGTAGGATGTTAATAAGCATCCGATCATTTTCCGTAATCCTGTATTACCTCCAGAATTCTTAATATTAACACCTAAGATTGTATCCTTATTATTTATGTTGAGTACATATATCCGGTTGGTGTTTAGCTGATTTATAGAAAAGAGGAAAATAGTTGGCCTCTCTGAAAGAAAAGTACCGAAAAATCACGATTCGGGGAAAAGTTCTTTAAAGGAATCAATCACGTAACGTAAATAATGTACTTCAACTGTTTCGTGTCTCATTTATGAAAAACACACAAGCTATCTCTCCGAGAAGAATAACGATTTCATTCAAAACTTTAAGAAATATACAACAATTACGCTAAGTAGTCATTATTAGTCAGAAGACTTTTAAAATAATTCAATATTTATGTGTTATGAACTATATTATTTTTACAAAGTAGAGAAAAACTATTTATTTGTTTATTTTAATTATTTATTTATTGTAGATATTGGGGATAAAAAGTTTCTTAGAAAATAAATATAGCAAGTTTATAGATTTTATTTATTTACGATTAACAAAACAGGATTCATTGAAATAAAATTAAAAAAATACTGTTGAAACATTAATTGTGTAAAATATCGTGTTATGTGAAATCGCCTTATAGAAAGTACAATTTAATGGTTCTTGAAAGAAGAAAAGGGCATTATATGGTATAACATTTTGACCATTTTTTAAAAATACTTAGCTATATGCATATAAATTCATTTCAAAAGAAAACTTAAATAAAATTCAACATTTTCAAAGAGCTAAAAAAGAGGGTTATGATTTCAAGTTTAATTCTTAAATTTAAAAACTAAAAATATAAAAAACATACAGTTATGCTATTTAAGGTATCCGACTACTTGCGACAACTTTTTTTTAAAAAAATAAATGAAAATATTGGGATTTTTGGTGATTTTCATAATTCTTTAGTTTATTTTAAGAAAATGTACTAAAATCAAGAAGATAAAAATAAATTATTATTACAAAAAAAATGGAAAAAAATTGGTAAAAATTTACAATAATAACATAAAGGTGCTCATTCTGTACCAAACGTTTATGAGCACATTTTAAATTTTTCAATTCTGATGTGTTGCTACGTTATTCCTTTTTTAAATGAATTTCAGGATAAGAGATATTTTAATTTTTACAAAAACTAGGCCAAATTATCTTAATTATTATAAGAAATTGCTTAAAATAACAGTGAGTATATAAACATAAGGGACTCTAAATTTTGTAATGAAATAGTGATTGATAAATCTGAAGGTTAAAACACTTCTACTGTTATACAGAACATACACAAAGAATTTCAGTTGATTATTATCAAAAATTTTTTAGCAAACACTGTCCCCGTTTGACCATTAAAAAAAACACATTTTAAAGTGTGACATATCTTGCTTAAAGTAATGACATCTGCTTTTACTAAACCACTTGTAGTTTTTATTCTAGGGAATGGAAAGTAATAAACTTGGTTTTCTTATAAAGCTAACAAGGTGGCCTATAAAATAAAATAATAAATACATTTTAAAATTTTTAGCAAAATTCACAATTTTAGGGTAGTCGGATACCTCAATTTGTTTTTCACCGTCCCTTATTCTAGTTTTTCAAGGAAGAGCAACAAATATCATCCGTATATATATATTATATGCGATGTCATTCTTAATTGTTCCTTTCTACTGCTCAATTGACCAAATAACCGAATCATCTAAATTAAAGGGTTTACCGAAACCATTCTATATCTACTATTGATTTTAATTCAATCTGAATTTATATTTTTATTTGGAAGGATAGAAATTCTCTTAACGATGATCCTTTTCTTTTCATTAGGCATTATTATAGCTAAATGTTTGTAGCAGTTTATATTAACATTCATTGACATATGGGCTCAGTAAAAATAGCTGAAAATAATCTTACTTCATTACCTTGTTAGAAATATAAAGCACTTGTTCACAACTTTCATCAAACTGAAGTAAGTAAAATAATGAAAAATGTTTTCTTCTGCCTTTTTGCATGGAAATGAGGAACCCCCGTAACAAAAGGCAAAAATTTCAGCGAAAGAAATGAAAAAAGCTTTTATTCTTTGACTACACATGGAGAGGCTGAGTATAATATTACCCACAACACATAAGAACGTGCTAACATATCTCACAAAAGAACTATCTTGATATGACATAAGCGAAAAAGAACTATACATATGTGCATGTGAATATACATCACATAAAACTTTGGTGTTGTAAGAAAATTTTCTTATTTCTCCATTGACCTGTTTAGGTGGTTTACCGGTTTTCAAATCAGACAAAACTATATATAAAAGTGATGCAATTAAGTACTCAAGAAATAGACACGTAGCATTTATTGCAATAGAGAACAAACTAATTCTACTTTAATAGGTCGGGGTAGAAAAATCACATCAATAAATACAATAATATATAAAAATACAACTATTGAATTTGTGTACGTATAATTTTTGTGTACAGAGAAAACAATACATACTCTACTGTATTGTTAACGGAGAAATGAACTTTCTCATACATGGCAAGTGGAAAAAACTTATAATAGTTATTTTTTATCTATTAAGAAAATCAATGTTTATGTCTTCAGTTTGTAAAAGTTATTACTCTAAAAATTTCACTTTTAAGCAAATTGAATTAAATTATGCAAAAAAACCTTTCAGACAACGAGTTAATACCGAAAACTATCACAAAGTTTCCCTAACTATAACGTACTGATTTACTGATAGCCTTGATCGAAAATTTAAGTACATGTATATTATATTCATGGAATATCAAAAGGGTTTAAAGCAAGAGAATTGTAATGATCCTTGTGAAAGTTTGTAAAATCAATACAAACTAAGAGAAATCCTTTTCTAGAGGAGCTACGATGTATTATAAGATGTTTACACTTGTATCGAAGCGTTAAATGAAATGTATTCTAAAAGTAAGCTAATCAATTATATGCTTTTTTGACATATAATTCCTTACATTGAGCAGAAATGAGCAATTAAAATTAGAGTTCAGTGTTGAAGATAAACCATTTTATACAATATTAAGAAAGTGCGTATTAGAATAAGTACGTTATTTAACTAAAAAAATTTAGATCAGGTTGTTAATTTTGGAACATAATGCTTATAATAATAATAACAACAATACTAATATTATTATATTTTAGTGTCAAAAATTAAGGTTACAAACATAAGAAATGTGATGTCTTGAAAAAATTTATTTTAATGCAGATGAAATTGGTACACATTAAATATCAGTCTGTAAGGAGAATATAAGGAAGAAGGAAAAAAATATACACAAAAATTAAGTATAAAGCTATATGCAAAAGAGAGCAATGTTGGTTATAACAGGATGCATCACAATGCCAGACTGATCGGACTCATTAGGTGTTTCGTAACACACGGTACACCCTATGATATCATAACGAGACCTCACAATGTTAATGAGGGCGTTGATGAATGATTACGTCGGCAACTTCCATTTTTTTCTAAAAGTGACAACATTTGCGCCTGAAAAGTCTTAGGAGGAGTTTGAAATCTTGCAATGGATATCCTCGAACATTCGAATTGTTTTGAATAGGAATAAGGTCCGAAGTCTCACGTCATATCAAACGATAAATACCTATTTCTTTCAAATAACCATTGACAATTACAGCTCTGGTGGTTCGGGCTTTATTGAACAGAAAGAGTTCAGACTGACAAATAGTTGAGAGGGACCTTTATTCCCCCCGATCAGTAGTGTGTCGCTCCCTTACGAAATGTCACGAGTATAAGTCTGTCATACAGCCAGGAACATCAATCTTGGACAACGCTAGGGTGAGCTCGTTCCTCTTTAGTAAAAAGTTAAAATTTAGCGAATGAAATGATTCTCAGCGTCCTGCAAAAATCAAAGAAATCCAAAGCTTTGGTGGTTGTGTCATCCTTAAATGGGGAGAAATCATGTTGAACTCCTGAATATCACTGAATATCTTCTTTTCAGGTACAGCAACCACACTACGTTATAGGGATGAAATTCACAAGTTATATGCATTACTTTTCCTAGAGGTTGTAGCGACCTAATTCATTTTCTGGATAATAACACTCCACCACACAGACTTAGAGTTGTTAATGAGTACTTCAATGAAGAGGATATTCCCAGTATGATATGGCCAGCCAGATTACCTGACCTCACGTTAAGAGGGCTGTAGCAAAATCTATTGTATGAAATTAACCACCATAAAGCTTTAAAATCGTCTTTTCAGAAGAATGATATTTGTGCCACAAACTATGCCTCATAAACTATATGAGGACTTGCTGTGACGCTTGTAATCTGTACGAGAAAATCACACCCCTTTTTAGCCTGGTCAGTGTAGCTTTGTGATATGTATCCTCTTTTTACTAATGTTTCTCTCATTTTTACGCATAGTCCTACATTTAAATCCTACTTTTTTTGAACAGATGTCTGCTTCACAGACTAATATGAATATTAACCCGAACATGTTAAGTGCTAAAACGTATTAAATTTTCAAAACTTCTCATATTGGAGTTCAGAAAGTAGGTTACTAACTCATGTTCCATTCACATTAATTTACCGTAGTTTAACGTTTCGAGATCTGTCGTCAACAGCTCTTCATTAGTTACACCGTATTTAACTTATTAGCTATAAATGTCCAATGTGAATAAATTATCTTTCCAGAAAATAACTATTCGCATGTATAAAATAGAAAGGGGGAAAAAAAAGATAATTTACATAGAGCACTAGGGTAACTCAAATAAATTTTTAAGCTGAATGTGTATTTTATGACAAATTTTGCTATTATTATTTTATTTTGCCCTTTTTTGTTATTTTGTCTTTGGTTTTGTTTTAACTATATATCTATATTGGTAATATTTATTGTACACCTTATTTCTAAAAGCCAATATGAATGTAGTTTTTTTCTCACCATGTATCTTTCATGATCCGTATTTTCTTTGTATCTTTTGTGTATACCTTTATACTTTGAAACTTGGTATTTATACTTCGGAAATTCTGTTAAAACTTTCCTTTCCTCTATAGAAATTATGTTTTCTCAAAATAGTCTGTGCGTGGGCTGTTGTTTCCCTGAAGGCCAGTTTGTAGCTCTAAGCCCTTTAGGGGGAGCTAGGTCCCCTTGAGTATTATACCAATAGCTCTCCTGTTGTTTCGAAATGCGACGTTGATAAACTATCAATCAATCAACTAGCCTTTTTCTACAGTTAAAAATAGTAAATCAGAATAGAAAATTGAAGAAAAGTAATCTCATACGGCCGAAGGAAGAACATAATAAAAATATCCACCTACGTTCAAATTCTCTTTCAGAAAACTCTGTATATCATCTTATTTGTTTTTATGCATTGTAGGAATCGGAAGCATGAAACTAATACAAAAATTTAATATATGTATGGAATTTTCTGAAAAACTTATTTGCTTAAGGTGAATTTTATCGCAAGTTTTTCTATATGCTTCACAATTTTAAAAAAAAAACACATTTTAGTAGAATTGGATTTTTTTTTATGTTTTTGTTTCCAGTGCATCAGAAAAATTTCGAAAATTTAAGGAATATAAATGTAAAAAAATCTACTTCTATTGCATAGGATGATTTTGATTAGGTGCGAATATTTTTATTCCAGCAATTTTAAGAGATTCGCTGAAGACTGAAATATCAAGCGTCATTTAAAACCAAAGCTCTCTATTTTAAAAGTAAACATGAGTTAACGCGAATCGAGAGCATTAAAATATAAACTTCAAGTAAGGAAAAAATTTACAGGAAAGGTAAAACAAAAAAGATTTATACGAAATTGAAAATGAAAAAGTTTCCTCTGTTAAGAAAGGCTTTTAAGAGATTGATACAATCTTAAAAACTTAACAGTATTTACCGAAGGAAGCTTTTTTCCCCTTACAAGTAACTGGTGTGAAACTCTAACAAAGATATTTTCATTCTTATTTCTTCCCTCCATGAGTAAAATTCAGAATATAAAATGAATTTTTTATAGCATGAAAAAACTCTCCCCCCCCCCTTTTTTTTTGCTTTTATCAAAGGCTAGAAATCGCAAATTCTTCATTTTGAAGTGGTATAAATCAGAAACGAGAAAAAAAAGACTAGCCTTTCTTTTGGTTGTCTCCGAATAACGACTTACCACTTTTAAAATAAGTTTTTCTTATTGTTATTTTGAGAGAAAAGAATTGAAATAATAAGTCATCTTATATCTTAACATATTTACGATATTCGTTTCAATCTTATTCAAATAATAAAAAAAAATATTATTTTTACATTTCGATATATGTTTTCAATTTTGGTTGGAAAGTTTAAGTTTGAATTTATAGAATAATAGGATAAATATTGTTTTCTAATCAGATTTGCAGTTTAGGACTGCTGAAATTTGTGGCAAACTTAAATATTCTTTGTTAAACATCCTTTTTATGAATACTTAATGCATAGGTATAAATTTTTTCCATGCTATTTTCTACAGAAAGAGAATCTGAAAATAGTTTGGATTAGTCTGATTTTGTTTGAACTAGGTTCTTTTTAAGTGATTCCTTAAGTTCATCTAATCCTGTGTTTCAAGACTGGAATAACTGAAATACTTTTATCTACTAAGTTATTGTTCCACTTTATTCTGTATCAATGTGACACCTAGATTTACTCAAAGAGTATTGTTGACAAATTTACTTATTTTCCATTACGAATACACAGAGGAGATGATAGCATCATAGCTAGTATCATGGTTGGTACTTCACTCACTTAACCTCCAAGAAGCAAAACTATGAAAGTTTCTCTAAGAGTTACCATGTAAAATGAACCTTTGATTATTCAATACGGAGCGTTGGGAAGAGTGAATCAGAATATGAGCCAAATTCTGGACCTAGATATCAAAGGATGAATTTAATTACTTGGCCATCATGGTCTATTAAGTTAATGTATTAACAAGTAATATAAAAAAAATTAAGCCAATTCCTCCTTAGGTCAACAAAGAAAAATGTTATTTTAGTTACTTTTTATTAAATAATTACAATTAATATATAAATATGTATATACATATGACAGAATTACAATATTAAGTGACAAAATCGAAAGCGATTTTCATTTCAAATTTCCATTTTCCTTTCTATGTATGACAATGGACTATTATATTTTTGTTTATTACTATTTATTCATCAATTCAGTTTAATTATTCTAATAAAATAGTATAGTATAAAATAAATCACATTCTCAGAAATTAGGTCACCCCAGGTGGGATTCGAATCCATGACCTTTGGATTCGAAGTCCAATTTGCTACAGGGACGCAAATAACAATTTTACTTTCTATGTATGCTGTTGGACTATTATATTTGTTTGTAACTATTTACTCATTTTTTTAAATTTAATTAATGAATTAATATTTAAAAAACTGTATTAGCATCAAGTGTTATCCACTACAAGTTTAAAAAAAATGTATTTGAACTTCAGTGGACGAATAGAAAGATAAAACGTATTTTATTAACGATTGAAAATTTGAACAAGATATAGTTTTTTTATATAAAAGCTGTCCTAAGTCAGCAATGTTGATAATACTGTAGCATCCATTCTTTTATATTTTTTATATTTAACTCTATTATTATATATATATATATATATATATATATACGGAGAGAGTGAACTAATAGTAGAAATTGAAAAAGTAGATATCCTGTAATTTTAGAGTTGTATAATACCATAAGAAACTTCTACGAAATTTTTCTATAAAGGAAGAATTAATATTAGAATAATAGTACATTATGCGCTTAAGAAAAATCCCTCCAAAAATAAATAAAAGGGTCAAAATAAAAATTTAATAATGGCAATCTATATGGCAAAAAATGCTAAGTTGAATACATAGTTATATAGAACTTTTAGAAAAAACCATAATTGTTAAAAACATTAAATATTTTTCTACACGAATCCCGAGATTCAAGTTACTTACTGAAATACAAATACGTGAAAGAAACATAAATTCATTATTTGCACAGCACTCTTAATAAGCATTTAAAGCATTATGACGAGCATCTAACCTCTATTATTTCTAATAGTTAATTATTTACAAAGTTTTACTTGAGTTTATTGAAATTATTTTCATTGGAATACCCATCGAGACAGCATGTGAAAGAAAAAAAAAATATATCATTTAAGCCTTATGCCAATCACTATATAAATAATACTTTTTGCTTATTTAATTAACATTTTTAGGTGTTCTTTTCAATTTCACTTGAAGTCTCCCTAAAGGTAGCCATAAAACCCTCGTAATTTCGAATCACGATCAGTTGATGTGACTGACATTTTGAGTTAGAATGTATCTCTCTTCTCATTAATAATATCTCAGGATTTGTAGCATCTGTAGATTTAACGTGTGCATCACCCCTTATGTACAATAATTTTTAAAAGGACGAGACACGAGCCAGCGACCTGTCTTCGATTTCCTGTCCGTTTCTGTTAAATCAAGCAAACTATTCTGTAAAGATTAGATTACTATTCGTGAATGCAACGGTAGAAAATGTGACGATAATAAAGGGAAAATTAGTGAAAATTTTGATGATAATGATGGAAAAAATGAGTATAAAATATGAGGATAATGATGAAGAAATGAGTATAAAATATAAGATAATGTTGTAGAATGGGTATAAATTTTGTTGATAATGATGAAAGTATAAAGTTTGATAGCGTGGCCGAAAATGAATATAAAATTTATTCCCTCTCATCTCTATTTTTTTTTTTTTGCGTCTATACCTTCTCTTCCCACTTTTAAGCCCCTGCATTCCTATACGAAAAAGGATTGTTGTAGTATATCCTAGTACTAAGGACTGAATTATCTTTTATGTGCTAAGTATAGTGAAAGTAATGAAAGTGAAGTTGTATTTATAAATAAATCTTCCTTTGATTTTTTAAAAATTTTAATATCTAACATTTTTATGACAGAATCTTTTTTTAAAAAAACCATGGCAGCTGGATGAACATGGTGTTACGTATCTTGAGACCATCAAAGATTAAGACGAGTTACAAGTTTGTGTGTGAATCCCAATTCCACTAAAGTTCTATTGTACGGAATAATGCTGGCTGCTGAATGTTAAGTTAATTTGGACCACAAAGTTCTAGCTTTGCACGGTGTGAAGATTAAGAAGGTTACTTTCTAACCAGTAGGTTTTCCTTCGTATTTTTACTCTGGCTAAAAATTGAGAAATTTTTCGCCAAAATCTAATTTGATACTCGTTCAAATCAATTGCTGATTTGGTTCAATGTTACTAATTGCATATTATCCGAGAATATATTTTATTTATGTAGTTTTTCAATAAGTAAACTACCTTTAATGCATTTGCTACTGGTATTGATAAGTTGTTGTTGTTGTTGCTTATGCCACCTGATCGACAGTAACATCAGATCAAGGTCCACGAAATTCATCGCGGCTAAGGGCTAGAATTTTACGCCTGTCGTTAGCCTAAGCTTTGAGCCCCAAGAGGGTGACAGTGCGATTTTGCTCAAGCAACACGATAGATGGCGACACCGTTCGGACCCACAGATTTAACGAGCACGTTCTCCGATTTGTACTCGGCGGGCATTTGGTGGCATCGGGCATCGAACCCAGGCCTTCCGGTCTGGCGTCCGATGCTCTAACCACTAGGCTACCCACGGCCCTAAGGTACTGATAAGTAAAATTAATTACAAAATATTTACATTTTTAAACTTCAATAGAAATAAGTATTACAAAAAATAAATTAAGGCCCTCCACATAGAGCAGAAGAATTTTATAAGACTGGTTAAAAAAATATGTGAAACTGAGTTTTTTTTACAGTTTTTCAGCTCAAATCAAATAACATTTTATTACGATTACGATTATGTTTATAGTATACTATGGGAGGGGGAGAGCTTACCCTGTGCGCCTAACGGCGGATCGACCCCCATTGTACAAATTACGCAACTGTTTATACTCATTCCTCAAATTGTGAAACTGTAATTTATATGTATTGTGTAGCTCTCTATTTTCATTCTCTTTTTCACAAAATTCATTTTTGGCACTTCTCTTCAGTTCAATTCATCACTGAAGCTGCATCGTCCAACACTTCATTAATAAAGTCCTCAAATTTTGATACACCTGCAGCTCTTGGAGCTTCCTGAGCACATGAGTATTTAGTTTCGTTGATTGTTAATAAGTTTTTGTTTTATTCAACGCTTTTCTTCTCACACACCAATTCCAGTCCAGACAATCCTTGCGATATTTTTCTGCCAGAGCTGACAATAATGCATATTCGCAACCGTATTGGCGACATTATATGAAGCGAAGCACATGATTGCAAATTCAGGGCGTGTGACACATGCGAAACTGGGATTGCCAACTTGGCGAATTATCTTGAACGTTTGTATTGTTGCGATAGTACGTAATAAATTTATTACAGCATCACGAAACACTTTTTTTATATAGAGAGTTATTTTTATATACAGGGTGTTTCATAAATGATGGGAGTAACTTTAAGGGGTGATAGTACACATCAAGACTAGTAATAGTAAATAGGAAACCAAGTGTCCCAAACGTCATCCGAAGGAGAAAGGCGCCATCAAAGTTTAGGGTCCTAAATTTCAAATGATGATAAAAAAACGGAAAAATGGATCGATTCATTTGCGGTTTTCACTAAAATCATTCTTTAAATTAGTATTTTCTTTAAAAAAAGTTTTAAAGACAAAAATAAAAAAATGCCTTTAGAGGGTGCTCTAGACTTTGGAGTACCGAACAACTACCTTTTACCAGTATTTTTTTAAAATTTTGTTAAATGTTTACAAAAGCTTAGATTTTAACTTGAATTTTGAGCGCAAAATTGAAACCATCGGGAGCGGTTAAGTGGCGCAAATGTAACCACGTTCAGGGGGGAGGGAATTGAAATGCTCGTATGTAATAACCAAAATAAAAAACGATAAAGCAAACTTTAAGAGGCGATAGTACAACATAAAAACAATCAACTTTGATTAGAAAATGCATGATTTGAATTCAAACGCAAACGTGTTAGAGCATCTTCAAATTTTATCCATGCAAGCGTTTTAGCTGAAAGTTTCTGGAAGAAGAATATGAAATTGTGATATGGGGAAGAAGAAGAAAGCATATGCAAATTGTTATTAAGATAAAAGCCACTGACCCGAGTGTGCAAGTGTAAATCACGGTACAAATGTAACGAAAGTAAACGTAACGCGGTTGCCCAATGATAAAACATTTGTGCGCTTGCACAGACAGTTGTGAGACAGGATCCTTTTTTGGAGCACATTCAAATGCAGGCCGTGTGAAGTCTAACAGAACGGTAGCTGTGGAAGAAAATATTCTGGATATGGTGGCTGATCATCCAAATACAAGCACGCGAGAAGTGGCTAGTCAAATTGAAGTATCACCCTCCACGACATGGCGAGTACTAAATAATGAATGTATGCATCCTTTTCATGTCCAACGAGTCCAGGAACTGACTCAAAGGGATTTTCCTCGTCGAATGGATTTTGCTCGCTGGTATCTGCAGAAGAACACTCTAAATCCCGATTTTGGTGCAACTGTGCTTTTTACAGATGAATGTACATTTACACGTGACGGTACATTTAACATCCACACTTCCCACCAATGGGCAGATGTAAATCCACATGCGTCTTCTATACATGCGTCTTCTATACACTTCACGATTTTCCATAAATGTTTGGGCAGGAATAATTGGTGACCATCTACTTGGACCTTATCTTCTGCCAGAACGCCTGGATGGAAAAAATATCTTACCTTTATGCAACAGGTGCTGCCGGAAATGATGACAGATGTTCCCCCTCGTATCCGGTGAGTAATGTGGTTCCAGCAGGATGGAGCACCAGCTCATTTTGCGCCAGAGGTGCGAAATTATCTAAACGCAACCTTTCCAAATCAATGGATTGGGCGAGGTGGTCCTGTCCCTTGGCCAGCGCGATCGCCCGATCTTTCATGCCTGAATTTCTTTTTGTGGGGACACCTGAAGAGTATTATGTATGAGACTCCTATCGAATCTGCAAAAGAACTCGTTGCCAGACTTTCGGCAGCTGCAGGAGAGGTGCGCGATACTCCTGGCGTGTTTCAGAGGGTTCGTGAATCCCTTCTTCGCCGTTTTACCGCATGCATCGCCTCTAATGGTCAGTGTATCGAGCAGCTATTGTAATCAATTCTAATTAAACTTTTTTTTATAACGTAAATGTTCTTTGTTTCCTTTTTTGTCTCTTAAAACGAAATCTGTTTCAGCGCCCTCTATCACCTTCGGGTTAAAATTACAAGTATGATTTCTTTCATGAATGTTGCTTGTTTTGATGTTGTACTATCGCCTCTTAAAGTTTACTTTGTCGTTTTTTATTTTGATCATTACATACGAGCATTTCAATTCCCCCCCCCCCGAACGCGGTTACATTTGCGCCACTTAACCGCTCCCGATGGTTTCAATTTTGCGCTCAAAATTCAAGTTAAAATCTAAGCTTTTGTAAACATTTAACAAAATAAAAAAAAATACTGGTAAAAGGTAGTTGTTCGGTACTCCAAAGTCTAGAGCGCCCTCTAACGGCATTTTTTAACTTTGTCTTTAAAACTTTTTTTAAAGAATATACTAATTTAAGGAATGATTTTAGTGAAAACCGCAAATGAATCGATCCATTTTTCCGTTTTTTTATCATCATTTGAAATTTAGGACCCTAAACTTTGATGGCGCCTTTCTCCTTCGGAAAACGTTTGGGACACTTGGTTTCCTATTTACTATTACTCGTCTTGATGTGTAATATCACCCCTTAAAGTTACTCCCATCATTTATGAAACACCCTGTAGATAGTAAATAAGGCTTCGCATTTTTAAAACGTAAGCGTCCATGGAAAATAGCAGTTGAAAATGTTTCTATAAGAAACATAATTTTTAATGGGCTGCATATTAGCAACTAAGTCTTTGCAGACACAGCAAGTCCCTAAATATGAGAGCCATTTAAGTGGGGGACCCATCTAGAGGCGGCTGTTGCTACCAAGTTCAGACACTTGAATTAATTTAATTCAAGCTCTCGTCGGATGCTAAATATTGCCGTGATTTAAATTGGCCGAGAGTACCAGAGCCAAATAGACACTCAAGTAATTTTTACATGCCACATAATCATTTGGTATGCGTGCCTACTATTTTCCTATCTTGAAAATCTATTGACTCCAGCCGGGGTCGAACCCAAAATCTTAGGGTTACTAAGCGGGAGCACTACCTCTTCGCCACCGGAGCTGAGAGAATGAGGTATCACATAACAAGACTCGTATAAATATTACTGAGCTTGATCCCATCCTTTAAGTAACAATATCTGAAATGTCTCGATTTTTTTCATGTCTCACGGGTCGGACATCGAAATAAAAATAAAAGATCGCCAAACAAAAAATAAGTTTAACACCAACCGCACACACTTTCCCATGATTCGTGGACCCAGCAACCTCGGTCGCATGGCTTTCACTTAAGTAAACAAACCGTAAAGGAAGAACCTTTAGTGTAGCCTAAGAGGCAAGCAGTGTTTATGTGTGCTGACCATCTGGTTGGATTTGACTTAAAGTGCATTTCGACGTTTCGCATAAACTTTTCACGAAATCAAGCAAATAAAAAGAAAATACCTCGCTTTTATTTCCCCGTCCTAAAATGCAGCAATACTTTACTTGGGTCTCGATACCAAATTTCACTGAAAGACTCCTCAAATATATTCTGTTTGATGCATTTCAAATTTCCTTTTCATTGAAAGGTCTTCGTACGTAATTTATGAATAAGAAACAGTTTCGAGTGATATCGCGACATTCAGGATGAAAGGAAAATATCACTGAATTATTTTAAAGCGCGATTTCGTTATTTATTTAATTGAAATAGGTACGCTAGAATCGGGTGGATTGCATAGAAATTGGGGCAGAAAATCAATTCCTAGAATTGGATGGAAAAAGGAATTTTAAAATAATTATTGAAATAAATTCCAGTTTTATTTATTCCTAATGACCTCGGTTAAAAGAAAGCTGAAGTTTGATGCAAGGGAAAATGATAAGAGGATTGCATTTAAAACTGGACATAGATTTATTTATATTATATACTATATATGATCATTTGGCTGAGAGTAGAAGTGAGAAGATTTTGGAGGGATGAATAGTCATCTTGTTGCAAGTTATTCCACTTTTATTCACATTTTGATACAAAACAGGGGATGGACGACACAACAAAAAGTAAAGACAAAAGACGGGTTGTGGCTAGTTGCACATTTTGAAGACAAGGCAAGACATTTTGAATTTTTATGACATTTTGGCTATTTTTATGAGGCGGCAACAGGAAGTCTGGTAATCCTCGTGACTTCCGCAGATGGAGGCTATGATTGGTGGAAAGATATCGTTCCATAAATTCTGATGCTAAAAATGTCTTATTTAAAAATAGCGCAACCTGTTAATTTTCCAAAAGATACGATTACGGTTAAATACCGTCAGGAGAGGAAGCAATAGTTATTTACGAGGAATTCTTGTAGGTCAAGACCATTACAAATTAAAAGTTATTGAGAGAAATTAAAGGGAATATTATAAATATATATATATATATAAATATATATATATATAAAAATATATTATATATATATATATATATAGTAACATAAAATGAAAGAAATACATGGCATAATAAAATTGATAATACAAAATAATATCACTAACAAAGCTAGAAGATTTAAACCAGATTTAAAGAAACACACTTTAAAAATGATGGAAGAGTCTATTATAGAAGAATTAACTAAGCGTATGTATAACATAGAACAGAATTAGAACTTTAAAATGTAAGAAGCCAAAAGAGTCAATAGACTAAAATGAAGACCTGTTATGATTTCTAAAGCTGTTGCTGAATTAGGACCAGCAAAATTAGGGTTAAATATATTTTATGGATTCTACCTTCCCTGTTCAGCAGAAATTTTATACATAATAGGAAAACATACCAATATTGAAAAGTTAGGCCTAAAACCAACCACGTGTAATTTGCAACCAAAAGAAAAATAAAATAAAAATAATAGAAAATATGAAAGGAAATGAATCCTAACAAAATACAAATAAAAATATTTTTGAAAAGGAATAATGAAGCAAAGGAAAAAGCTTCAATAGGAAAAGTGTATTTAATTGCTAATTTAGTAATGAAGTTACAAATATCTTTAGAGATTTGTTTTTTATGGCATTATTATTATTGGAGATTATTAATCTATAACTAGTACCTTTTGACATAATTTCCTTCAATTCAAGACAATAATCTTCAACAATATTTAAATTGCCTGTTACAACATGTTTGTGATGCTCGTTTATAAATTCAGGATAATCCTTACAATTACAAAGAAAGGTATTATTTTGCAAATCATTAATCTTATTGTAGTTAAAAATTGAGTGTTTTAATTAGACAGTCGGATTCCCCTAGTCCGTGCCAGTTCTTGTTCGTTTCCATTTTGTCCGGCGGCACAAGCCCAACTCTCGAAGGAGAGGGTCACCCTCTTTCCTCTTCCATTCATCCTAATGAGGTCCGACCACCCCGGCAAGAGCGGTCAGTCCCCGAAAAAGACGAGACGAAATACGGCAAAAGAGGTCCGCCAGGACGGAAACACAAGAGCCAATCCTTTTCCCGAAGTTAGCGATCGAACTTGCCGACTTCCCTTACCTACATTGTTCTAGAGACTAGAGGCTGTTCACCTTGGAGACCTGCTGCGGATATGGGTACGGACCGGCACGAAAATCACACTCTCTCCCTCGGTTTTTCAAGGGCCGGCGGAGGCGTACCGGACACGACAGCAGCGACCGTGCTCTTACGAGAACAGCGTCCCTATCTCCTCGTGACGAGATTCCAGGGACACGAGCTCTTACGAAGAAAAGTCAACTCTTCTCCGGGTCCTCCGACGGCGTCGCCGAGTTCGTTTGTGTTACCGCACTTGGACACTGGTGCCCCTATCTCCGTGTCCGGGTAAGGGAATATTAACCCTTTTCCCATTCTCCAATACGTCTCTTACTCAAATAATAAGAGACCATTAAGTTTCCTTTAGGAAGTGAATCAGGACCTTCTCACCCATGTTCAACTGCTGTTCACATGGAACCCTTCGCCGTGCTTCAGTCTTCGAGGTTCTCACTCGAATATTTGCTACTACCACCAAGATCTGCACCGGCGGAGGCTCCAGTCGGGATCGCGCCCTGACCTTCTACGCACTCCGCCGCGACCCTCTTACTCCTTTCTCCTTTCAATCAACATTAGAGAAAGGGCCGGGTATGGGCTCGACGCTGGAGCGCCATCCATTTTCAGGACCTGTTGCTTAGGCAGGTGAGTTGTTACACACTCCTTAGCGGATACCGACTTCTGTGGCCACCGTCCTGCTGTCTAGAGCAACCGACACCTTTTATGGGGTCTCTGAGCGTCCCGCATCGGGCGCCTTAACCCGGCGTATATATATATATATATATATATGGAAAAAAAATTTTATATAAAAAATAGAACATAACCGGGGAAAAAAAATTAAGATCAAATCTAATGAAATACAAATAAGAACCTAACGAGTCAAAATGCAATTTCGGACTTAGGACCGAATAAGTGGGGTTAAACTAGTTTGAAGGCGCCAACCTTCCCCCTTTGCAACTCGGTAGGAAAGACCAAAATAAAATAAATAGAAATTTAAAGTATACAAAATCCAAATATAAAAAATCCAAAGTATAAAAAATCTCATATAAATATGAAAGAACAACCGACTACTATTAAGCAAAAATTCTCCCAAAATGTTTAAGCAGAAAAATATCAAAAGAATTACCCAGTAAAAGGATTCTTCCAAAAAGATTTTAAAACTTCTGCTCACAAAGCTTACTCCAGGAGATCCAACACTCTTGAAACCGATGGAAAGCTTATATATGTTGTGATAAAAATCTAAATTGCACTTAAACGCATCCTTTATACCAGCTTGTAAGGAAGACGCCAAGAAAGATTACATTCAAATTAGTAGGCTATAACTTGGTTGGTTGTCACAAATGTAGAAAATTGGTTGGTTGTCAAAATGTAGAAATTTGTTTTGGTTGCTAAAAATGTAGAAATTTTTCACATTATAGGATTTTTAAGAAGGGTGTTTAAAAAATAAACTGTGTGAAGAGTGTTAAAACAGAATCTTCACAGCAAAACCACTAAAATGCTGACTTTGAAATCCTATTGTTGTATGGTGGTTTTGAAATCAGAACTAGCAAGACGATTAATGTATTTGTGATGAATATATGTTCTTAAGAAGTTAAAAGGATAGTCATGATCTAAGCAGCATTGGAAGAATTTCTTGATATTATTAAATTTATCTATTTTGTTGGTAGTTAAGTTATCATTCCTAAGTAAAAAATTCAAAACAATATTTCTGTAAATTGATAGATGCAAATTGCTGTTCCATACAGGAATTTTAATTATATGGAAACTAAAAGAATCTCTTTTGTCATAAATGTTACAGACTACTCTATTGTCAATAAGATGCAAGTCTAAATCTAGGAATTCAACCATATTAGAGTTAAAATTAGTTTTAAGAAGGTTGAGATTGTCTGGGTAGAACAAAATATTTGGTTTGAATTCACTATTTTTACCAAAAACTATTACATCATCTATATAACGGTATAATAAGAAAGAATCATCAAAAATATGATCAATTTCGAAAAAATGTAAATATAAGTTAGCTAAACTATTACTGGCAGGACCACCCTGAGGCAATCCTCTGATCTGTTTAAAAAGATTTTGATCAAATGCTATGAAATTTTCTTGTAAAACAAGACCAACCAGGATATCAAATTTTTCCTTTTTCATTGAATTATGCAAATCATATTTATCATAAATTAAATGTAGAACTCTAATCATATCATCTATATCAATAGAATTAAAAAGATCCTCGAAGTCAAAGCCGTGCATGGAAAAACTGTCATATCCTTCGTGACTTTAACAATCTCTAAGCTATTTTTAATTATTGCTGTGTGTTGAAAGCCATCGATAGTATTTTGAAGAAGGGATTGTAAAATCTTCCCAGACTTCGTTATATATGTATTATACCCATTAGTAATACTACGGAATTTTATTGGATTTTTGTGGAATTTTGGTGTTAAAAAAATTCGTGGGTATTTAATAGTTTTGAGATGAATATTTAATCTTTTGTTTAAAGCCAAAAGACGATTATCATCTTCTCTATTACTGTGAATCGACTTTTGAAATGCATTATTCTTTAAAATATGATCACTTAATAATTTACTATAAAAATATTTACATATTATTGCATAATTAGCAGAGACTTTATCAACATAAGTTATCACGAAATCCTTTTGAATATTATCTATCGATACTTTAAGGTCTTTATACATAATTTCATTTTCAACGCTGAAATCCAAATTTCCAATTTCTATTGCTACAAGAGATCTAAATTGATTGAATGCTTCTATCGGCATTCCGTATTTAATAGCCATTTTAAGGTAGAAAGTATCCAAATCTCTTGTGATTTGTTTTACAACGTTGGATTTATTTTTTGTGATCATAAGTCTAAAGCCAGTACCTTTTTCCATAAAACTTCTCAATAAGTCATCTTTTACAATGCCAAGGTCTCCAGTGACAACGTGCTGATGATATTCATCGATATAATCACAATACAAATAGCATTTACACTGCTCCGGACATAGGAGCTCCGAAACTTGATTATAATTGAAAATAAATCTACCAAGTTTCTTGTTATATTTGAAAAGCCTTTTTAATAATAATATTTTTAATAGGAAAAAAGGATTGATATTTCTGAAATATACCTGAAAAATTAATTTTGTTAAAGGATTTATTCATAAATAACATGGTACAATATTCTGTAGTGTAATTTTCTACTGCATCTAATTTGATATTCATTTTTTGTACTAGATAATTATTAAGATCTCTAATCATATGCATACCATGGGAATCCAAAAACTTACATCTGCTTAAAATATCTGTCATAATTTTAATTTCTGTTTTATTCATTCCAAACATAAAAGATTTAATTAAACCTGCATTAAAGTTATCATCAAATTTATTAGCTAACTCCAACATAGACCTCTTGAGAGTAGTGCTGTTTCTTGTAATTCTCTTTCCACGCTTAGATCTTGAAATTCTTGAGATTCCAACTTTAATGTTGTTACCAAAAGATTTATCGAATTTCGGAATAAATAATGACTCTTCAGATTTTTGTTTAAAGGATGGCAAAACATTTCTGCCGTTCCATATTATATTCAGACCATAAGGATAAAATGTTCTAAATGCACCTATACAAAAGTTTTCAAACCACAATCTCTGTTTGGTATTTGGCACTATTTTAAGTATGTGTACAGCTATGTTATTAAATCCATGCTTGTTAAAGTGCCGATCTCAACCTTACTCTGATTTTTGTTACATTCAAATCTCCTAGAATCAGATCTATGCTGATTTAGTCTAATGTTGATAGTATTCGAGGTCTGTCCTATGTAAGAGAATTTACATACATTACATAACATTCTGTAAACACAATTAAAGGTTTTACAAAAAATATAACTCGAATTCATATCTAACTGTTCATCACTAATCATGATACAAGCCTTGCATCTTTTGTCAGTGCAAGACCTGAATTTAAGTTTTAGACAATGGATATCTTTGAAAGGTTTAGTTTTCAGATATATTACCATAATACCTATCTCTTTGAACTTCATCTCTACCATTCAAAATATTAATTTTATGCTCTGGCATATGAGATAATCTATGATATTTGGAGTTCCAAAAAATTCTAGTTTTATAAACCTTAGCAACATATGGATTAGAATCATAAGGGTAATTAAAAGAATCATGAATATCAGAAAAACTCACACATTTTTTTGTATTTCCTAAAAATTTTTTAGTTTTTTTATATGCTAACTCAGAATTTTTGTGCCCATATCTATAATTCACAAAAGACATACCTAAATATATACCAAATCAGAAAAATAAGGGCTCCACTGTATGGTAAATGTATGACGATGGCACAGATACCATTATACTGTACCACCGAGCAATGCCATACCAAGGTATGACAAATTGCCAGTCGCATAAAATTGTTAATTTTTCATATTCATAGTTATTCAAAAGGTGAAGTATCTTGAAAAGAACATAATAAAATGTTAATAGCAACCCTCTAATCACAATGATAAAAAAGTAACAATGAGCGACATCTCAGTAGACTCCAATTCAACCACAAACTACACATCAACATATCCACAAATATGTAGGCACAAAATCAAGAGATAGCAAAATATTTTTATATAAATTTTAATAAATTTTTATGTATATTTTTATATTTTTATATAAATAAAATCATCACACCATACAAATAAAATCATCACATAAAGAAAATGAAAAAGTAAAATTAAACTTAAAATAAGAAAACATTCATAGACAAGATTCTGAATCCAAAACTGAATTCAAAATTTGCTATAAGCAAAATTGCCGAAATATATAAATATCCTAACAACTCATGATTAAAGAAATTCAAACATAAATAGGCGCAAAGCAGCCACATAAATGCATGAAATATGTATGGAAAAAAAAT